>CAIGQQ010033573.1:439426-460100 GCA_903798035.1 Danio albolineatus
ATATTATATATATATATATATATAATATATATTAATATATTAATAATATTAATAAATGATAAGTAACTGAAATCAAAT
This sequence comes from Danio albolineatus, assembly GCA_903798035.1. Classification (NCBI taxonomy): domain Eukaryota; kingdom Metazoa; phylum Chordata; class Actinopteri; order Cypriniformes; family Danionidae; genus Danio; species Danio albolineatus. The sequence goes on from CAIGQQ010033573.1 coordinate 439,505, forward strand.
GTTGATGAGTGGCTGTGCAAAAGGACCGCTGATGTCTAAGCCCTGGATGACACGAACCAATCAGTGTGCCCATTGCAGCGCAGTATCATCAGAGTGGGCAGAGCAAAAAACTAGTTTAGACTGACTCTGCACATGGGAGATCATGACAGATAACACGGCTGCTGTCTATCTCGCCCGGAAAAGAACATAACAGTCACTTGTGGTATATTGTGTTAGTGTGTGTGTTTCTTAAAAAAACCAAAACACCTATGTTTCATTTTTATACCAAGTCCTTCAGTAAATTTGAATCAAACTAAATATCCTAAGTGTCTCTCTTAAATTAAGAAACCATCTCACTCTGTTCTGACCGACTGCCTATTGTGTTTTAGGCCCAAAATCAATACATCCACGAACCCCTTCATTTCAGTGGCTCTCAAATCGAGGAAATTATCTACACACACATTTGTGTTTATGGTGTGTGATGACATGAAATTTAATGTTAGATGCAGGTGCTTAACGATGTCAATAAAAAATTACCATATATCACCTCCAAAAGAAAGTCTATTCTAAACAGAAAAACTGCTCGATTGCTTTGTTTTCACAGGCAGCATGAACTATATTACCTAACTTTATGATCCATCTGTGCACACATAGACGCCTCTGTAAAACTGACATGACAAACCTGTAGCTGCATTTGACCTGGCTGAACATTGACAGAAATAATGCTGCTGGAATTCCAAGCTCCTTATATATTTACAGCTGCTTCAGAAATGTCACGACATTTCGTGCTTAGCAGATGTACATCAGATCAACAGTCTTTTATTTTAGACACTTTCAGTAGTTCTTGACTCTTCTGTGTTTCCTCAGGGCTGAATGTTGGCTGTTTCTATGCTGTCAGTACACTTCTCAACCGGATGATCATTGAACAATATCCTGTAAGTCCCTCCCACTCATCAACTATCCAGCCAATCATGAGAGCCCTAGACGCACCCTAAATTTATATAAAGAGATTTTTGAAGGGATTAACTGAAGACATTTCAATGACTATGATTAGCAATAATGGTGTTTGTTTTTGTTTTTAAAATCATCCACTTAAAGATAATCAAAATCTTAGGTAAGCATTTAGAACCTCATAAACATGTTGCAATGTAACTATAAAAACACTTTAAGTGAATGTACACATCAAATGCTATAGCTTAATAACAGTTTTTGTAAGCTTGCAGTTTGTCACTTCCGCCTAAATTGACCAACATTTTTTTTTACGTTACGCATACTTCAGTTTTTCATCAAATCTTCTGACCAATCAAATACTTTCTAGTGTCTGACAGGCCCCGTCCTCCTCTTTTCATTGGCTTTTCATTTGATGCGCTTGAGCTTAACTAGAGGCCTGCATTCCAAATGCAAATTTCCAAATAAAATGCGGCAGCGGTCAGTAATTCTGGTGTAATGTAAATGGGAGCGGGTGGCCTAACAATATAGCCCTCCCGAGTCCTGACGTTATTTCGGAACAGTAGATCTGTTATTTCCTCCTTCTCATTGAGCACCGGTACAGCCAGTGCTCACGACTGTTACACATGCTGAACATATGATCAGTGTTTTCTGCATGTGCTTTTTTTTCGCGAGTCTGTGCGTGCATCATTTGCATAACGGAACTCAGAGCGGGCTTTACTAACATAGAAGAGCAAAGTGAAGATGCCTGGCCTTCAGCTTGCATTAGAAAACTGTCAGTTTACTATTTGTAAACCCAAATCAGGCAATCTGATGTATGGGAGTCTCTGTGATGCATCAACGATGCAAATAGAAAAAATAACCATTTGTGCAATGTGATAATACCTCAAAGTTTTATCCTTTAGCAGTCATGCGACTGGAACCTAAGGTTTAAAGCCTGCTATATACTTCTGCATCGAGTGAGCTGCTTGACCCACAGCGCATGCCTTGCGCATAGCCATGCATTTATATTTCTGCACACTGTTTGTGTTGCTCTTCAAGAGGCGTGGTCCGGTATAAGATTCTGACGGTATGATCGTATTGGATAAAAATGTCACTGTTTCACAGTATTGTGTTTACTGCTCTAAAATATATTCTTTTTAAGTAACTGACTAAAAAACAAAACCTTTTTTCCCCTTTGAGCACAATATATTTTATTTTGAGAAACATTTAAAGTGTTTTAGAGCAGTATACACGTCAGGCTAAATAATTCAAATGCTTCGTGCTGTCTTCATTAGTTTCAGTAACACAGATTTCTTTTACAATTTAAGATTCCTTCTTTGGATATCTTTTCTGCTGGAGATGCTGTTGTTCTAAAAACAAACAAACAAGCAAAAAAAAAACATAACTAAAAAAATCTTACACATACCTTAGGAACGGTATAGCAGAAAATGTTGGCAGTTTTAAAACCTTGACTTTTCCAAACCATGGTATACCTTGAAAACGGTTATCGTCCTATGCCTAGTCTGTAATAATACTTCTGAAGCGCTAGCTGGCAGTAGGTTTTTATGCATCTCTGTGTTGTTTTTCTTCACTGGTGTTTTGTTTTTTCTGAACGCTGCCTTAATGTACAAGTAGCTAAAACTCGCTCATTCAGAGGCGGGAACCAGCGGACGTGCAACATTATAATCCTAAGGTAAACACAAAACAAAAGTTTCCGTCTGGAACACTTGTAAACACTTGCTCTAACGGGTTTGCACAGCTCCCACACACACTTGTCAGTGCTACAAAGCCGACCAGTCACAGTGCTTGCACTGCATATCGTTGCAATGTGTAGTTACATTTTTTGAGAGGTGCGCAATGGTCATGGCGAGGGGTGTGCGACCGCACAAAGACTGCGCTCGAGCATACGCGTGCGCTTGACTCAGAAGTGTAAATCAGCCTTAAGGCAGCACTCGTGTCTCATCACAAAGGGGCAAACAAAACTGACTTTTAGCCTGCAATCCTTGCACAACCTACAGTTTTCTCTCTCTTTTGGTAGTACCCTATTTAAACATGAGATTGTGAAAAACAGATTTAGATTTAGGGTCGGGTATAAAACTGGGCGGGTTGGGCAGCGGGTGAACAAAGGCTGAATATATGGCAGGAGCGGTCGGGTGCAGAATAAAACCTTGTGGGCGGGGCCGGGGGCGGGACAAAAAAAAATGTCCCGCACAGATCTCTAAGCTCAACCACTCTCACTGGCAGAGCTGTGATTAAAAAAACCATACACTATTGGCTGTTTTTTTTAAGAGGCAGTGCTGTCTTTATTTTTCAGTTAAGTTTATGCCAAACATCGAATAAAAATGCACATTCCAAAGCACTTCACAGGACTTTTAAAAGTATTGAAACGTCTCTCTGGTTTTAACAGGGCCAAGAGGTGAACGCTGGCAGGATCGGCCTCACCATCGTAATTGCTGGCATGGTGGGTTCCCTCATCTGTGGCATCTGGTTAGATCGATCCAAGACCTACAAGTAAGAGTCTAGACTTTAATCCCAACATATTTTCGTGATGTCCTTCAGACAGCGGCATAAATGCTTGCCTTCATTCCTCCTTGAAGATGAGTATGCTTTTAGTCCCCCCGTGGGTCTGCTCATGTGCTTTGGTTTAGTGTGTTTGCCCAGGTGTTTGCCTCTTTGACCGAACAAGCTCTGTGACCTTTTGTTCAAGTGTGTTTGGCCTGTCACTGCATGTCTTCCCCTCCTGGACATTAGGATGTTTTTGTGATTAAGCTGAATGAGTGACAATGTGTACTTCACACCAGGAAATAACTGAAGTTCACTGTATTCGTTTTTTTTGATCCCACACACTCACACACACTCAATCTGTAGTTTAAGGGAATGGTGTCAGGAAGATTAAAAAAAAGAGTGAGAGTGAGAGCGTGTGTCTGCATTTGTATGTGAACTTGTGTGTGCATGCACATGTGCGTATGTATGTATTTTTGTGCACTTATGTGTGCTTGTGCTTATGTGCGTATTTGGGTGTGCACTTCTACTCACCAGCCACTTTATTAGGTACATTTTACGAGTACTGGGTTGGTTCCCCTTTTGGTTTTAGAACTACCTTAATCCTTCGTGGCATAGATTCAACAAGGTACTGGAAATATTCTTTGAGATTTTGGTCCATATTGACATGATAGCATCATGCAGTTGCAGCAGGTTTGTCGGCTGCACATCCATGATGTGAATCTCGTGGTCCACCACATCCCAAAGGTGCTCTGTTGCATTGAGTTCTGGTGACTGTGGAGGCCATTTGAGTACAGTGAGCTCATTTTCATGTTCAAGACACCAGTCTGAGATGATTTACGCTCCATGACATGGTGCGTTATCCTGCTGGAAGTAGGCATCAGAAGATGGGTACACTGTGGTCATAAAGGGATGGACATGGTCAGAAACAATACTCAGGTAGGCTGTGGCATTGACATGATGCTCAACTGGTACTAATGAGCCCAAAGTGGGCCAAGAAAATATCCCACACACCATTACACCACCACCACCAGCCTGAACCGTTGATACAAGGCAGGATGGATCCATGCTTTTATGCTGTTGATGCCAAATTCTGACCCGACCATCCGAATGTCACAGCAGAAATCGAGACTCATCAGACCAGGCAACGTTTCTCCAATCTTCTATTGTCCAATTTTGGTGAGCTTGTGTGAATTGTAGCCTCAGTTTCCTGTTCTTAGCTGACAGGAGTGGCACCCAGTGTGGTCTTCTGCTGCTGTAGCCCATCCGCCTCAAGGTTGGACATGTTGTGTTCAGAGATGCTCTTCTCTATACCTCTGTTGTAACGAGTGGTTATTTGAGTTACTGTTGTCTTTCTATCAGCTGGAACCAGTCTGGCCATTCTCCTCTGACCTCTGGCATCAACAAGGCATTTGCACCCAGAGAACTGCCACTCACTGGATATTTTCTCTTTTTCTGACCATTCACTTTAAACCCTAGAGATGGTTGTGCGTGAAAATCCCAGTAGATCAGCAATTTCTGAAATACTCAGACCAGCCCGTCTGGCACCAACAACCATGCCACGTTCAAAGCAACCTAAATCACCTTTCTTCCCCATTCTGAGGCTCGGTTTGAACTGCAGCAGATCGTCTTAACTATGTCTACATGCCTAAATGCCATGAGTTGCTGCCATGTGATTGGCTGATTAGAAATTTACGTTAACAAGCAGTTGGACAGGTGTACCTAATAAAGTGGAGGAGGTGAGTGTATGTGTGCTTGTGTATGCTTATGTGTGGTTATGTGTGCCTTTAGGTAGACATGTGAGTGTGCTTGTGTGTTCGCTTATGTGTGTTTGTGTGTGTGATTTTATTCAGTCCTAAATTTCAATCTACCGAAAATGCATTATTTAATAAATGTATTAATTTATTTGTATGTTTTTATATTTATACATTAATACTTTAATTTATAAGTTATTACTAAATAATTATATAATTTAATTTCTATTATAATAACTTGTGATTGTAAACCAACCCTTACCATTAAAAAATGAAGCAATTATAATTTACCTCACTTTTATTACATGAATATGTATGTATTTTCTTACAATACTCACAGTTGTCCCACAGCTGTGCAAGCATTTCCACCAAAACCATCAATTTTCCCACACAATATTTGTTAAAGAAGTGCTCATGGTTAAAGAAACTCTCTGAATTGTTGGATTCAGGTTTGATAAATGCAGCTGAAATGTTATTTCCAGATCTGCATGAATCATGTGATGAAACTCGTTCACCTTATCATACCCACATCATGATAAAAGATCTTCTTATCTTTGGCTTATGTAATATCTCCACAGACAAACCACTCTAGTGGTGTATCTGATGTCCCTCGTGGGTTTGGTGATTTATGCTTTTACCTTGGATTTGGATCACCTGTGGGTGGTTTTCATCACAGCAGGAGCTCTTGGGTATGATATGAATGCATTTCTTAAAATATTTATTTCTTTATTTTTCTTCCGTTGTAGTAGTTCTTGTTGGTTGTACTTTGTTTTGTCATTTATTTTATAACAAAAAGCTCAGGAAATAGATGCTGGTATAATTATTATGCAAGTCTGTTTTATGAATGTTTTATAAAATACAAAACCTACAAAATCCTAACTACTATTAATTTGCTGAAGAACCCCTTTGTTAGTGATTTCACCTGCATTGACCATGCCACACTTTGAGCTAAACTTTACTGTAGGGATGAAAGGGATGGTAAGAGAACAGTGGGATGAAGGGGAAGGGAAGTAAGAGGATAAACGGTGAACAGGTGGATAGGTTGATTAGGCGTCCTACGATTATGCCCAGAGATTCAGAGCAGGGGTACCGTCTCTGTAATATTTTGATAGAGTGATTGGACCCCCGATACAAACTACATGTAGGAGTGAGGAGGGTTATAGGATTGTGAATGGGAAGCGAGGAAATAGAGGGAGGGAGGGTGGGTTCAAAAGAACGAGAAGAACAGAGGGCTGGTCTTCCTTAAAAAGGTTTTATGGAGTAGGTGATTGGTTAAGGAGACAAAGTGAGGCGTGGTTTCGCCGCTGAACCTTTATTAACAAGTTAACTTCATTTTATATGGTAATATGGAATTATCTTAAAGCATGACAATTGATTTTATACAGTATATTGTTGTTTGTGCTCATATATATTGCACATTCTGTTAAGTACATATGACATTTATTACAAATAAATAAAAAACAAAGTCACATATATAGAGAAATGTTTTTTTTTTGTTTTTTTTTTGTTTTTTTCCATAAATTAACAAAAAGCTGTCATGTTTTCAGATATGTTTATTAGGGGTGTGTGACCCTACACTGGTCTCACTGTTCGGTTCGGTTAGGATTATCATGCCATCGATTTGGCTCAATTCGATATCACGATGCATTGACGATGCTTTCCATACGTAATAAGATTTTTTTCTTTACAACACAATAATTTTTTTATTAAAATCTATAAATACATTAATATATATATATTGTTTGTAATGCAATTTTGTCCTTAATACAAGCAGTAAGCTATATGAACTGTACCTTTAATTTTACCTGCTCTAAAACACTCTTTTTGAATGTTTTAAACAAAACTCCAATACATGCACAGTAGGCATGGGACGATAACCGTTTTCAAGGTATACCGCGGTTTGGAAAATCAAGGTTTTCATACCGCCAAAATTTTCTGAAATACCGTTCCTAAGGTATTATTTCATTCTTTTTGTTTTCATTTTATTTGAGTTTTTTTAGGACAACAGTATCTCCAGCAGAAAAAATATCCAAAGATGCCATTTTAAATTGTAAAGAAATCTTTGTTATTGAAACTAATGAAGACAGAAGTCAATGATTCATTGTAATTATTTAGCCTGACATGTTTACTGCTCCAAAATATTATAAATCTTTCAAAAAATAAAATATATTTTGTACAAAGGGGAAAAAGGTCTTAGTTTTTTACCCAGACATTTAAAAATAATATATTTTAGAACAATAATCACAATACCATTATACTGTAAAACCATGATATTTTTATCCAAGTTTGTCCTACCGTCAGAATCTTAAAACAGCCCATGCCTAATGTACATAAGACATGTCATGGAAACTTGTTTAACAAATATCTGTATACTTGAATATAAATTAGTTGTCTTTTCTGTCCTTGGCCAATCCCATGGTCTCACATTATTAGTGCAATATATAAATATATTTTACATAGATTAAATTTATATTTATATCTAAGTAGTTGGCGGTTCATTCCACTCTGGCAACCCCTGATAAATCAGGTACTAAGCCTAAAGAATGAATGACTAAAAGACTGAATGAATGACTGTTGCATGTTTTAAGATGTGCTGTAATAAAATTTGAATGTGCATTGTTTTTCTTATTTACCACATATATAAGACATTACTTGAAAGTCTTGGAAAAGTCATGCAATTTTAGTAGTAAAAATGTGTGTGAACCCTGAAATATTATCCCGCTTGCTTTTTGAGCGCTGTCAAGCAAGTTTTTACACTCCTATGATTGGTCATTGTCTTTACCCGCTCAATATATAGGGCTGCGATTGGCTTTAAAAATGAAAGCGCTGTTCACCAATGAGCAGGGCCAGACGGAATCTGCGGACATTTTTTGCTATTTCTGCGGAGTATTTTGTTAAAAATCTGTGGATTTATGCGGAATAATTTTAGGAGTATCATAACTAAAAATTTAGTATATTAAATAATAAGTAATACCTTTTTAACTTTTATTTAATGTTTACAATGTAAATCCAAATAGATCCACTTTATTTGGTACACAAAGCAAGTCTCTCGTATAAAATCTCTTCTAAAAGACAGAAAATAGTACTTTACAAACTGTATTGTAAATAAACCATATGAATATTTTCATATTAATCTATATTTTTACTGAAATTAATTTGAAAACTGAATAAATATAATTTTACACACATTTACACAAGTTAATAAACAGAATCAATGATGGGCTAAAAATCTGTGGAAATCTGCGGAATTCTGCCCGCGCAGATTCCGTGTGGCCCTACCAATGAGTGACGGAGGAAGAACAGCCGCGGTTACAGTCTATATTCAATTCAATTCCTCTTTATTTGTATAGCGCTTTTACAATGTAGATTGTGTCAAAGCAGCTTCACATGCATTATAAAAAATTGAAATTTATCATAATACTATACTATACATGTTACTAATAAAAAAAAAAAAGCTATATGCGCATAATACACGGATATCACAGGTAATCCGTAATAGACACAGTGGAGAAAACTCTCACCACAGGCAATCTCGTGTCTGGATCCACAAGTATCACTTTAACAGCCGAGAGGAGAGGAAAAGTTAACTCACGGACACGCCAGCGGGTCAATTGTCCAAAGTGAGAGAGAGAGAGAGCGAGGCAGAGATAGAGTTTTACAGCTTTCCTACCAAGTAGTGAAAAAGCAGCTCATGCTGTACCTTCTTTAGTGTCAGTAAAAGACTGTCCAGCCAACTTATCCAGCAAATGATTTACACAGCAGATGCCCTTCCAGCTGCAAGCGAGTACTGGGAAACATCCATAGACTCTCACAAGCACACACATACACTACGGTTAATTTAGTTTATTCAGTTCACCTGCAGCGCATGTCTTTGGGCTGTGGGGGAAACCGGAGCACCTGGAGGAAACCCACACGAACACGGAAAGAACATGCAATCTCCACACAGAAATGCCAAATTTTCCCAGCCGGGAATTGAACCAGCGACTTTCTTGCTCTGAGGTGACAGTGCTAACCACTGAGCCACCATGTCGCCCCAATGGCAATATATTTATTTGAAATTTGGAAGAAATCATAGTTATAGAATAAAACAATTATGAACGTTTTACTGAAAACTATACCTAATAAATCGAGAGAAACTCTTTATGAAATAAAAAAATACAGAAAACAGAGATGTAAATGGCTGAGATTTTTTTGTATGTTTGTTTTTTTATTGTCATAAATGTTTGTTTTTTTGTGTTTTGCAGGTTCTTCATGACCGGTTATCTTCCTCTCGGTTTTGAGTTTGCTGTTGAATTGACTTACCCAGAGTCTGAAGGCACGTCTTCAGGACTACTGAACTGCTCAGCACAGGTTTGTGCGGGACTGTAAGGTTTAATAAAAATGACACAGTTAAAAACTAATCTTACATAAATGAAGTCATCAGATAATCATCAATGTACATTGCATTATTTCTAATTTGTGAATTACTTCAAGAGTTTTATATGTAAGTCAAGCGAGGTTTATTTATAAAACACATCCATTTAAAACAGGTGCAATCAGGATTTGCTAAAACAGCCAAGTAAGTAAAGGACAAGTACTTTCATTATTCATCTCAAATTATTTATAATAATGTGCGATTGCATTATATCTGTCACAACTCCCTGCAGCCCAAGACCGGTTACTCACTGAAGCTAAACAGGGCTGAGCCTGGTCAGACCCAGGATGGGAGACCACATGGGAAATCTAGGTTGTTGTTGGAAAAGGTGTTAGTGAGGCCAGCAAGGTGCACTCTGTGTGAGTCCTAATGCCCCAGTTTAGTGAAGAGGACGCTATACAGGGATATGATTCTTCCGTATAAATACGTTTTTTCCAAACTCAATGGGGCGACATAACTCACGACTTTTTGCTCAAGAGAAAAGGTAGCGTTTAGTTTCTCAATGTTGAAAAACATTGTTGAGTAGAAGTTAGTATGTTAAATGTTGAATAGAAGAGTAAGTAATTTTTTTAACTAACACTCACTGCATTTTAGTAGTAAGAAGCTATTAAACAGACTATTAAGCTGAAGCTTTACAAAATTAAATCACAAATCAAATCCAAATCGCAATATCTGTCAAACAAATTGCAATTAGATATTTTCCCCAAATCGCACTGCCCTATATATATAGGTGGATGGATGGAAACATAGCTAATCTCATATTTAATATAAGATATTTAATATATTAAAAGACTGATTACTGGGTGAGAACGATGGGTTTTTTTTGTCTTCTGTTTTGCTGCTTTATAGATGATTCAACAACAACATTCTTAATAAATAAACTGAATAAAAATGTAACGTATAATGATAGTAATTATTTGTTGTAGATCCACAGAAAAACAACAACACAACTGATTTGAGATAAATAATGACACTTTTGTCCTTTTAGAACTGTTTTTTTTTGTAAATTACAGATGTGGACAAAATTGTGAAGAAAGAAAAGTACAGTGGTCACTGAAATAACTTGAAACCAAAAAAATAATGAATGATTACTAAAAGAATTATAGAAAATAAACAAATAAAAACCAGATATTGCTTTCTAATTGTGATTCAACCGAAGCATTGAACTAGAGGTGTCAAAATTACTTGTATCTTCGGTGCACCGCAATGCAGATGACGACAATTCGGTATTGGTTCAGTAATAGATCATAACCGGTTATTACGCACTGACGTCATTCATCTCATATGCGCTATGTCGCGGTAGAATACAGTACTATCATGAGGGAGGCGACAGCGAGTAATTAAAACTTAAATCATTTTAATCTGTTTTTATCTGTTTTTTTATTATTTGTTTTTATTTTCTTATACTTCAATTTTATTCCTGTTTATGTAAAGCACTTTGAATTGCCACTGTGTATGAAATGTGCTATATAAATAAACTTGCCTTGCCTTGCAACTACTTAAAAGCGGAGAAACTCTGCACAGTTCACTGCATGTGTGTGTGCTGGACAATCTTTCACTGACACTGCAGTTATTGCAGAAGCCCCTATTTCACTGCCATTGAGAAAATGAATGTAAACTGCATTTCTCTCTCTCTCTCTCTCTGGGGTCCTTTGACCTGCTGGCGTGACTTTTCCTCCCCTCTCTGTGGTTAAAGTGTTACTTCTGGATACAGAAATGAGCATGTCTGTAGAGAATTCTCGATTGCATCTATCATGGATTAACTGTGATTGCTGCTGCCTTTTATCGGCGTCACTCGGTGAACAGCACCAGAGCGTTATAGCCAATCAGAGCCCTTTCTGTTGAGCTCGTGACCAATCATAAGGGTGTAAGAACTCGCTTGACAGGGCTCATAAAGTGAGCAGGATATTATGTGTTTATTTGCTAGCCCCCAAGGTACAGTTCATATATCTGACTGTATTAAAGGACAAAATTGTATTACAAATAATAAATAAATATAAATATATCACCGAGATATTGAATTGAACCAAATCGATGGCATGATAATCGTAACCGTGAGACCAGTGTCGGTTCACACCTCTACATTAAAGGCAAACTAATGAAACTGGCTCAGACAAAATGTTATAATTGTCCACGTTTGTATATGGAGTTTCCAATAGTCCTATAAAATTGTGCTTCTCACTGCAGGTGTTTGGGATCATATTTACAATCTGTCAGGGGAAAATCATGGACTCTTTCAGTACACTGGCTGGAAATCTGTTCCTGTGTGCCTTTTTGCTGATAGGAACCATTATAACAGGTGCCAAACACTCAACACTCATCTGCTTGTTTCACTTTAATAGCACAGAGTTTATACTTTATGACCTCTGCTTTTTAGTCAAGTCAACTACTGTACAGTTGCTTTCAATATTTTGCTTCTATGATAATGATTCCTGGAAAGCTGTGTATTAAAATTCATGCTGCATGAATTACATCATGAAAGACAGTGTTTAGTGCTTTTAGTTAATGCATGAGCCATTAAACACACCATTTGATTGTGTAAATGGGGAACAAACAACGTTTTTTGGGATAGTTATTGTTAAAATTCTTCAGGGTTTAATTAGCCAAATGAGATCTCTCTTGCCACACCTTTTAAGTGTTATAAACTTACGCAATTTCTGAATCACAGAGATAATGTAAGAGTTATTTCAATTATTATGTAAAGGCTTCCTGGTTAATGTTCAACTCATTTTCCATGTGGAGAAAGGCTATAGTCCTTCATATAACATTGATGTGTGGAGGTGCAAAGATGAATTGCGTACTTTGAAACTTTGAATCTTGGTTAATTTGAACGTCATAAGTCCAATGAGATTGATCCTCCACGTAAAACTGGCCAAACCCATTGATGGGTCATGGTGGATACGTCATCAGTGGTATTATATTATATTATATTATATTATATTATATTATATTATATTATATTATATTATATTATATTATATTATATTATATTATATTATATTATATTATATTATATTATATCCATTGTTGGGTTCTGTTGGGTTTTTGTACCATAGTAATCTTGTAGTGTTTGCTTTGCTTTGAGTTTTTTTCGGGCTTAATTATTGTGAAATCCCAATTGCGACAGAGAAATACTGGGAAATCTCTCTAGACTGATGGCATTTCATGTTGTTCAGCCTTATAATCCTAAAATGTCAGCAAAATCACCCGTTTGTCATCATTTTAGACATTGCGCTAGAGAATCATTCAAATACTAGCTCTAAAGTGACGTTGGTGAATGAGCAACGGTGTCTGCTGTTGGTTTTTCTTTTTTAAGTTCATGATTATGCTGTTGAACTGTTGTATAAATGCAATGTCACACTCATAGCAGATGGCTGTATATCGTCTCTGGTGGGACTGCAGCCTTGAGCCAACACACACCTCCCACCATTGCCGATATACAACATTTTATTTTATTTTATTTTTATTTGATCAAACCTTTAATGGGTCACCATAAAAGTGTCATCGATGATTAATGTACTATATCATATATCATATCATATCATATCAAATCATATTATATTATATCCATTGTTGGGTACTGTTGGGTTTTTGCACAATAATAATCTTGTAGTGTTTGCTTTGCTTTGGTTTTTTCGGGCTTAATTATTGTAAAATCCCAAGTGCAACAGAGAAATACTGGGAAATCTCTGTAGACTGATGGCATTTCATGTTGTTCAGCCTTATAATCTTAAAATGTCAGCAAAATCACCTGTTTTGTCATCATTTTAGACTAGAGAATCATTCAAATATTAGCTCTAAAGTGACGGTGAATGAGCAATGGTGTCTGCTATTCTGAAAATATTTTATTTTATTTTATTTTTATCAAACCCATTAATGGGTCATCATGAAAGTGTCATTGATGATTAATTTACTATATTTTATTATATATTATATTATATTATATTATATTATATTATATTATATTATATTATATTATAATATATTATATTATATTATATGCATTTTTAAGGGCGTAATTATTTAATTCAAACATTTATATTAAGGCATATATAATATATAACAATTTAAGATGTAATAAAATAAAATTATTTAAAACACATAAATTGTATCTGATAATTAAATAAAAATTCTATGTGATATAAAAAAAAGTAATTTTACTATGCATAAAATTAGACATATTATATATATTATATTTATAATATAATATAATATTTATAATATTACATATTTTAGGTATAACAATTTGAGATATATTTTAGTTTTTTGGGATGTCATTTGACCTGAGCATGCTCTTTGATGGAATCATTTGTTTTATATTTGTAATTTAATGATTGATCAGATGGAGCACAGCTCACAGGTCGCATCAGTCATCTTAGTCTCTCTTAAAAGGAAAATATTTCTGTTTCTCATTGTGTTTCTGTTCTTTATCTCAGGCTGTATCAAGTCGGATCTACGCAGACAGCTGGCAAACCAGCAAGCACAAACAGCTGTAAGTATCAAAGTATCAAACCAGAAGGTCAAGATGACTTTATACAACACTTTATACTAATCAGATAGAGGCACGATAGCAGATTAAAAGCCCTGATACACTCTCAAAGTGTTGTTTGTAATTCTCCACTTGTTTTTTGGGTCATGTGCAATTAGAAAATAAACAACAAACAAAGTGTTGACTTTAATGCTTCAATTAACTTTACTGAAAAGCAAAATAATCAGGGTTTTCCTGGCTCAAAATGATGATGCTAATCATGACATTTTTGCTACTACAAACAAACACATTTTGCATTATTCCTGTAATCCTGTAATAAAAGTAAAATATTATCTTATTTTTTAATCATTCGTTATAAAATGTAAATAAATACCTGATCAGTGCTGGAACATCACTTGGGATCTGTCGGTACCCATTATTCAATTCAAATCATGTTTATACCTATAGCACTTTTACAATGTAGATTGTGTCAAAGCAGCTTAACATAGAAGATTTAGTAAATTGAAACTTTGTCAGTCCAGTTTTTCAGAGTTGAAGTTCAGTTTAGTTCATTACTGCCTTCATGATGTTTATTACATGGTAGAAATGGTGCAATATTTGATGCAGGTGACCACTTTCATAATTCTGTATTCAGGAAAAACCCTGATAATATTAAACTCACTTGTAGGGTTACACAATGTTGGAAAAATCTAAAATTGCTCTATTTGTTTTTCTGTGGTATGAATACAATTTCAACAGATAGCTTGATAAGCTCTATTTGGAAAGAAATCATTAAGTTAGACTGATCGGGATGATTCTGTATGGGAGTAAATCATGCCTTAATCAATACAATAAACTATAAAACTATAAAATAAAAGCATAGATAAATACTATAGAGCAAAGATAAAAGTGGAATATACTGTACTTTATGGTTTTCTGGGGAGTCAACTATTTGCTTGACATTACAGTTTGCTTGATTTGACCATTTCTTTAAAATATATGGCTAAGAAATAATTGAGGCAAGGTAAAATCTTTTTTCATTGGCCCAACAGTGCCATTAAAAAAATTGTAAGCATTATAAGTCTGAGATTTCATTTATAATGATCTAAAAAAGGTTTTAAAAAGTTACATTTGACTCAGTAAAACCTGCAGAAACCCTGATAATGGACAAATTAAGAATTAATGAAACTGAAATATCTTAAAATCATATTAAAGGTGTATGATAGTCTTTTTCTCCTTACAAAAAAACCCCGTAAATAAATAAAGAATATTATTTATAAATAAAAAAGTACACGTTTTCCCGTACTGTGTTTCTACTCTAAGGGCATTCGCTGCATAAAACATTTGCTGGAATAGTTGCCGATTCATTCTGCTGTGATAAATAAGGGACTAAGCCTAAGAAATGAAAAAGGACACAATCTAATGTACGAAAAGAGAAAGGAAATGTAGATTTGCATTGCTTTGTTGCTCTTTTCATCCCTTTACTGTCACTCGATCAGTTTAATGCAGTCTAACCATATTCCGCTACAGAAAATGAAAAATCTAAATGTGAAAAAAACAACACAAAATTTGGTCTTCATTGTAAAAATAATTTAATAAAATAAATCTTTATTAAAGATACAAGCGGTAAAATTTCTAGTGTCTGAATGCGTACACAGTCACATGCCTTAAAAACACATGCAAATGATAAACTAGGGCTGCACACAAAAATACAAATTAACCAGACCACTTTAATAGCTCTATTTAAAATTAATCCTTAATTTAGGATGATTCTACACTCCAAAAAAATGTTATTTGCAGTTTGTTCAAACTACTTGGAGAAAATGAGCTGAAACAGCACAATTCGTAAGAGTTTTTTGGGACAACATAATTGTTTCATGTTCAATCCACTTAAATTTGTAAAAACTATGAAGTTAACTTGATTCTTTCATGTTGTCCAAACACAAATCAGTTTAATGGAACCCAGCATTTTTTACAGTGTATAGGGGATTGAGTCATTTACATTAAAAAAAACACCAAAATTCAAACATTAATAAATATGTCAGAGCAAAGACACAAATAAAACAACCACTGCTTTACATTCCTCATAGTATGCAGGCACAGAAATTGAAAAGGAAAATGTAAAGTACCATTCCTCCCAGTCACAGTCCTTAAAAACACAGGCAAATTACACCTTTTTTTATTCTATTAATGGTTACAACTGCTCAGCTATGATGCCAACTCAACATTGCAGATCCTGCGATGTGACTATTGCAAATGCATGCACTGTGATACTGATGCTGAAACGATATATTGTGCAGCCCTATGAAAAACATTCACTCCATTTCGGTTAAAATCTGCAGTGACTCCACAAATCTTACATGTTTTAAATCTTATAAAACTATAATCTCAACATATAAATGTAACATTGCAGATCGTGCAATGTAACTATTACGGCACATTGAAATATCAATGTGAAAAAACAATATATTGTGCAGCTGTACTTTCTTGATGCTTCGGATTGTTTCTTTACAGCCACTAACATGTACTGCAGATACTACAGAAAATGACTGGACTTTTGTATTTGAAGCTGAGCTCCAGTCGTGTTGCTCAGCGCAGTATTGAATGTATACTGTACATGAGCATGTTGTTTTAGTTTGTAAGCTGTTGTTTCAGCAGCAGGATCATGGTGTCCATGATCTTGCATTATTTTCAGAGGGGTTTTGGCCCTGCGGCTCCTGTGGTGCTCTGAGCCTTTATGTTGACACTCAAGTGCTGTGATTGGATGAAATTCCAGCTTTAGAAACTAATGTCATAATGTTCTGCACCCACTGACCCACTCATCTTTACATTTAAAGCTGTATCATGTTGCTGATTCCAAACATCCCATCCCATCCACACCCTTTTTTTCCATCTTGTCATTATCCTTTTCTAATTTCCCTTTCTCTTCTCATGTACACACACTCTCTTGAGGTTAGTAGTCTATCAAGAATCTAATTTTTGTAGACTACCTGACAAACTTGGTTGCTTATCCAAGTTTTAGAGACAACAAAAATATTAACTTGACTTCTAGTTGATCATTTGGTATCAGAGGTGGCTTATATGAAAAGTAAAGGCCTCTAGATTACGCTTATTTTACCAAAATAAAATATGATCATGCCTTGATTTTTAATTATTTAATTAGGACAGTAAGGTCTGACTTTGCTTAGACAAAAGGACTGCATCCATACATCTCTGCAATGACTTCAATAACTTATTAATAAAGTCATCTGGAATGGCAAAGAAAGCATCCTTGCAGGACTCCCAGAGTTCATCAAGATTCCTTGGATTCATCTTCAATGCCACCTCCTTCATCTTACCCCAAACATGCTCAATAATGTTCCTGTTTGGTGACTGGGTTGGCCAATCCTGGAGCACCTTGACCTTCTTTGCTTTCAGGAACTTTGGTGTGGAGGCTAAAGTATGAGGAGCGCTATCCTGCTGAAGAATTTGCCCTCTCCTGTGGTTTGTAATGTAATGGGCAGCACAAATGTCTTGATACCTCAGGCTGTTGATGTTGCCATCCACTCTGCAGATCTCTCGCACGCCCCCATACTGAATGTAACCCCAAACCATGATTAGTCAGTATTTGTGATGATTGGGATGCAGTTCAACAGATGAGTCATGGGAAAAATTTACCTTCTGCCACTTTTTCAAATGATCAACTAGAAGTCAAGTTATTATTTATTACCCTTACAACTGGGATTGATGACAAGACTTTTGTCAGGTAGTGTAGAAGGAGCATTTATATGATGGAAAATGATGGACTTATTAAAATTAAATAACAATTTAATAATTAAAAAATCTACATTTTAAATGTCTGTAAGTCATAGTATAGGTGATTTCTCACAGAATACAAAAACAAATACATATACAGTACATCCGGAAGTATTCATAGTGTTCATAATTATTCATAATTCACTTTTTCCACATACCTGTATTTTTTGATGTTACAGCCTTATTCCAGAATAGATTAGATTCATTTATTTCCTCAATTCTACACACAATACCCCATAATGACAATGTGAATAAAGAGTTTTTGAAATTGTTGCAAATGTATTAAAAGTAAAAAACCTAAAAAACAAAAAAATCACATGTGCATAAGTATTCACAGCCTTTGCTCAAAACTTTGTTGATGCATCTTTGGAGGTAATTACAGCCTCAAGTCTTTTTGAATATGATGCCACAAGCTTGGCAGGCCTGTCTTCGGTAATTTTTGTCCATTCTTTTTTGCAGTACCTCTCAAACTCTATCAGGTTGAATGGGAAGCGACGGTGTACAGCCATTTTAAGATCTCTCCAGAGATGTTCAACAGGGTTTAGTCTGGGCTCTGGCTGGGCCACTCAAAGACATATACCAAGTTGTTGTGAAGCCACTCCATTGGTATTTTGGCCATTGGTGTGCTTTGGGTCATTTTCTTGCTGGAAGATGAACCGTTGCCCCAATCTGAGGTCAAGAGCACTCTGAAGCAGGTTTTCATTCAGGATGTCTCTGTACACTGCTGTATTCGTCTTTCCCTCTATCCTGAATAGTCTTCCAGTTACTGCTGCTGAAAAACATCCCCACAGCATGATGCTGCCACCACCATGCTTCACTGTAGGGTTGGTATTAGCCTGGTGATGAGCGGTGCCTGGTTTTCTACAAATGCCTGTCATTCACTCCAAAGAGTTCAATTTTAGTCTCATCAGACCAGAGAACTTTGTTTCTTATAGTCTGAGAGTCCTTCAGATGGCTTTTGGCAAATTCCAGGCAAAGGAGTGGCTTCTGTCTGGCCACTCTACTATACATGCCTAATTGGGGATTGCTGCACAGATGGTTGTCCTTCTGCAAGGTTCTCCTCTCTCCACAGAAGAACGCTGGAGCTCAGACAGAGTGACCGTCGGGTTATTAATCACCTCCCTGACTAAGGCCCTTATCCCCCTGATCACATAGCTTAGATGGCCGGCCAGCTCTAGGAAGAGTCCTGGTGGCTCCAAACATCTTCCACTTACAGGTGATGGAGGCCACTGTGCTCACTGGAACTTTCAGAGCAGCAGAAATGCTTCTGTAACCTTCCCCATTCTTGTGCGTTGAGTCAATCCTGTCTCGGAGGTCTACAGATAATTCCTTTGTCTTCATGCTCGGTTTGTGCTTTGACATGCACTGTCAACCCTGGGAGCTTATATAGACAGGTGTATGCCTCTTCAAATCATGTCCAATCAGCTGAATTTACCACAGTTTAACTCCAATTAAGCTGCTGAAACATCTCAAGAAGGATCAGTGGAAACAGAATGTACCTGAGCTTAATTTAGAGCTTCACAGAAAAGGCTGTAAATACGTATGTGCATGTGATTGTTCAGGTTTTTATTTTTAATATAATAATATATTTTTCACATTGTCATTATGGGGTATTGTGTGTAGGAATTTGAGGAACTGAATGAATCCGTTTTGGAATAAGGCTGTAAAAGAAAGAAATGTGGAAAAAGTGAAGCGCTATGAATACTTTCCCCATGCACTGTAAATAAACAAGCCGCTTTCTAATGCACAATATCTTTGATGCTTTACTGTCACTTTTAATCAGTTTAATGCAGCCTTTTTGAATAGTTTTAATTTTTATCCCACTGACCCAAAAGCATTAAACAGTAGTAAAATTTCACTCTCCATATCTCCACTTTTCCCTCTCTGTGTTCTTGAAGCTTTGTTTACACGCTTCCGCTCATGCCATTCTCAGTTTTGGCTTATCTATCCAAATCCCTTCATGTTCACAAACCTGTATGTGTGCGTTTGTGTGTGCGCATGTTTGTGTGTACATGTGTGTTTGTATGTTTCTGTGTGTGTGTGTTTGTGCATCTGTACATGTCCCTTTGTGTGTTTGTGTGTTTTTTTATGTATCTGTGTTGTGTGTGCGTCTCTGTGCATGTGTGTGCGATTGTCTCTGTCTGCATGCCTGTGTGTGCGCATGTCCCTTTGTGTGTTTGTATGCTTGTGTCTGTGTGTCTGCACATTTGTTTGTGTGTACATGCATGTGTTTTTTTGTATGTGTTTGGATTTTGGTGTTTGGTTGTGTGTCTGTGTGTGTTTGTGCGTCTGTATATGTCCCTTTGTGTGTTTATGCATGTTTTTTTTTTATCTGTGTTTGTGTCTCTGTGTCCATGTGTTTATGTTTGCATGTCTCTGCATGTGTGCATGTTTGTGTGTCTCTGTGCATGTGTGTGCGCATGTCCCTTTGTGCGTTTGTATGTGTGTGTCCACGTGTCTGTGTGTGTGCGCATTTGTTTTTGTGTCCCTGTGTGTTTGTGCATGTGTTTTCTGTGTGTGTGTTTGCTTTTTGGTGTTTGTGTGTTTATATGTGTGTGTTTTTTGTATCTGTGCTTGTGTGTTGCCGTGTTCATGTGTGTGCACATATGGGTGCTCGTTTATGTGTGTGTTTCATGTTTCTGTGTCTGCATGTGTTCGCTTTTATCTGTGTGCATGTGTGTGTGTTGGTGTCATGGGTGCATGTATATGTGTGTGTGTGTGTGTGTGTGTGTGTGTGTGTGTGTGTGTGTGTGT
>CAIGQQ010033573.1:460110-505472 GCA_903798035.1 Danio albolineatus
GTGTGTGTGTGTGTGTGTGTGTGTGTGTGTGTGTGTGTGTGTGTGTGCGCGTGTGTGTTAACAGGCAGCTCTGGGCAGGTCAGACGTTCAGGATCACAGCGGGACGTCTCTCCTTCCCTCCACACACATGTGATCAATCAATCACTGCCTGTTTTTATTGCTCACTGTGGTTCAGGTATTAGCGTCACACAGATCAGCCCTTCTGATTCACCATCACTTCACAATCGCCTATACACTGATTCAGATGCGCTTTCTCTCTCATCAGAGTCTAACGTTCATGATCTCCGTCTGCTCTGTCTGAACCCTTCACTCTTGAGCTTTGTGTTTGTGTCTGTGTGTGCGTGTGCATAATGGTTTTGGTTGTTTACAAGGACTTTTTTGTATACTGACATGGGTATGACCTAGTTGTACTTTATTATGATGGTTTATAAGGACATTCCTTGTGTCCTCGTAACGCAGCAAGCATTTTTTTGTTTTTAAAAGAGTCTAATAGATCGTCATCCTAAAAATTCTAAGGTTCTATCTGACATTTTTGTCAAAATTATTATTATTTATTTATTTTTATAAATGATTATTCACATATTCTTATTAAATGACAACTTATTTACATTACGTGATGTATTTTATAAGTTGTTTACATTTTAAAGGCTCACCGCCTTTTGGTTGCGTTTATCGTCAGCGTTTTACGAGACGTTTTTCTGCATTCAAACCCAAGTGTTTTTCACTGGCGTCAAGCAGAAGAGTATGCAAAATCACTCCTTGCCGTTAGATGGCGCTTAATTCATTCATTCATTTTCTTGTCGGCTTAGTCCCTTTATTAATCCGGGGTCGCCACAGCGGAATGATCCGCCAACTTATCCAGCATTTGTTTTATGCAGCGGATGCCCTTCCAGCCACAACCCATCTCTGGGAAACATCCATACACACTCATTAACACACATACACTTAGGACAATTTAGCTCACCCAATTCACCTGTATCGCATGTCTTTGGACTTGTGGGGGAAACCGGAGCACCCGGAGGAAACCCACACAACCGCGGGGAGAACGTGCAAACTCCACACAGAAATGCCAACTGACCCAGACGAGGTAGATGACGCTTAATGAAAACAGAAAAAAATGAAACTCACCCTCGATTCCTAATTCTTCCACAATTCCTCTCCGCAACATTTCCCTTTTGTCAACATCTTTGTAGTCGATGGCTCGTTAATCATACAGCACTTTTCGTTCTGATACCAGTGCAATAAGCAGCTCCACGTTCATATCGTCTTTGGGCATCTTCTTCAATGTGCGCTTGCATTGACAGTTTTGCGCTTGAGCGCCTCCAAGGGGTGTCTACTGTAACTTTAGCAGCTCCATACACGTGAACAAAAGTGGCAATCTGATTGGTGGAGAAGGTTTTGACGCGGCTCCTCAAAAAAAAAAAAAACGAGCATGAGGCATTTTTTTTAAAAATGACGCTTTTGCGCCTGCCGTTTTTGCGCGTTGATGTGCACGATCACATAGGCGCCCTTTATTTAGTCACGAGACGTCAAACATCGACCGAAAACGCAAGCATAAAACGTCTAGGTGTGCACGGGCCTTAAGACTTTGTAGATAAATCCTATTTTTGTTTTTTAAATAGTCGAACTCTAGCTTGGCTCTATAAGGATCTTTCTGTGAGCCAATCATCATTTCGAATGCACGCACTAGGACTTAGGATTCTATGCTTTCTATAGCTGTGTCCCAAATCGCATACTTATGCACTATTCTACGCCATTTTGAAGTACGTAAGTAAGTAGTGCGTTCACACTGAAAACTCTAAAAATAATAAGTGCACTTTAAGTACCCGGATGATGCACTCATTCCACCGGTAAAATGAAGTGTGTAATGATGGACACTTCACACACTCAACGACCGCAGCTTTGTGCACGTAGCGGAAGGGGCGGAGCTATCGCGTGCACATGTTAGATAACTTTATTTATTTTGGATTGTGAAAGCAAAATTCTCTTACAAGAGTGATTATAGCGCCTCCCGATGGTGAATGCGGTTATAATCATGACGGGTATTATTTGGTATTTTGGTCATTTATTTAATAAATTTGGCAACCGTCAAACGTCATCAGGGAAACGGTTTGAACTTGCGCTTAGTAAAAAAGCCATTAGTGTTCCATTTGGGACAGCACTACATACATATACTATGCTGTTGAGTGTGTAAGTGCATAAGTGTATAGTGTGTCATTTGGGACGCAGCTTATGTCATTTCTCCGAACTACTCCAGACCAGTCAGTGGGAAAGACCAGAAAGAAACACAAAATCAGAGTCGACTACATAATACCACACCACACAGAATTGAGAAGGAACCTGAAACTGAAAAGATGTGTGTCAGTGTGATGATTTAAAGATTTTTTGACATTGAGATTTTACAATGTTGAAAAACAAACACTTATTAAAAAATAGATTATATATTAAATGTGAAATATTTTGATTTGTTTACATTATAGTCAGTCAAAAAAATTTCAGAATTTATTAAACTCATTTTGTGCCATCGCTCCTCCTATGTAATCCTCAAAACAAGTCATATAGCGATACGTGACTGTCAGCTGACACCCTCTATAGTGATAAATATACGCTTCCCAAACGGATTCAGTACAGGCGATTTAAAGCGGAGTGAAAAACTGGGATTTGTTTGAACAGAAATATAAACATAATTAATAATATAACGTCTAAAGATGTCGATCTTGGTGGGTTTTTCCAAACACAACTAATTTGTCCTAAATGATCATAAAAATTTAGGAAAGCAATCGAATGCTTTTATTATAACTTTATTATGGTGTATTTTAAGGTGACACCTCTGTTATTTAATGTAATCAAACGAAAAATCATAATAAATGAGATTCATACGTTGCTCTTTATTCAGAATGTGTACAGTGAAGAAAAGGGTTAATAAGATTTGATTATTCTATTTCTTTATTATTGTTAATTTTATGAACAATTTTTGTGTGTGTGTGTGTTTGTGTGGTGGGGGATCCCTTATTTTCACATCCCAGTGTTGACGGGTACGATTTGCTTATTGTAGCGGAAAAAAGTGAAGAGGGTTGGGGAGTCATAGAAGATAGTGAACAGGAGACGGGCGAGGAGGGCAGTTGTGGAGGGGGATCGGTAAATTTAGGTGCCGGATCAGATTTCAGAGGTTCCGGATCTGGCGTGTTCCGGCACAAATTAAGCCCTGGCTAAGTCTAATAAGAGTTAAGTCTAGAATAAGTCAAGGCATGCCCCTAAAAAAGCCTGTTTAAGGGTAATCGAATCTAATTTAGGTGTATTCACACCATCAAGTTTAATTTCAATCCAGGAAAGTCTAAAATATAATCTAAAATAAGTCAAGTTTCATTTGGATTAAGTCTAATCTAATTTAAGTCTAGTTAAGTTTAAACTAATGTCTAATTTAATCTCAAGGCATGTGTAATTTATGTCTCATTTCAGGCAAGTAAAATCTCATTTAAGTCCAGTCACATCTAATTTAAGTCTAATAAGAGTTAAGTCTTGATTTAGTGGAGGCATGTCTGTTTAAGGTTCATCTAATCTAATTTAAGTCTGTACACTCCAATAAAGTTTAATTTTAATCCAGGCAAGTCAACTCTAACTAAGGTTAAGTCTAATTTAAGTCAAGCCATGGCTAAATTAAAACTAATTTAATTAAAGTCTAGTCTACTTCAAGGAATGTCTCATTCTCATGACTTCTATCTCTAATAGACGTCCATAGTCATGTTGGCTAAAACAAGGCTAAATTTGGACCAGTCATCAAATAAACATATATGAATGACTACACATAAAGTCTGTCTAATCAATCTATTTGATGACTAGTAGTTTTGGGCTATTCATAAATGTCTATTAGATTTCCATTGACAGCCCAAGTTTAGTCTTGTTTTAGCCAAGCTGTCTACATTTAGATGTATATTAGGCGTCTATTAAACACCAAATTGTTTGCTGGAAATTCAAAACGCTTCAAAATTATACTTAAAAAGGGCCTAAAGTTAAAGGAACATACAATAAGCTGTTTTTACTGTATAAAAAATATTGCTCCTATGGAGAGTCCCTGTAAACGACCAATACCAGCATTGTGTGTTTGTTGAGTGTGTGTGTGTTCACTGTAGTTTGGTTGTACTAACATTAACCTTCATTTAATCCACTAACTCAGCGGTGTGTGCATGAAACGGGTTGGCCAACAGAGGGCGCTGTTTAACTGTCATAGTACTTACGCTGTGTTTTGTCTTTGTAGGATCATTCGGAAACATCGCCAACACAAACAAGATTTTGAAGCCAAACTCCGGAGTGATCGTGAAACGGATCATGTAGCATTGTTTCTGACATTGTTTTCCCCCTTGAATTGCAATTGATTTTTGCATGAGACTGAGACTTTCTCTTTGTGTTATATATGTGAGTTTGTTTTGTGTTGTATGTTTTTAACTGCCATGGACTGATCGAGTGTTTGTTTTTGTTGATCGCGATGTTTACTTGATCACTAATCATCTCAGACTTTAGGATATATTTTAATTTTGAACTTTTATCAATTAATGATATAAATTATTCACATTAACACTTTTTCCTCTGACAATTTTTATATACATTTCTATATAGAAGAAATTAAGATGAAGCCCAAATTTATCAGTATTATTTGAACACTGAAACTCTACACAGATAAATACAGGTTTACTGTATTTGTTTCCAGTAATATGGACTGAATAACAATCAGTTTTTTTGATACAGTTGTTTTGTAATGAAATTAAACCCATGTTGAGTCCACCTAAACCAACTGCAATCAATAAAACTAAAACTCTAGCATTTAAAGCATTTTCCTGTTTATTTTTGTATATAAATTTATGAGTTTGCATGTTCTCACTGTGTTTGTGCGGGTTTCAAGACATCAAGACATGTGTTATAGATTAATTCATCATTCATTTTCTTGTCGGCTTAGTTGGCGGTTCATTCTGCTATGGCGACCCTTGATTAATAAAGGGACTAAGCCGAAAAGAAAATGAATGAATGAATATCTGAATGAGCAAACAATCTGTCTTTATGGTATATTAAATCACTGAATAATTTATGGCTTTTTTAATGTTATTAATCATTCATTCATTTTCTTTTCGGCTTAGTCCCTTTATTAATCAGGAGTCGCCACAGTGGAATGAACCGCCAACTTATCCAGCATATGTTTTACGCAGCGGATGCCCTTTCAGCTGCAACCCATCACTGGTAAACACCCATACACTCATTCACACACATACACTATGGACAATTTAGCCTACCCAATTCACCTATACCACGTCTTTGCACTTGTGGGGGAAACCGGAGCACCCGGAGGAAACCCTCACAAACTCGGGGAGAACATGCAAACTCCACACAGAAATGCCAACTGAACCAGCCGAAGCTTGAACCAGCGACCTTCTTGCTGTGAGGCGACGTGCTACTCACTACGCCACCGTGGCGCCCTGTTTTTATGTAATATATAATAATACAGTACATTATACTTGTTATATGTAAAATTAGCTTATGTAATTAATTAAACATAGAAATAATAATAAAAATACAAACATTATTATTGATAATCATATTTAGACATATTTATATTTTTGTTATAATATATATATATATATATACATATATATATATATATATATATATATATATATATATATATGTGTGTGTGTGTGTGTATATTTAATACACATATATGTTCTCAAATCTGATTGGCTGATAGCCGTTCTGCTGTAACAGCACTCGTATAGCCTCCTCACCCTTCTGTATTATTTATGAACTATTTATAGACATAAAATTAAATTACAAAAAAATATCCTGGATTGGAAGATATTGTGTCCCTTGCCTTCACTGAGCTCAAGTTATAGTTTAATGTACAAAAATTGTGAATGAACTTGACTTGATATCTTAAATAATAATGTCAAATAACCAACATTTCTCCAAATAGATATATCTCATTTTGCAACGAAACTCTTCATACATTATATATATATATATATATATATATATATATATTACAACATATAGGTGTGTGTGTAAAATAATAATCACAAAGTCAGCTCAAATGAGTATCCATAAATATTTTAATGCAGTGACGGTTGCAGAAAAAAGTTTCAGCATTTATATGACAGCATTTGTGATATATACGTAAAAAAAGACATCTTATCGGACAATTTTGTAACAGCATCTTATCTTATATTTATCAAACTGTATAATTATTTCAAGTAGCAAAATTAAAAAAAACAATCCGCAGTAACGTCCCGTACACATTCCAAAATAAAAGTAAAAACAGCTTGCCATTTTAGACCTTTTTTTTTCCTTTTATTTTTTTTTCTGAAACAAGTGCATTTGAAAGGGCATTTCAGATAAATGAGGCAGCAGCAGCAGCCTGTTCCTGTCCGTCATTGTTCTTTCATCGATAGTCTGTTTGAGCTCCCTGGTGTTTAGGTGGAGGTATTCATAAATTCACCAGTTCATTTGTGACCTATAATCCACAGTTGTCTGTTTGTTTGGGTGCTCGAGATGTTGGCATCAAATCCTCATCGTCAGCCTGCTGTTCTAAGGCACCTTCAGCTGTTTTGATTGTCTGCAAGTGTCATTGTTACCAATACACAAGCATGAGGCACACCTGTCAGAAGAACAACAGGACAAGCACAGCACAGCACTGGAAAATCACCTCCGGCCAGAGAGAATGAGCTGAAATAGGAATATATATATATGTATATTTACACACTAGCAGTCAAAAGTTTGGTTTGAGGTGCAGCTATTGCATTATTCCACTTTGGAAAACCCTTTTGGTCAAGCTGCTTTTTTCTTTTACAGCATCACATCAGTGGAACTTCATACTACAATCTCCTGTTAAGTATAATGTTAATAAATAGCTTCTTAATACTTAACATTGTGGTCGTTTTGCTGTTGTTCAGTTTTGTTCATGATTTGAATTTGTATTTTTATCGGTTTGTAGGCCTATAACCTTTAGAAAAATTGAGTCTTTGGGAGAATTTGGGTACATTTTTGTTCTTAAGGAATGTTGACTAATGTACAAAGTCCCTTGTTGTGAATTAAATCAATGAAACTCTGAGAAACGGAAAGGTTTTGTTAATGTTTTCAGCTGAGTTTGCTCACCAAGGCTGCATTTATTTGATCAAACATACAGTAAAAACTGAAATATTACAATATTAAATAGCTCTTTTATTATATAATGCAGTTTCAAATTTAATCTAGATCCATTCCTGATGATTTAAAGATGAGTTTTCATCATCACTACTCCACTCTTCAGTGATTTGCTGTGCTATTATGATCATATTGGTACAAAATCACTAATATTCTTACCATTATCAGTGCAGGAAACATTTTTGTCTTGCTTCACAGTGTTATGGAAATTGTGATACATTTCACTTTTAGGATTCTTTAATGAAAAAAAAAGTTAAGTTAAAAAAA
Organism: Danio albolineatus; assembly: GCA_903798035.1. Lineage (NCBI taxonomy): Eukaryota > Metazoa > Chordata > Actinopteri > Cypriniformes > Danionidae > Danio > Danio albolineatus. The sequence goes on from CAIGQQ010033573.1 coordinate 467,563, forward strand.
AAGCTATTATTTTACAATATAAATACATTTCTAATGTTAAAAAAGATTGCAAATATTTGTAATGATGATGAAACTTCACCTTTGAATCACAAAAATGAATCAAATTTGACATTCCTTAACAAAACATTTAAAATTGTAATCATATTTAGAAGTTTACTGTGTTTTTCATCAAATAAATGCAGAATTGGCTTCTTTTAAACATTAGCAAACCATTCCGTTGGCATACTTTTGACTGGTAGTGTATATCGGAATGATAATAATGTGGATTGTGTGGACTCTGACGGTCTGCTTCATATTCACACCGTCTTCATGGTCTCTAATAACGTTATACAGACGACAATATGTGATTAAATCTATCGATAATGCATTGCACAAGCAAACCATGTCAAATTGTAAACCGCAAAGTACAGGCACCTCAGAAGATTGTACCACAAAAGAAAGCATGGAACGATATCTATTTTGTAACTTAAATTATAAATCTCATATTTATATTACTTTCACTTTACATTGTGAGTTTACAAATATATATATGGAAAATAAAATCCCTCGCTCTATATCTTATCATATACAAACTCTTAAATATTCATATTGCGCCAGGTCATGAGTCAGTCACGTGATGACGCGATCTAACCGTTTCTCTGGACGCTCTGTAAATAAATCTAATACATCTGAGATCATCGTCGTCCTCGTGCTTAAAGGGACAATTCGCGTTAAAATGAGAACTGTAATCATTTACAAACTTGGGTAGACGCCATATAGATTTTTTTATGGATGTATAAACGTTCTACATGAAGTTTTCCAATTAGTTTTGTATGTTTTTAAGCGATTTTCATCGTTACCTCAGCCTTTCTTTACTTCCCGCCAAAATTAAATAAGGCTTACCCTGACGAAAATACAGCAAGTAATACAGGACTGTTTGGGCTGACATAAAGGTGAGTAAATGATGAAGTAATAATAGCGAAATATCCCTTCGAGGACACATTCCCTCTTAAGACATTTACAGTAGCCTAATATATAAACCTCTTCATAGTTACTATTGTTTGACATAACATTATACATAATAATACAGAACTTATATAGGTTCTCATTATGGATTTGTTTTGATTGCATTTATCGCTTGAGTTTAACTGTATAAGATGAATTGTTGTATTGCTCTTCGAGCACATTTTGATCTTCACCAAATTACTAAGATGATTTGAACACTGATATCTAAAGTAATACTTCAGTGCCTGAGAGAAACCATGGCATTATGTAAAGTCTGTGTGATATATGACTGTAGAATTCATTAAGGCAAACTAATATTTCTGAATTGCTGTAAATTGAATTTTTTCATGATGTATTAATGACAAAACACAATCTTCAGCATTTTAAAATCACAAAATTCATATTAGTCCCCGTGTTGTTCTAGGAAATGGCTCATTATTGATATACAGGTAAGACCTGATGTTCAAGTTGTTTTCTGCAAACTTTCAGTGTTTGTGTGTCCGTCTTTTATGAAACATGTTACTGGCCTCAGGATTTCATCTCTTATCCATCCTGTCCTTCAATAGGACTGAGAATAACTGCAGTGAACCAAGCACAAGCCATGATACACCAAGATCAGGAGTCTTCTGGATGCGTCGGGGTTCAGTAGGTGTATTTAAATCACCACAAATACTCAAAAGCACACATCACTGTGGACCTCGAGTATTCTCACAGTTCTTTGCCTAATACAGCAGTTCTTCTGAGGGATTTTTTTAAGGCATTCACTTCTCTGAGATCCACTCATATGTTGTGAATGTACGTTGGGGGAAACATAAGGCAGAATATTAATATGCTCATACTGATATGCAGCCAGCAGAAAAATTTCCACCAATGCTCCACAGTGAGTATGGCTTCTTGAAAAAAAGGAGAGTAGTCTCCGACCAGCGGCAACCTTCTTTTCGAGTCACATAAATCCAGATCTGCGCATGTCAGAGCTTTATGCAAAACTCAGATTGGGTCCTGAACAAGTGCGTTGTGTGCTCTCATCTGTGGGCTCTTGCATTGTGGGGTCTTTCTTGAGGAAATAGGAAGTTGTAGATCGACGTCATGAGCTGGAACAAACCCATTTGGCCCCTTTGAGTAAACTGCAAAAAATAAATAAATAATTAATCATAAGTGGTTTTTTGGTAAATAAACCAATGATGTTGCATTTAATTAAAGAGAAAAGACATTATTATGAAAATCCACACAAATTGTATTGTTTACTTTAATAATATCACTTGAAAATATGTTTGTTTGTTTGTTTGGAAAATAATGACTTTAGGTTGCATTGTATTTTGTTGAAAGCTTTAACAAAGAAAAACTTCTCATCATCTGGCCATTTTGAAAAAACTGCAGAAAAATAAACTATCATTAGTTGACTATTTTATCATTAGCCAATGACGATACTGCCTTTAATTTACAAAATAATGCATGAATATGAAAATTAGGGCTGCATGATATTGGAAAAAAAACTGAAATTGCAATATTTCCATTCACTGCGGTATATATTGCGATATAAATGCAATTTAGATAAATTGGGATGATTCTGTAGGGGAGCGTCTCTGCATTAAATATCATTTTAAAAATGACAAGCAAGGGTGTCCGCTTTGTAAAACATATGCTGGATAAGTTGAAGTTGACCCCTGATGAATAAAGGGACTAAGCCGAAGGAAAATGAATGAATAAATGAAAAATGACAAGCATATTAAGTACAAAAGATGCAAATAAATAATCATTTATTATTTTCTGGGAGTCAAACAGTATTCAGAAGCAGAAATTAAATGATCACTGTATAATAATAATATTAACACTGTATTCTTTTAATTAAGTAACTATATAATATTCAATCAACCTTTAAGCTACAAACGTTTAATTTATTGTGCCCAAATGGCTCAAGTTTGCTTTAAATTCTGACAGTCAGGCCTTAAAAACACATGCAAATAATAAACTTCCACTCTAAGGTTAAAATTTGAATTACTCCGCTATGTTGTAAATGTAATATCTAGTCAACTATAATCCCAACTACATTGCAGATGCCTGCGATGTGACTATTGCAGACTTGCACATTGCAATATTGACGCTGAAATGATATATTGTGCAGCCCTAATGAAAATACACATAATTTTACCTTAAATAATGTGACTCATTTTTAGTAAATAGTGATTTTGGTAGCATTGATTTAGTCCAGGGGTGCCCAAACTCAGTCCTAAAGGGCCAGTGTCCTGCATATTTTAGTTAAACCCCCAATTAAACACACCTGAACCAGCTAATAAAGCTCTTTCTAGGCAACTTCCAGGCAAGTGTGTTGAAGAAAGTTGCAGCTAAACTATGCAGGACACCGGCCCTCCAGAACCGAGAATTTAGTCAGTACCAGGTTCTCCTGTCAGCCACAATGGAAAGTTATTACAAAATAATTATAGTAAAAAATTATTTATTAACGATAAGGTCAAATTTGTCTATTAAAGGGATAATTCACCCAAAATTTACAATTCTGTCTGTCATCATTTACTCATTAAACACAAAAGAATATACTTTATTTTAATTTTGTTCTTCAAAATATCTTATTTTGTGTTTCAAACCACTTGAGGGAGAATTGATTGTGAGAAATTTTTATTTTTGGGTGAACTATCCCCTTAAGAAAGTCAACAGGGTCAATGTTGAGTTCGTGTTTTTAGTTCACTGTGTCAGCGAACAACCATGAGATGGCGCTGTCACACAACATCTTCACTTCAAACTCCGCCCTTCTTCTAAACCCCGCTTGATTGACAGATAAAGCAACCAATCAGCAGTGAGGTGCGGGCGGGAGTTGTACTATTGCATCGTGTTGCATAAGCAGCTTCTCTAACTAAAGGCAAGCTAAAGCTAAAACAGTTTAGATGAAGTTATTATATGACCCATTTATTCTTAATTGAACTGTCATCTTTCAAGTTTTTAAATCATTCAACAGCCCTTAGGCTCTCTTGTGAGAACATGAAGTTTCAGTTTTTGGATTGTAGTCTGATCTAGAGTCATTTCATATTTTATAATATGAGCAATCTGCATGTTCATGAAAGCGTCTCAGTTGTAGCTGCTCAGCATATAACACACTTACACACACACACACACACAGTTAGAGTGTTACTAAAGGTGTTACATTAGCCTACATTTCAGATTGTGGTCACATGTCTGCTGACGTGGAGTTTGAGTCAGACTCTAAAATTAGCCAGCAGTATAAACACACTTCACATCCTCTTTCTGAGCTCACACACATACACCGACTGCCGCCGGGCTGGGTAAATGCTGAACTTTCATACTTTTGACACTTTTTCAACACTTGATAAACCTAAATTTAGACCCCTGTTAACCGTTATGGAGAGGGCGTGAGTTTATTATTCCTTTCTTGTCATTTAAATCTCATTTTGAACTGAAGACGAGACAACAGGAATGAATACAATTAAGTCTAATATATATACAAATAATATAAAATTCTAGCTTTTAATGGCGTTTTAAGACATATCTACGACCATAAATAGTCTTATACGAGCATTTTGTTTGAAATTATACTATAAAATTGTATTTTTTAAAAGTTTTATACACATATCTCCTACATTACTCAAAAAATGAATAAATCGACCACAAATTATAAGTAAAGCATCATCAAGTAGGCTAAATCCTCTATCTGGTTTTATCATTCATCTCTGATATATTCTTAAAGTAAACAGGACACATAAATCAACAATGATGTCATCGCTCCCTCTTGAGAATTTGCATATTCTACACTGAAATAGCAGACAGTGATGTCATTTTGCATCGTGACTGAAACCACACAGTTTCTGACCACACACATCTGAAACCCAGCGGCCTTGACAGAAATGAATCAGTCTGATGTGAATGACTCTTACCAGCTGAAGATGCTCTTGCTGAAACTGATCCCCCATTTCACGTAATTTACGTCCAATCTGCACCTCCACGCTAATCCCTGCGTCGCGATCGTCTCCTTTTTCTTCGGGTCTGCCTTGGTCCTGCTCTCTCTGTTCAGCGTTTTGTAAGCCATCCAGGGCAGGTTCAAACAGTGCAGGGAAGTGTGCACGAAATCCAGCATTTCCTTCAAAATTAAAACAACATTCATATTATTTTGCTGTATCAAATTAAAATTGTATTTATTAATATATTATTATTGTTTTATATTATAATATTATAGAAATATCTAAGGATTAGCTTTCTATAAATTTGTAATTATTTATGTATTATGTAATATTGTTGTCTAGTATATTCTACATTACATTAGTCATTCGGAAAATGCATTTAAAATGTGTATTGCTAAAATAATGTCTTATTAATGGAGGTTATAAAATAATATTAATAAATAACATTGTAACGTTATAAAAGACTTGCGTTAGTCATTACTAAATGCACTTAAAATTTGTCATTTTATTAATATTAATAAAAACAATAATCATATAACATTGCATTTACATATTAATATTTCATTAGTCATTACTAAAATGCCTTTAAATTTTGTATTTTATTTATAGTCATAAAAAGAGTAATAATATAACATTGTGTTTTATTTATTAATTATAATAGCATCTCATTAGTCATTCATAACATGCATTTAAAATGAGGATATCTAAAAGAGTATATTTTATTAATAGTAATTAGTGCTATCAAATGATTAATCGCATCCAAAATAAAAGTTCATATTTACAAAATATGTACACGGAGTAATTCAAAATAACACAGTGGCTCAGTGGTAAACACTGTTGCCCACAGCAAGAAAGTTTGCATTCTGCCCGTGTTGACGTGGGTTTCCTCCGGGTGCTCCAGTTTCCCCCACAGTCCAAATACTTGCGCTATAGGTGAATTGAATAAACTAAATTTGCCGTAGTGAATGAGTATGTATGGGTGTTTTCCAGTACTGGGTTGCAGCTGGAAGGGCATCCGCTGTGTAAAACATATGCTGGATAAGTTGGCGGTTCATTTCGCTGTGGCGACCCCTGATGAATAAAGGGACTAAGCCAAAGGAAATTGAATGAACATTTGTGCGTATTGTGTATATTTTTGTGCATGACTATATTGTACAGAGTGCTTGTTTATATTTATATATAAACATTTATATGTAATACAAATGATGTATAAATATATATGTAAATGTATTTCTTTTGTATATTACGTACAGTATGTGTGTATTAATACATATACAGTACACACATAAATATATTGTAAATACAAACTTAATCAGGATTATTCGTTTGACAGCACTAAAAATAATAAAAACAAACATTGCATTAACATAACATTTCATTACAATTACAATGTATTTACAATCTCTATTTCTAAAATGATATATTAATAGTAATAAAAGCAACAATAATAAAAAAATTAACATTGCATTAATGTTCTAATAACATTTCATTAGTCATTTCTAAAATGCATTTAAAATGTGTATTTCTAAAAAATATAATATTTTTATTGCTAATAAAACAATAATAATAATAATAATAATAATAATAATAATATAACATTGCAATAACATTATAAAAACATTTCATTACTCATTTCTTAAATGCATTTAAAATGTCTATTTCTAAAATAATATATTTATTCATTCATTTTCCTTTAGCTTGGTCCCTCATTTATCAGGGGTCACCACAGCGGAATGAACCGCCAACTATTCCGGCATATGTTTTACACAGTGGATGCCCTTTCAGCTGCAACCCAGTACTGGGAAACAAAATAATATATTTTATTAATATTAATTAAAAAAACAATAATAATAATCATATAACACTAATATTTCATTGATCTAATTAATGGGGCCTTTAATAAAGCTCTGACACTAACATGAACATGGTTAAATCTGTGTTTGGTCACAATCCCGCAATCATGAAAATGTTGTCCATTGTGTTTCCCTACCATGAAAAAGTGCTCTTGGCCCACGGCGGGCTCCGGGGCCCATAGTAAGTGACACAAGGCCCCCAGTTCCACAGGGAGCCCTGAATGCAGTCCTAGCACCCACAGCTCTGCAGAGAGATGATGCTTCTCTCTCTGAACCCTGGAATGGCGCCATATCTGCGTCTCTCGCTGAATTGAGGACAGAGCTGGCAGTCTGCGTGGATGCGTGTCTGTGAGCTGTTTGTCCCACGTCTCCACCGTGGGCGTCTCGCTTCTCTGAGTGCTTGTTTCTTAGCGGCGTTTCACAGCAGCGAGGAAGCTGTTCATCCTCCTCATCATCCATCAGTCAGCAAAACCGCCCTGAAATATATCACAGATTATGCCACCGTTCACTTGCTGTTTTTTTTTTAGGTTGGTTCTGTTTTATAAGAACAATGAGTCTAGGGAGAGTTTTGACAGGTTCTGTTATTCTTTCTAGTGCATTGTTTTGGCTCCAGTGGTACACATTAGGGCTGTGCAACATCATATGGACACAATAAAAACTATATTATTTGTCTATTGTTTATTTTTTTGTGTCATAAAATACATTGTTTATGTTAATATTGTTTTATATTTTATATGAGCGCAATATTAAACGCCACTACGGGCATGCAAACAGAATAACAGCATCCTGAGAAAGTCGCAATCTTGAAAGCACAATGTTTACATTTTACTAAGTAATATGTTTTATTTTATGTTGGACCCTTAATAAAAGTGCTTAATATTTTATTAATATTTGTTTTATTCATACATTTATAATCAAACATTTGCCCTGAATATTTAAATAAAGTGAGAAATATGACCACATATGAATTAGTACATTTCATACTTTAATTAATCAACTGTTAATTAATAATTTAATTTATAATTAATTATTATTAATGTATTATTAATTATTTATTTGATGTATAATGTTTATAATTAAATATGTTATTTTTTAAAAATTGTACTACATCATGATACTATATAATTATCAGGATATGAGATGATTTATATCGTGATATGAGATTTTTGTGATATCGCCCAACCCTAGTTTACATTGGATATTAAGTGGCGACACAATTCAACAAAATCATATATTATCTATTTGTTAATAATCCACCACCATGTGCCTATAATTGTGTACCAAATGATGGTGAAAACCCAGTGTTCTTCCAGTACTCACTATTTAAAGGCTGTTAGGCATATTTATTTTTCCATCCTATGATATGCACAGCAATATGATTGGTTGCTTCTGATAGCTTGCACATAGCAATGTCTTTCCTCTTTCTTCAGTTCACATCAGTGTGTGATCTGATGCAAGTGCTGAATCCCTTAAAAAAAAAGCTCACCCACATTTCAAAACCAGGACTGATTTAGACGCTTATGACTGATTTAGATGCTTAAATACACCCTGTATTTGGTTTAACAATGAACAAATAAATCCTGATTGTAGATCAGCGATTAAGTGCAACTTCTGGCAAGTGCGCAGAGTGATGACTAAGATGGTCACAAGCAAAACCACCAAAAACGTCAAATGCCAACATTTCAAAGGAGCCTCAAACAAACGAGAGGAAGTTTCAGGCCTTTGCTGAAGGTTTCAGTCTGCCGCCGTTTCCCAGAAAGCACTACAATTCAAACCTGCACTATCATAACAAAACAAATCAGCTTATATAGTCTGTTCATGCATAATCTGATCAGCTGAGAGTTGCAGAGCAGATTAGTACAGATGCTATCATGATGAGAATAGTTGTTTATAAAATGAAGCGGCCACAGTCAAATTAGTAAAGTCTACAGATTGCATGAAGGGTTTTTCAGACATGAACAGATGTCTAATTAGTTTGCAGTGCACAAATGCTCCAGTCAACAAAACAAACAATCACTTAAAAACTCATTATGAGCATATTTCTGAGGTATGATTCTGTTAATAGATGGAATATCATAGCTGATTATTATTGAGAATTACACTGTTAACAGAAAAAAGCAGTCTTGAGATGGTTTGAGGTTTTAGATGGACTCTTGTTTACCCTGGTTTACTGGAAGGGGATTCATCAAAGATTATCCTAACCAGTCTGAAATACCATCATAAGCCATTTTTTTCATGATGTATTTCACTATTACTACTATTTTAAGCACATTTAAGCAGGTAATACTCAAATAAAAACATATAAAACATGCCACAAGGTATTACCATAGTAAAAAAAAAATGAGGTAAAGTTGATTTTATACTCACACATTCAGACTTTTTCCTTAATAATATAATTTTTTGCTAAGAATTGCACATTGTGATGAATAGTGGACTCATTAGCAGCTAATGACTATCAAAGTACACATTGTTCTAAGTCAATTAAATGTTGTTTTAAGTCATGCTTGCATGTGATTTCAGACCGAATATTTAAAGTACCATGGTAAACAATATAGAGAGCGTGTCACGAGTTATCACTGAACGAGTGTGCGAATATAAAACCAACTTTACCTCAGTTAACGTAGTAAAACCACAATATCAAGGCAAAATGAGACTTCTTTATAAAATATTTGATGTTAAAATTACTGAACATGAACATCTATATCAGAATATGTTTGTGAATATTTCAGTGCGTCAGATTTGGATCTTCATTCTGTACTTTAACACTTCAGTCACTTTCTTTCACAGATAAAATCACTGAAACTTTGTTTATTACTAATAGACTCCACTTGTTCTTTCAAACGCCGACTATGTAGAATGAAACTGCAGCAAAAAAGACAGAAACTCACCGCCAGTGCTTGAATATGTGTCTGTCAGTGCTGTATTTATTCCGCTTTTGTGTCAGTGCTCTTTTATTCCGTCTTCACTCGGTTTTGTATTTACTAACACGGACTCGCTCCGCTTTCATTCTGCGCCCTCCGCCGAAAACCACGCCTACATGCCTGACGTCACGCGATGATATGCTAATTATGATAAAGAGGCGGGAGTCGGAGGGTTGTTGGTGCCCGAGGGAAAGGTCAGTTAGGGTTTGTGTGTTGAATCTTCTGCGTCTCTTTTTAACTATAAACGTAGCATTTTCGACGATGTGTCATATCAGAAGTGTTTAAACTAGTGTCAGTGGTTTTAGAAAGTACGTCGTTTTGATACTGAGAAACTTTTAAAGAACTTAACACGACCGAAATCGTCTTAAAGGGACAGTTCACTCCAAAATTAAAATTTGCATTTTTCTCGCTCTCAAGCCATCCCTTTAAGATTTATTTTAAGATTAAAAAGTAGTTTTAGCTGAGAATGTGGTCCTTGGTGATTCATAAAATGAAAGTTAACCTACTTTCAGTAGCCTACTTTGAGAGTTAAAAAAATTGAGGTAAAGTTTGCTTTATATTCACACATTTAGACGTTCTCCTTAATAATATAATTATTAATAAAAGTTTTCTTTGCAAATTCTAAATAATCAAATCATATTATCAGCCAATGACTATTAAAATAGCCAACAACTTAGTTTACAGTCAATTAAATAGTGCTAAGGTTGTTTTGAAGTTATATACTTGCATGTGATTTCAGACCGAATATTCAAAGCACCATGGTAAACATGGTAAATAGTATAGGAAGCATGTCATGAGTTCTCTCTGAATGAATTTGTGAATATAAAACCAACTTTGGCAACATGGTGGCGCAGTAGGTAGTGCTGTCGCCTTACAGCAAGAAGGTCGCTGGTTCGAGCCTTGGCTGGGTCAGTTGGCATTTCTGTGTGTTTGCATGTTCTCCCCGTGTTCACTCCGGTTTCCCCCACAGTCCAAAGATATGCGGTACAGGTGAATTGGGTAAGCTTAATTGTCCATAGTGTATGTATGTGTGTGAATGAGAATGCATGGATGTTTCCCAGAGATGGGTTGTGGCTGGAAGGGCATCCGCTGCGTAAAACAAATGCTGGATAAGTTGGCGGTTCATTCCGCTGTGGCGGCCGCGGATTAATAAAGGGACTAAGCTGGCAAGAAAATGAATGATGAATGAAAACCAACTTTACCTCAATCAAAAAAATGCACACAGGCAAAACAAAACTACTCTCAGACACAATGTAAACGATAAGTCTGTGCAAGAAACGTAACATTATTTGCAACATTATTTATCTTAAATCAACAGACTTAATATTAGACTTAATATATCCACTTATATATTAAGCTATATTGTTTAGTCTCATGACATGATGCTAGAATTTAGAGACTTCAAAATGGCAGTCTTGCAGACGTTTGCATAAACTATTGATAATTAAATGAATTGCTGTACATATTGCTTATTAAATACAGAGTAAGTATAATATAATTAATCAGTGGTTGGTTTTTCATGCAAGAAAGATTAATTTTTTTGTAAACGAAGAGTATTGTCTGCAAATTTCATTTCATAGTCAATGCAAATGCTAAATTCCTGTAGGAAAGTCAATTGCTTTGTTGTTTTCTAATGGACAAATGCGCTGACCTTGAAAAGTTTGACAACCCGACAACACTTTAAATATTGTTTGAACAGAGGAACACACGTCTGTTGTGATCAACACATTATTTTTCACATTTATATCCATGCATATTTCCTGCCTAAGCCAGAATTGAAGTGCACAGTTCAAGTGCACTTGTTCTAAACGGGCAGTGAGTCACCTGAATATTACAATCTTCCTGTTCTCACTCGCTGTTGATGACATCATCCTTTCAGACAGCCGTTGAGCTCAGCATTCCTGCACACACTGTTGCTGCGCGTGGCAAACTCTGAGATAGCAATGGCTGATTTCAAGATTAATTACTGTACTAATAAACACTTTACTAGAATATGATGATTAACATGAATTTAGGGAATAGTTTTAGCTGAAATAGTGTGATTTTTAAAATATTTTTGTTTACTAACTTCATCATTATTCATTACAGACCAACAACAAACACATTGCCGGCAGGGATTTTAGTTTGCCAAAATGCTGGGATGGTTTTTCAGAGGAGGACGAGGTAGAGACAAATCACTGACTAGAGGAAGAGGATTGAAATAGACTCAAAGTGACTCTGTTTCTACGGTAACTGTGGACGGGGAGGTACGGGAGATGAGAGCGAGGCAAAACAAACGCTGGCGCTGCCTCCGTGGCAACAGCTACATCATTGGTTCTTGTTTCATAGTAAAGACCTGTTAAAAAAAAAAAAGAATTAAATCACAAGAGGCCCAGGAGACACCTCCCTCACAACTGCATGTTGCATCAGAAAGCTCCTACAAGAGGAAGAGCAAAACACACACACTCACACACACACACACACAAACACATCACATGCTCCACTTCACTCCACAGCCCCCCTCCTTCCTCCCCGCTCTCCCGCCAAAACATCTCAGCGAGTAAATCCTGCCTAGAAACCAAACAGCTGACTTCTGCCTCTCTGCCATTGGTGCAGCTCCCTAGCAACGGTGTGTGATTATTCAGCCAATCAGGCGCTGAGTTTCCAGCACTTTCAGCCAATGGCGCACACTCCCACCTCAGCCAGGCAGTAACAGAGACTTGGTAACTGTCCGGCAGAACAGAAACTGACTGTGATTGGCTGGATCTGTACCGCGTCCTCATTGGCTGCTCATGACGATCTCTCAGTCATTCATATGTTTTTTTTGCGGCTGCTCTCTTTTGCCCTGAAGGGAAACACCCACAGCAGAAGGTCAACTTCTCTGCGCCCTGATTGGCCAAGCAACAACGTGGACTCCTAGTAACAAACCACAATTGCTAAAGCAGGGTGTGGTTAGGCTTCTGTCAGTCATCCAAATGCTAGCCAAACATGATGTTGTTGCTGCCGTTCTGATCTTAGCAAGAAGCATTTTATATGACAAACAGGCCTTCATTAGCATACTTTTTGCACAGGGTGTACAGTTACACATAGACATCACCAATATACTGTATGGTTTACCTTGTTGATATGTAATAACTTTAAAAGTTAAAAGCTATTATTAGTTACTAGTTAATTAAAGTATTTAATAAAGGTACAGTTACTAATAACCTTAACCTTTCAGAATTTTGTGCACCTTTTGTAAAGCTGCTTTGAAACAATAATTATTGTGGAAAGTGCTATCCTAATAAATTTACATTTAATTAAAAAAATCTCAAAATTCATACTAACAATGTTTGTTTAGTCGTGTTTTTATTACTTCGTCACTATCTGATTAGACTATCCTAATATTTGTCTATCTTTTTTCATATACATATTTTTATACATACTGTATACAATAACTGACAAAAGTTACTGTTCAAGTTTTAGGAACAAAGGCAAAGGCCTCCAGATTATGCTTATTTTACTAAAATAAAATATGGTCATGGCTTGATTTTTAATAATTTAATTAGGACAGTAAGGTCTGACTTTGCTTAGACAAAAGTCTTGTCACTTAACAGAAAAATTGTACAGTGTAGAATATAAAGTCATGGTGCAGCGTAAAAGGAATTAATATTGTGTATGACTCCCATGAGCTTGGAGGACTGCATCCATACATCTCTGCAATGACTCAAATAACTTATTAATAAAGTCATCTGGAATGGAAAAGAAAGCATCCTTGCAGGACTCCCAGAGTTCATCAAGATCCTTTGGATTCATCTTCAATGTCTCCTCCTTCATGTTACCCAAGACATGCTCAATAATGTTCACATCTGGTGACTGGGCTGGCCAATCCTGGAGCACCTTCACCATCTTTGCTTTCAGGAACTTTGATGTGGAGGCTGAAGTATGAGAAGGAGCGCTATCCTGCTGAAGAATTTGCCCTTTCCTGTAGTTTATAATGTAATGGGCAGCACAAATGTCTTGATACCTCAGGATGTTGATGTTTCATCCACTCTGCAGATCTCTCACACACCCCCATACTGAATGTAACCCCAATACAAGATTTTTCCTTCACCAAACTTGACTGATTTCTGTGAGAATCTTGAGTCCATGCGGGTTCCAGTAGGTCTTCTGCAGTATGTGTGCTGATTGGGATGCAGTTCAACAGATGATTCATGGGAAAAATCTTCTGCCACTTTTCCAAATGATCAACTTGAAGTCAAGTTATTATTTGTTGCTTTTACAACTGGGATTGACGACAAGACTTTTGTCAGTGTACATATTTGATAAACATATACATACAGTATGTATAGGTACAGTATATACATATTTTTATATACATATTCTCTTTTTATGCACATTAAGCTTATGTTAGTGTAGTTGTTTACATTATCACTTGAAAAAGAAAATAAAGATGTTTTTTTAGCTCAGCTGCAAATGATTTGATTTCTAATGTTAGTTTTGAGCCATAATACCATCATATTATATGTAATCTACATATCAAACATTTTTATCCCCATTTACAACCTCATAACTGAGATGAAGTTGTTATTTTTTGTGTTCATGTGTTGTTTTCTTGTGTTTAAACTTTAGATGTGTGCAGAGCAGTGTGTGTGTGATTCGACGATTGAGACAAATGGGTCCCCCGATGAAAAAGACTGAGGCTCATGAACACATTCGAAGACAAATCAGAAGTGACATCATGGCTGTAAGACTGAATGACATCATGCTTCAGGGTAGACAGATTAATATGTCAAATTTGAGTGTGAAGAAACAGGCAAAGAAGTGATCCATCTTCCAGTGGTCTGGATACATTTAATTAGCTTAATAAATACAGTGTTTGTAAGCTAATTAGATTCATTTCAAATGCCATGATACAGCTGCTTTAAACTGTTTAAAATATAAGACACGATGCCAGTGATCTTAGTCTTGTAACTACATATATTTCATGAAACGTTTTTTTTTTTATATAAATTTTTATCAAAAATTTTAGTGTAAAAACATCAGAAATTTACATTGATTTATAAGATATCCATCATTTGTGTAATTTGAATCCTGACCCACACATAAAAAGTTATAAAAAATTATAATAAAACTAGGTGACACGGTGGCTCAGTGGTTAGCACTATCGCCTCACGGCAAGAAGGTCGCTGGTTCGAGTCCTGACTGGGACAGTTGGCATTTCTGTGTGGAGTTTTGCATGTTCCTGTGGGTTTCCTCAGGGTGCCCCGGTTTCCCCTACAGTCCAAAGACATGCATTATAGGTGAATTGAATAAACTAAATTGGCCATAGTGTTTGTGTGTAAATGAGTGTTTATGGATGTTTCCCAGTACTGGGTAACAGCTGGATAAGCATCTGCTGTGTAAAACATATTCTGGATAAGTTGGTCGTTCATTTTGCAGTGGGGACCCCTGTTGAATAAAGGGATGAATGAATTAAGCCGAAGGAAAATGAATGAATTATTAAGTTGTAATTAAATAAACAAACAAATATTATTAATAAAAAAGACATATAATGCAAAGTTATTTCACCAAATGCAGATTACAGTTTTTAGTCTAACAGACAAACTTTTTGTCAGAGACTAAAAAAAGGATCGCGGGTCCGATAAAATAGGAAAGGTTTGGTCTTCAAAGCTGTGGAGAAAGCCTCAAATGGGATAATACTACAGACTGCAAGCAGCCATTGATTTAAACTATAGGGGGTTCTTCGTTGATTCACTTTACAAGGATACATTTAGTAAAGTAAACCAAAGGATGTATAAGGCCTCTGTTTCTACAGTTTAAAGGTATATCATCATGGAGACCCAGCAAGTCCTTGCTCCCAAATTTTGTGAAGTTTCTTCATAAAAAGATTTTTATGGAAACTTTTTTATTTGAGGGAAAATCTCTCAATTTTACCCTGAAATTGTTATTTGAAAAGCTTAATGTTTAGAATCTAATATCATTTAAAATATATTGGGTAATTGTAATCAAAATCAAGCTTTAAATAAAAAAAAGCAAATATTATATGAATACCTTAGACTTAATAAATACTGTGTATATATAGATCCATAAAACCTAAAGTTTCTTAAAAAGAAACAGTCTTAAGAAACTCTTAAAATAAACTTGATAGTGTTCAGCATGTATGAGTACAGCCCTCACAAATCTCATTTATATTTCTCATTTGAAATTTCTCATATAAATCTCATTTAAATTAATATTTTCTATAGGAAGCTTTATAATTATATTTATGCATATACATTACATTAGTTAGTACTGAAGCCAAATCTGAAGCTAATCTAACATAATAAGTTACAAAATCAGTCCAAAAACTTGTAGCCCAAATTTATGTTAAGGAAAATATTAAATTAAAAATGTAAAAAGAGGGCGCCACAGTGGCGCAGTGGGTAGGACAGTCACCTCACAGCAAGAAGGTCACTGGTTCGAGCCTCAGCTGGGTCAGTTGGCATTTCTGTGTGAAATTTGCATGTTCTCACCGTGTTCACTTGGGTTTCCTCTGGGTGCTCCGGTTTCTCCCACAGTCCAAAGACATGCGCTATAGGTGAATTGGGAAAGCTAGATAATCCATAATTCATGTGTGAATGATTTTGTATGGATGTTTCCCTGTCATGGGTTGCAGCTGGAAGGGCATACGCTGTGTAAAACATATGCTGGATAAGTTGGTGGTTCATTCCGCTGTGGAGATCCCAGATTAATAAAGGGACTAAGCCGAAGAGAAAATGAATGAATGTTGTTATTATTAGTTTTGTATGTTGTCCTGAAGTTGTTTTGTTTTAATGTGACGTTCAGATGTTTAGATGTCTTGTTTTAATGTTGAGAAAAAAACAATAAAAATATATATATTTTAAAAATCTTCTTTAGTAAAGTATAATATTTAAATTCACACACGTTTTCCTCACCACTTTTGTGAAATATTCATGTTCAAATGTGCTAACTGCAGCCTAGAGTAACACAACTACTCTTACAGATAAACACAAACACACAGTAGTTGCCTTTTTTCCTAATTATTTAATAAACAAATATTCTATATTCATACATATATAGAAATTTACAATTGAAATCAAAATTAGTAGCCCCCCTTTGTTTTTCTTTTTCAAATATATCCCAAATTATGTTTAACAGAGGAAGGAATTTTTCACAGTATTTCCTACAATATTTTTTCTTCTGGAGAAAGTCTTGTTTGTTTTACTTCGCCTACATTAAAAGCAGTTTTTAATTTGAATAAACCAATATTAAGGTCAATATTATTAGCCCCCTTAAGCAATATTTTTTCCAATGTCTACAGAAAAAACACTGTTGGACAATGACTTGCCTAATTACCCTAACTTTAACCTAATTAAGCATTTAAATTGCACTTTAAGCTGAACTCTAGTGTCTTGAAAAATATTTAGGAAACTATTATGTACTGTCATCAATGCAAAGATAAAGGAAATCAGTTATTAAAAATGAGTTATTAAAACTATTGTTTAAATAATGTATTGGAAAAAATCTTCTCTCTGTTAAACAGAAATTGGAGAAATATATATAGGAGGGCTAATATTTCTGACTTCATCTGCATTTGCTTGTACATGTGTCTGTGTTTGTAGAAAACTTTTGGAAATCCCAGAGATGATGTCAACAACAACCGCTCGGCATCAAAGAAAACATTTCTGTCCTGAAGCGGAGCCCAAAGGGAAGATGGTGACAGGTGATGTCAGCAAACTGGCATCCAATAGGGTCCCCGGGGATCTCCTGTGTTCAGCTACCTGTATCCTACAAACCGGTGAGTGTGAGCGTATGTGAATTCAGTGTTCAGTGAAAGAAACAGATGTCCCACCACCAGCACCTCAGTATACCACACATTCATCCAGCCCTGCTCTAAAAATAGAAAAGAAAACAGTGCACATTCCTGAGCTGTGAGAGAAGCTGTTGGTTTGATTATGTCATATAGGCATTCCCTAAAAATGACAAGCTTCAGTTTACTGTGTGTGTCATCTAATCACTGTAAAAAATTGTGAATATTTAGAAAAAATTGGATCTTTGCAGAATCAGAAAGAGCTTTATTGCCAGGTATATTCACGCATACGAGGAATTAGTTTTGGTGACAGAGCTTCTACAGTGCAACAGAATTACAGAGACAGGACAAAAAACAGATAATAAATATATTTAAAAACAGAAGTAAGTGTTAAATGCAAATATACAAATGGACAAGTGTATGTACAGGCATATTACTATATACAACAATATATGTGCAGCTTTTATGTGCAAATTGGCATGTAAAGTTTGTTGTTAAATAAGTGTATGTGTGTGTAAAAAGTGTATAGCCAGTAGTGATGTTGGTTCCACAATTGTTATCATCAAGTGTTCATGAGATGGATTGCCTGAGGGAAGAAACTGTTTCTGTGTCGGGCTGTTCTGGTGCGCAGTGCTCTGTAGCGTCGCCCAGAAGGTAACAGTTCAAAGAGGCAGTGTGCTGGGTGTGAGGTGTCCAGAGTGATTTTAGCAGCCCTTCTGCTCGCTCTGGATAAGTACAGTTCTTGGAGAGTAGGGAGGGTTGTACCAGTGATTCGCTCAGCAGTCCGAACTATTCGACGTGGTCTTCGAAGGTCAGATTTGGTAACTGAGCTAAACCAGACAGTTATTGAAGTGCAGAGGACGTCTTCACACTTTATTTTCATTTATTAAAAAATAGCATTACATTTAAGGTCGGTTAATTACTGTAATTAATTTGCAAATATTTAGAAAGTATTAATTTATTATGATAGCTTGAGAAAGCCAACATACTGTTATACTACTTAAACTTCTTCTTCTTCTTATACTATTTTAAGATCACATCTCCTTCTAGATCGTTCATACTACAACCACCAAACTATCTCCAAACATTCAAACTAGACTGAATTAAGTTACTATACCTTATCCAACTGATCCGCCTTCCGTTTTCCGAAAACAGTCCCGGAAAATACGGAAAAGTGACATTGACTTAACACTGGACCAATGTTTGCGAGCTCATAATTTTGCGCCAGACTGTCATACAGACGTAAGGTTGAGTTCATTTAACTCATTTAATCGCCTAGCAACGCCTTAGCAACTGCCCGGCAACCACTCAGAACACCCTAGCAACCACCCAGCAATTAGAATGCTGTAAATCGTGTTTATTAAGGGCAGGTTTCAATTTACACTTTATTTTTCGCTTATTACAAAAGCAGCATGACATTCGAGGTCTCTTAATTGCTGTAATTAATCTGCAGATATTTAGAACAGGGTATCTGCAGGGTCTTATAATGTCTTCAATTTGAAAAATTAAATTTTTAGGCCTTAAAAAGTCTTAAATTCACTGTTTATTGTCTTGTAGGTAGGGCTGGGCGAAAAGTATTCGAAATCGACATTCAGAATCTATAATCAATCTAATTTTTCCAGGACGATTTTTTATCGATTACTTTCCCTACGTGTGACCCCGCTCTGTTAAAGGCTGTGGCTGATTTCTACTGCTGCGGCCACTCTGATATCTGGTCAAGTAGGACGATGGACTCATTCTTTAGCCTTACTTTGCACTACATTGACGATAATTGGAAGCTAGAGATAACTTTAGACGACATATAAAACTTGAACTAGTTGAATTAGTTCATTGAACTATGAGGGCAAAAAATTTTTTATAAATAAATAAAAATAATCATTTAGTAATCATAATCGGGTTAAAATGTTCAATTAATCAAGATTTTGATTTTAGGCCAATCACCAACAATACTTCTCAATAAGATTTTTTTCAAAGCTATATTCATAACTAAGATTATAACAGTTTGTTGTGCATTCATTTAGTTTTTAAAGATTTTTTAAGTCATGTTGAAAAAAAATGTATGTATACATCTAGGGTCTGGGGGCGACCCAGTGGTGCAGTGGGTAGCGATGTTGTCTCACAGCAAGAAGGTCGCTGGTTTGAGCCTCGGCTGAGTCAGTTGGCATTTCTGTGTGGAGTTTCCATGTTCTCCCTGCGATCGCGTGGGGTTTCCTCCGGGTGCTCCGATTTCCCCCACAAGTCCAAAGACATGTGTTACAGGTGAATTGGGTAAGCTAAATTGTCCGTAGTGTATGTGCAAGTAAAATTTTTCTTCTGCGGGGCCGTTTAAAAATTCTTTATTATTGTTTATTAGCGTTTAGCCCTAAAGTCTGAAATGTAATTTTATGGTCTTAAAAAGGTCTTAAAAAGTCTTAAATTTGATGTGGTCAAACATGCAGAAAAACTGTTAGAAGAGATTGGACATAAATTGAGATGAGTTATGCTTTATTGTAATAATAATTTTATATTGGACTCAAACCACACATTTGTGTTGTGCACAGATACAAAAAAGACAACATGTAACATTTGCGGATACTTTTACATATAGGAACTCTGTATCGCTTCGAGTGCAGTACTTCGTACTTCGTAAAAAAACATGATTTGGATAATTTATTACTTTTCTTCATTCATTCATTTTCCTTCAGCTTAGTCCCTTTATTTATCAGGGGTCACCATAGTGGAATGAACTGCCAACTTATCCAGCATATGTTTTACACAGCAGATGCTCTTCCAGCTGCAACCCAACACTGGGAAACACCCATACACTCTCACATGCACATTCATACACTACAGTCCATTTAGTTTTATTTAGACTGCGGGGGAAACCGAAGCACCCGGAGGAAACCCCCACTAACATGGGGAGAACTTGCAAAATCCACACAGAAGTGCCAACTGACCTAGCTAGGACTCGAACCAGTGACCTTTTTGCTGTAAGGGCGACAGTGCTAACCACTGAGTCACCATGTCGCCCCTATTACTTTTCTTTTACATTAGAATGCTGTAAATCGTGTTTATTGCGGTCAGATGTCAACTTATATGCACTTTATGTTTGCTTATTAAAAAATAGCATTACATTTTAGGTCGGTTAATTACTGTAATTAATATTTAGAAAGGACTAAACATATTTCACAATGCTAAAAATTGTGTTTATTGAGGTCAGATTTCAATTGACACTATTTTCTCTTGTTAAAATAATAGCCTTACATTTGAGGTTGGTTAATTACTGTATTTAATATCCAAATATATTGATAGGACTGGACATATTACATTTATATTGAAATGCTGAAAATTGTTTATTGAGATTTCAATTTACTCTTTATTTTCGCTTATTAAAAAAATAGCATCACATTCAAGGTCGGTTAATTGCTGCAATTAATTTGCAAATATTTATAAAGGATCAGACATCTTTAGTTTTTATTAGAATGCTGAATATAGTTTTTATAGGTCAGTTTACGCTTTTTTTGCTCTTTAAAAATAGCATTACATTAGAGGTTGGTTTATAGCTGTAATCAATTTGCAAAAAGCATTTGGAAAGGATTGATTTCTTTTACATTGGAATGCTAAAAATCATCTTCATTGAGGTCAGATCTCAATTTACACTTTATTTCCTCATATTAAAAATAGCATTACGTTTGAGGTCACTTACTTTTCCTGGGAACAAGTTGTATGGCGTCCTCTATTGTTGATATCATGACACTGCATCAGAATATAAACTTTACATTTTATTTAAAAAATCAAGGTACATTTTCAGCCTTTATTTTTTTCTGAACGGTGTTTTTATTGAACATGTAAATATGAAACATATTGCAGTACAAATAGATTTTCCCTTTTTCTTTTTTTAGGCAACAAACAAACAAAACCCATTGCACACATACACATTTAGGTTCTATAAAAATATATTCGGGGAGAACATGCAAACTCCACACAGAAATGCCAAGGACCAGCCAGGACTCGAACCAGCGACCTTCTGTGTGGCGCCCCTAAATATATTGTAATAATATTATTATAAAATACAAATAAATAATAATATTAAGTAAAAGATGTTTTGCTTTTATATGTAAACAAAAAGTAAAAGAAAATATTAAAAAATAATCAAAAAATAATAAGGAAAAGTTCTACTCTTCTAAAATAACTTAAAGGTCCATCGTCTTTATGTGATCTAAAGCGAAAACAGGTTGCCAGGTTCAGCCTTTAATAAATCAGGAAATGTTTATTTTTGGGCGAACTACCCCCTTAATAAATAACCACTTATAGAAGCCGAAGAAAGGTAAATTAAAAGCCAACTTTCAGCCTTTATTATCAGTTTTTATTATAAATTGTATTTAATCTTAATGTTACTTATCTCATACAGACATTGAACTGAACTGTTTTGAATATTTCACATAGACTGACCTCTGACCTTCTGCCCAATATTACTGAATATGAATTAACATTCAAGGGATGTAAAACAACACAAACAACAAAGCATAATTTTGAAAACATTGCTTAGATTTGATAGAAATCTAAGCAATGTTTTCAAAATTATGCTTTACATTGCTTTTGAAGTTGCTTACTTGTCTTGGAACAAATGTTATGGCCCCCTCTATTGTTGATATTACGAAACTGCATCAATATAAGCATTGCATTTTTACTCTTGGACAAATCACTGTAAACCAGGGGTGACCAACCCTGCTCCTGGAGATCGACCGTCCTGCAGATTTCAGTTGCAACCCATATCAAACACACCTGCCTGTAATTATCTAGTGCTGTTCAGGTCCTAATTAATTGGTTCAGGTGTGTTTGATCAGGGTAGGAGCTGAACACAGCAGGAAGGTCGATCTCCAGGAGCAGGGTTGAGCACCCCTGCTGTAAACTCTCAGCCTTTATTTGATTATATTATAAACACTCATACTATATTAGAAATTTAATCTTAGTGTTACTTTTTATATAACAAAGAAACTACAAACAGTTTAATTTGAAAAGTATTTACAGTTTAAGTTTATATTTATCATTATTGAACGTGCACAGATATTAGCCAAGTGCTATATAACTGCAGGTTAACTATGTGTATTTATAATAGTTTTAACTGTTTAAAGCTATTAGTTACTAGTCAATTAGTTAGTTATTAGTAACTAATAAAGGTATGGTAACCAATAGGGCTGTGCGATTAATCGGAATCGAATCGCAATAGCGATTTGAAACATTGCGATTAGCTAATCGAAAAGGGTGCGATATGAAATATATTTGTATTATTTAATTTCACCTGCCCAGAGCAAATGCGTGGCTGCCATCTGTATATAGACTTATTAGCCAATTGAGTGGGCACAAGTGAGTGATGAGTGTCTTGCTAAAAATTCAGCTGAAAATATTTCCAGTTACACTCTGGTATCAAGCAGCAGCAAAGTACAATTTCAGAGTTGTTTCAGTCATGTTAGTTTGAGTGTTCTGTGTTTTTATTATTAATATTATTATATATATATTTGTATAATAAGCTACATTATCTCCCTAATTGGAGTTGAACTTGTTTACAGACAGGTAGGGTATTTGTATTTGTGTTTACTGTTTGCTGCAGAGAAAATATTTCTATATTTTCTATTATTTATTCATTCATTCATTTTCTTTTCGGCTTAGTCCCTTTATTAATCCGGGGTCGCCACAGCGGATTGAACCGCCAACTTATCCAGCATTTGTTTTACAAAGCGGATGCCCTTCCAGCCACAACCCATCTCTGGGAAACACATCCATACATACACATTCACACACATACACTATGGACAATTTAGCTTACCCAATTCACCTGTACCGCATGTCTTTGGACTGTGGGGGAAACCGGAGCACCCGGAGGAAACCCACGCAACCACGGGGAGAACATGCAAACTCCACACAGAAATGCCAACTGGCCTAGCCGGGGATCGAACCAGCGACCTTCTTGCTGTGAGGCGAACGTGCTACTCACTACGCCACCGTGGCGCCCTCTATTATTTATATGAAATATAAATATTTCATTTCTGAATATTTAAAAATAAATTTGAATAAACGGTTAAGTAAGTTAATAAATCTTCAGTTTCTATTTTTATGTAACAACCACTGCATTTTAACAGTAAGAAGCAATGATACAGATTACTGAGCTGAAGCTTGTCTACACAATAAATCGCAGATCAAATCGAAATCACAACGTCTGTCAAAAAAATCCCAATTAAATATTTTCCCCAAATCTCACAGCCCTAGTAATCGATAATCTTAACTTTTATGAATTTGATTGCAGTGCAGTAATGTGCACCTTTTGTAAAGCTGCTCTGAAACCATAATAATTGCACAAATAAACTTGAATTGAATTGAATACATAGACAAAGAGGCGCCACGGTGGCCGAGTGGTTAGCACGTTCGCCTCACAGCAAGAAGGTCGCTGGTTCGATCCCCGGCTGGGCCAGTTGGCATTTCTGTGTGGAGTTTGCATGTTCTCCCCATGGTTGCGTGGGTTTCCTCCGGGTGCTCCGGTTTCCCCCACAGTCCAAAGACATGCGGTACAGGTGAATTGGGTAAGCTAAATTGTCCATAGTGTATGTGTGTGAATGAGAATGTATGGATGTGTTTCCCAGAGATGGGTTGTGGCTGGAAGGGCATCCGCTTTGTAAAACAAATGCTGGATAAGCTGGCGGTTCATTCCGCTGTGGCGACCCCGGATTAATAAAGGGACTAAGCCGAAAAGAAAATGAATGAATGACATAGACAAAGACCAAACCAAAAATCAACACATAAGACACCAAAAACCAAAAACGAGAGAAAAGAGTTTAATTAACGGATAGATACATTTATAGATATGTAAAATGATTTCAAAACCATGCATTGTGAGCATAAATTATTGTAAAATGACCAGAAGCCTTATCTTTTCCATTTTAATAAGCAAATTCAATTATTATCAACATGATCAAAACTGCAGAAAAGAAAAAACATCACACAAGTCTAACTCATAGCACTTTTAGCCTATTTTATGAGTTTATCTGTTTGTTTGTTTTTGTTTTGTTTTTTGGGTAACACTTTACAATAAGGTTCATTAGTTAATGCATTTACTAACATAAACAAATCATGAAAAACAGTTGAACAGCATTTATTAATCATAATTGAACATTTACTAATGCATTATTAACATCCAAGTCCACGCTTGTTAACATTAGTTAATGCACCATAAGTTTACGTGAACTAACAATGAACAACTGTATTTTCATTACCTAACATTAACCAACCTGAACAAATACTGTAGTAAACGTATCGTTCATTGTTTGCTCATGTTAATAAATGCATTAATGAATATTTTATTGGTGGCTGTCAAAAAGAGCATTACCAAAAAACGGTTGTCACATGAAAGTCCTACCTTAAATGCGTGGATGGAAATTAGAATGGAAATCTATAAAATGGAACAAATTACTGCATTCGTAAATCAGAAAATGGAACAATTTATTTAATTCTGGGAAAAATGGAGCTATGCAACATCTCATAGACCTGAACTTTTCTGTTAACCTAAAATCGGAAGCATCACTCCCTTTGTGTACATAGTTTTGTTGCTGATGTGTATGTTTATCTTATTTTATTGGTTTATTTATTTAATTTTACTTAATTGTCCCCCGCCCTTTCTTTAATTTTATATATTTAAATTATTTTTTTATGATTATTATTGTTTATTTACTTTTATTTTCTATTATGTACAACGTTAGTGTACATGTGCA
Organism: Danio albolineatus; assembly: GCA_903798035.1. Classification (NCBI taxonomy): domain Eukaryota; kingdom Metazoa; phylum Chordata; class Actinopteri; order Cypriniformes; family Danionidae; genus Danio; species Danio albolineatus. The sequence continues at coordinate 492,760 of CAIGQQ010033573.1, forward strand.
CAAAAGAAAAGCATATGCTGCTCATAGGAAAAGCGGATGTACTGTATAGAATTTGTGCTAATATTTGTAAGTGTATTCAGATATGTGACCTTTGACATGTACCTGATGTAAGTGTAAAACCTTTTTGAAAAACAAACAAAAAAAAAAATGAAAAAAAAAGAAAAAAAGAAAGGGAGGGAGATATAGGAAAGCCAATAAGCAAAAAGTGAGAGCAGGTGACTGGTGATCAGTGCTTGTGCCGATTGCAAAGACAAACAGCTGAAAGCAGAACACAGAGAGGGCAGACAGACAAGGATCAAACCAGGTTCATGACACTATATGCTGAAATAGTCGGCGGTTCATTCTGCTGTGATAAATAAAGGACTAAGCCAAAAGAAAATAAATGAATGAATGAAAGTGCATGTATTTATAAGGTAAAATGTCACTTTTAATATTAACAACAGTACATTTCTAAAGCCCATCATTAATTTCTAAATCATTCACAGGCCATGTTTTTACAGTGATGTGTCTGGTGCTTTAAAGATTTAAATATTCCTAATGTTCATCATACACGCTATGTAAATGTGTACTACACTGTATATACTATGCTTCAGTTCAACAAAGCAGTGCTTGATATGTGTTCATCACTTCACTGCAAACTCACAAGGTTTCTATTGTAATCCTGATATTTTCAGTAGCAAAGCACCTCATTTGTTAAACAGATGAGCTTGGAAAATCTTGATATGAATACAGGGCTTCTTTTTACTGTTTCCTTATGTAGTAGTTGCTTATCAGGAACCTATTTATGTTTCTAAGAACAAGATGGTATCGCTTTTATTATAATTCATTTTACATAAAGCCTCGTTCAAAAGAACATCACTGTGTACTGGAGCATCAGACATTTTAAGTATTGAAATAATAATAAAAGTAGAATAAAATCCATGAAAATGTTTATTTTTGATAGTCAGTTCTTTATAGACACATACATTAGTTAGGCTGACTATGAAAGAGTGTTGAAAACAATAGTTTATTTCACATGTTAGACAAGCCTGCTTATTAAAGATACATATAAGTCTTTATTTCTTATGTAATTTTCTGGGGGGTAGCACAGTGGCTCAGTGGTTAGCATTGTCAGCTATCAGCAAGAAGGTCACTGGTTTGAGTCGGGTGCACCGGTTTCCCACACAGTCCAAAATCATGTGCTATAGAGGAATTCATTCATTTTCTTTTCGGCTCAGTCCCTTTATTTATCTGGGGTCGCCACAGAGGAATAAACCGCCAACTTATTCAACATATGTTTTATGCAAAGGATGCACTTTCAGCTGCAACCCATCAGAAACATCACCCATCTGTAGCGTTGACCAGAAGGTAAAAGTTCAAAGAGGCAGTGTGCTGGGTGTGAGGGGTCAGGGTGATTTTGGCAGCCCTTCTGCTCGCTCTGGATAAGTACAGTCCTTGGAGAGTAGGGAGGGTTGTACCAATGATTCGCTCAGTAGTCCGAACTATTCTACGTATAGGTTTAGCTCACCCAATTCACCTATAACACATGTCTTTGGGGGAAACCGGAGCACCCGGAGGAAACCCACGCAACCATGGGGAGAACATGCAAACTCCACACAGAAATGCCAACTGACCCAGCTTAGGCTCGAACCAGCGACCTTCTTGCTGTGAGGCGATTGTACTTGATGAGGCGAGATGTCGGGTTTGAACTTTGCTTTGTCGCTCTCTCTCTATTCTGACAGCATTTTCTATCTTATCTTTCTGACAGCTTTCCAATTTGTTCTCCAATTTGCTGTGTAACTTCACACACCTGATCGTCTTTGCCAATCAGTAGTCTCACTTGTTTACTGCCACCTGCCTTTCATTTCTGCTGATTGCTGGTCTTATATCTGAGGGTGTTTCGCTTCTCCCCTTGCCAGAGTGTTGTTTCCTTACTGCTTTCTTGTTGGTCTGTTGTTTGTTTTATCTCTGTATTCTCTGTCCAGTTCTCTGAAGCCATTCTGGATTCGGCCTGCCCTGCTGGAGAATCAGTCCTCTGCCTTGCCATTGCCCTTTTCTAAAGTGTATGCTTTATTTATTTGACTGGAATTTAGCCCACACCTGCTCTTCTTTATCATATGGTGTGCTAATTTTTGTTAGCACAATCCTATGTTGTGACACGTTACCTGTGGTCCATTCTTCAGTTTAGTTTTACTAAAATCCAAGATCTGCCCTGGATCTCAGCAAGTCTGCTGAGTCTTTTTCTTATTGCTTATTTAATTAAAAACCTATTCAATTCAACTCCCCTGCTTTTGGGTCCTATACAGACTTCCCTGACAGTAGATATCACCTTTTTGAAAAGGACACTATATATATACTGCAGGTTAACTGTCCACTCTTTAACACAACACATTCACTTTCTGATTTTGACTGTAATGTAAATTATGCTATATGAAAACTCATGTACTATTGGTGTGCACCTTTTGTAAAGCTTCTTTGGAACAATAACTATTGTGAACTCCATCCCAACGTTTAACAGTTACATCTTTTTTTTCCACTTCTTTTTTTTTGGTTGGTGTAAAGTCAGAATTGTCAACATTAATTTTAAATCCAATTATATTGTTGTCTTGTCTTTTCTGCTATATAAATAAGTTAACAATTATTTGGTTGCATTCCAAATAAATAATCAATGCTACTTCAAGAGTTCACACTTAGCTGATGATTGATTATAAAGCTAGTTTGGCATGCTGTCCCGGGAGAGAGCCCTGAACTCATAAGATCCTCGAGCCTGGGGCTCCCTCCCGTTGCAAGGCGAGAGGGTAGTGTGAGCTCGGGTAGATCTTGAGAATTCCCCTGCTGGAGTAGCTGAAGGACAGATAGTGATTGTTCTTAGGAGATAGCTACTTACTAGGAGCATGTCTATGGTGTCTATTTGGATCAGTCAATTAACTTAAGTTGCATGTTTTTGGACGGTGGAAGGGAACCCGGGGGAAACCCACGTGAGCACGGGGAGAAATTGCAAACTCCACACAGAAACGTCGGCTGGTTCGGTAAGGACTGAAACCAGAGACGTTCTTGCTGTGAGGCAACAGTGCTAAGCACTGGGCCGCCGTGTCACCCATCTAGAAATGAGGAGGAATAGGGGTGGAAGGGGAAATCCTTCAAAGCGATATGTAACCAAGGGTATTTATAGTAACTTAGGAATCGTCTGATTGGTGCCTTGTCGTGATTCTCTCGAAATTTGTTTGTGCATAAACTCCACATTGTAAAGAAAAAAAATTCTTCCTGCCTTCAGTTATTCAGATAAATCAAACGAACTTTTCTGGTCATCTCAACATCATCAGTGAAGCTGACTAAAATATTTTGTTAAACTTTGTGTAGCTATAAAACAGTTTCGTTGAAACCTGATTAACCTATTAAATTAAGTTAAAGTTGTCGTGATTTTTTGTCATTACATTTTTGACAGTGTACTGTTAGCTCTATTATATTTCATTTGGCCCATATTGATTTTTACTGGTCATTTTGTCTGACAGTTGCGTATGCATTTGAGTGAGATATTAATCTGCTGGTTTTAAGTATAGCTTACATTTTTGGTGGATTAAAATTTATTTTAGGATCAGTGTAAACTATATGTGTTCTGAAATTTGCATTTATTATGTATTGATTACTTGTTTTATGATTTAAGTGGGACTTTTTTACCATCAGTCCACTGACTGCAGATGCAAAATAAACTTCAAATTCATTCATTCATTCATTTTCCTTCGGCTTAGTCCGTTATTTATCAGGGGTCGCCACAGCAGAATGAACCACCATTATTCTGGCATATGTTTTACACAGCGGATGCCCTTCCAGCCGCAACCCAATATTGCACTACAGACAATTTAGTTTATCCAATTCACCTATACTTCATGTCTTTGGACTCTGAGGCAAACCGGAGCAAACCCACGGCAAAACGGGGATAACATGCAAACTCCACACACAAATGCCAACTGAGGCCCAGCTGAGGCTCGAACCAGCAATGTTGCTGTGAGGCGATTGTGCTAATCACTGCACCACCTTGATCCCCCAAACCTCAAATCACAATAATAATGATAATAATAACTTCATGCTACATGTTTAATTATAATTAAAGAGCCCATATTATGGATTTTTGAAAATAACCTTCCATGCAGTGTGTTACACAGCTCTAAGTAAAGTGAAATGTCCAGCTAAGGCTTAAATCTGAAAGTGGAAAGTGTTTAAAACGATTGATTCATATATAAAAGAGTCGACTCATTGTTGTTTAAATGAATCGTTATTAGAACGAGTCTTTAGCCGTTTCGGCTTGACGTCAACGCGAAACATAATAGTTGCGCGCGCAGACCCGGGAATTTTGAACTGCCCGGCCCCGCCCACAGACAGGAAGGAAAAGTGGAAGACAACAAGCACTGTATTGCAGTAAGTGTTGTAGCATAACCAGCGGGACAGCAGTGACGTGTGATCTGAGTAATATCTAAGTACATCTTTATACTGTTTGATGGCAGTATAAAGATTTAGAGAGAAGTTATTGACAGCTTCGGTTGTATTGGTTTTCGCGTTTTGCTCTTTGTAGACGGTCCCTAAGGACCGGTCTCTCTGCCGCCTGCACAGAGTTTAATATAATGCGTCTGGCGCGTAGGCAAAGCTCATTTTTAGGAAAATAAGGTTGTATGTGATTGTATACATTGCGACGGTTGAAAAGAGGTGCTATTTGTGTAGGAACAATGTTTCGGTCATGAGTTATTGATCCGGAAAACACGACTGCTGCTAACTTTACTGAACTTATCGGCATTCCGGTTAAATCATGTCCCGCAGACGCTATGCTCTGAAGTGCGAGGGAAAAGCTGTGTTATATTCCCTACCTGGAAAGCTCTTTTCCCTACCTGGAGTGGTTGAGGTTTATTTCGTAAAATACCTGAGAATTACATCCCCAACACGGTGCTGTATTCACGTCATCTCTCTGAAGAGAGCTACACTAATCTACCAGCTTACGACGCGGGATTTGTTGCACGGTTGTTGTTAAAGGATGGATCAGTACCCAGTTTATTTGGACCTGCGTGTTCTTCCAGTCTTGTTGACCGTAACAAGGTAAATATGGATGTAGTTGTCTGTATTGTGTTTGCTCCGTGCAGCATGTAGCGGTAGCCGTTTAGCTTACTGCCGAGTGAAACTATTTGTTGGCTTACAATAGTCCATGAAGTGTTAATTATTACTGAATGTTTGTTGTTATCATGAAGAATTTAGCAATACGCTGTTGTACAACTGCAGTGATCCGTTTTCAATATGTTCTGGCATTGGGCTTCTGACACGTAAAGGACATGACGTGGTGACGTGACGTGGTAGCGTCACGGAAAGGAGGTGCTTGGGGAAAAAGACTCGCTCAGACGATTCATATGGGAGTCGGTGGGAAAATGAGGTAAAAATAAATAGATATTATAAGACATCGAAAGTGTTTTTTAACCTTGCATACATATCATCCTGTTGTTTGGGACTTCAAAAAGTGAAATTTAACCGTTCTCAACCCACCATATGGGCTCTTTAAATGTATTGTTTGCCTCTGGTTTCAAATGGACAGATACATTTTAGGCCAGAGTTTCATCAAAACATAATAAATATAATAATAATAAAAATCTTTTATTTAAGCTTGGGAGTTTTAGTTTTTAGTGCTACATAGAAAACATAAACCCTGTATTTTATTAAACAGTAGAAACTAATCTGACATTTAATATTGAAAAGTCAGAGATGTGGGAGGATGCGGTCCATGAAAATACTTTGAGATGGGGATGAGATCCATTACTTTACAATCATGAAATATTTGCCCAAGATATTTGATGATTCATGTCACATAATATGATCTACCTATTAATAAAGGAAATGGCCATTCACAGTAACTGTATGTCATCACACTGTTCTGTTCCAGCTGCTTTGCATCCAGAAATGTGTTTTAGAGAAACAGTAAACCACAGTGACTGGGAGGAAATGCTATATGCAAAATCGTGTACCATCGTTGTCTGATGAAAACACACAAGTATTTGGAAACACTTGGCTCCCCTTCAACAGGTAAGAGGTTTCTTTCAGTTGTTATTTGTGTGGAGAAAAAAAACTTGACGAGTAAAATGGATTTAGCAGTTTTGGTTCTGCCGAATTTAAAATTAGCACTGCTAATATCAATTTCACAGTTCTTTAAATCCGTTTGCTAAATGTACATTTTATGCCTTGACTCAATATAACTTTACATTGTATTAGAAAATATGAGTTTAGATTCTAGCATGCTTGATTTGACAGGAAAAACACATTTAATTCTGCTCCATTATTTCTGGCTGTCTAATTTTCCTAGAGCGCTGATATGTACTCGATCAAACATCGCCGGCACATTTCATTATTAGTAGTACGATCATCAACATTTACTTGTGGTTACGTGGTTTATTTTCAATCCAAAAAACAGTTTGAACTCCAAATCAATGTCTTTGTGATTATAGCAATAGATTAAAATTACTTTAGGTGTTACATGAAACTTTGTTACTTAAAAAAGGCCTACAAAATATAATCAAATGTGTTTTATTGCGTTTGAAATAAAGTAATTTCTTAAAACTTTAATTGTCATTCATTTTATTTAAACAGCAGTTGGTGACTTCGACGCTTTAAAGTATTCAACATCTAAATTATTAAAAAGTACTAACATCAAATAATCTAATTAGCACAAGGTTCCAGAAACAAAAATACAAAATGTGAATAATTTGCATGTTATTTTTGTGTTAATTAGTTCTAGGGCTGTGCAATATGGACAAAATAATTATATTACAATTTTTTGAATGAATATTGCGATTGTGATTTTATTTGCAATTTTGGCAACTGTTTTTACTTTTTCAAACAAGCTACATACACACAATCTAAATGTATTCAGTGCACAAAAAGTACAGAACAAAACATTTCACAATGAAATAACACAGTATTAAGTTTATTAAATAAAACTGCAGTAAAATTGTCTTTAAAACAGACAACATATAATAAATGAAGATGAACTAACTACAACTCAAGTTAAACAGATACTGTACGCAGTAGCACTAACTGCTTGATAAACAAAACTGTAATAAATCGTCTTATAAACAGACAAAAAAAAAGACTAACAAACCTCAATTCCAGTCATAATAAATAAAAACTAACATAATCAAAACCACTTATTCAGTTCTCCTGCTCAACTTCGGAGTGCACGTAGTGAGCTCTGATTGATTAACATCTTTCTCCCGCTCAGAAATTGCATGTGCTTAAATCGTGATTTTTTTTGAGATTGCGATTAATTGCAAAGCCCTAATTAGTTCTGCCATGTACAAGCTTTTTCACATAGCATTTTTTTCTTATATTTCTCAAGGCAAAATAGTTCATAACTATTGCCCTGTAAAACATTAACTGGCTGTCATTGTGACTGCAGATGCAAAATAAACCTCAAATTACAAAAAATAAATAAAATAACCTTGCGCTATAGGTATGTTTTATGAATTATGATTAAATGCATTGTTTGGCTATGATTTCAAATGGACAGATACATTTTCCTTAAGGGCAGTTTAAGTTTCATGTAAACAGCAAGTGGTGACTTAGATGCTTTAAAGTATTCAACATATAATTAGCAAATGTTTCCATAAACAAAAATGCAAAATGTGAATAATTTAATAAAAAAAAATGCATGTTGTTTTTTAATTAGTTTAGCCCTATACAAGCTTTTTCACATAGCATATTTTTTTTATGTTCCTCAAGGCAAAATAATTCATAACTATTACCAACATTAATCAGCCATCTTTACCTGGACAGGGTGTCCACAGAGACTTAAAAAGTCTTAAAATCTCAAAAACTAAATTTTGGACCTTAAAAATTCTTAAATTTGCTGAAATGTTGTGTTGTAGGTCTCAAAGCCTTTTTAACAGGTCTTAATTTTTTCTTTGTTCATGTATAGCTACTCAATCTGGCCAACACCCATCCAATCTCCAAGAATCATCTCAATAAAACTTTAAACATTTTATTTAAGAATGTACTTTTTAACTCTATTTACCATAATGTTTTAATTGTTTTCCTTAAAATATCATACAGTTCTCCATGTATCTACTGCAGAGGAAGCTGACTGGACTTGACAGACTGTTGTGCATACATTTAGTTGTAAACCTTTAAAAAATGTATTTTTTTTTTCTTTTTAAGAAAGGTTATGTTGAAGAAAGTGTATGTATACAACTGCTTGCTTATTTTGACACAATATTTTAAATATTTTGCTCTGAATTATCTAAAATATTAAATGATATACATTATATTATTATTGTATTATTAAATTATTTAAAAAGTTTTATAGGACAAAAAAAAATCTTTTCCAACTGGGCCATTCGAAAAGCTCCTTAGCGTTTAGCCCTGTATGAGTCTAAAATTTCTTTTTTAATGGTCTTAAAATGTCTTATAAAGTCTTAAAGTTAGCTTGCTGAAACCTGCAGAAACCCTGCTGGATGATCCACAACTGATCACAACATTTTATGTTTTTTGATAGTTGATTTTAAGCCTTTTGTTTGTCCTGAACAGTTAAACTGCTGTTCTTTCCTACTTCCTATCAGTGATGCATGATTTTGAGATCTTATTTTCTTTACACTGAGGAAAATGTAGGGACAATGCATTAAAAACAGAGCATGTACACATTTGAACAGGATAATGTGTATGTTTTCTGTTTTGTTTAAAGACCCTGAGTCATATTGAACTGATTTTGTGTGAGAGCACAATTCTAAAACAGCACAGATGGAGTATAAATCTGTAAAAATTTATGTAAAATATTAAGAACAACGCTATAGCATCACATTTACTAATCAACTAACACAATAAGCAGTTCTAGTTTAAATGGCACCCTGGGCGAAATGGCACCCCATATGTGTGTGAATAATTTTTTTGCGCGTATGCGTCACTTTGCTTTCACCAGCGTTGTTTCGGGTGCACATAGAGCATAACAATTTTGCTGCTAATCACTGCTAATCATGCCTAACATCTTTTGAGATTACCACTGCAAATTAATACACTTGCATAAAGTAAATCGTATATCAAAGCTTTTACTGGGGCCAGCTGAATTTTACTGGGACATGTTTTTTTTTTCTTTTTTTTCTTTGCACTTGTTTGCACTTTGCACACAATTTCCGTCATTACAAACATAGTTCATTGATATGACATTTCTTAAATCCGTCGTTTCAACAAACATACGCAAACTGCATCGCAAACTTGTGCACTTTCAACTACATCTCTGTAGCTGTAGTTACAAACATAGTTCCTGGCTGTGTTCTATTCCCAGTTATCCCCCCTATGCCCTATTCGTTTAGAACATTCTAACATATATACTTGGAATGAATTTTTATTTTTTAAAAAGTCATCTCTCTTAGGTGTTATTTGCTTTCAAAGTAAAGTTATTTTTAAAGTTAAAGTAAATTGATGTCATTTTAAACACAGCCGAGTGGAATTTCTGTTACGTCTCGAAAGCTAGTATATTTTTACAGTCATTGCTCCAAAGCTTGTGAAAACAAAAAAACATAGCATATGTTAATGCTTTTATTTTATAGTAGGTTATTAATTAAGAAATGTAGCCTACTGTATATGACATGGGCCTGTTGGTTTGAACAGTTCTGCAGTGGCTTGCATGTGTCAAACTGTAAAAGTAGACTTTAAAAAAAAATAAACTTATTATTATTATTATTAAAGTAGGATTTTTTTCATTTCCTATTAAATAATACATATTCAATTAAATTTCTTAATAAATAGCCTAATTTTTTTTTATTTTTTTTATATGATTTATATATGATATTACAACACGTGTTAGCTTTTGTAAGAAATTTTATGTTTTAGAATAGAATATGGAATGTTCTCAATAATATTTTTAAAGGAAACATAGGCCCTGTATGTGCCGTTTACATATATTTCTGTTAATATAGAAAACTAGTGCATGTTTTTCCAAAACTAATACTGAATTTTTTTAAATGCGTGTCCGTGTAAAACAATATAATTTGCACAAACAAAATAAGGGGCTCTTCTCTAAAGACGTTCTTATTCCATCCCGTTTAGAGCATCATTATGGGCATTTTACGTTATAACTAACGTGGTTCAAGCGATGGAACTGCGACAGAGAAACAACAGGTTTTGGGAAACACTCGTCACTACATCGTTCTTTTTCCAAATGATGCATCGTACTATGATAGTTCAGCCACGAGTTACGTACTGTAGTTGTTTGGGAAACGCACCGCTGGCCGATCACCCCTATCGCCTAGCCTAAATCTGCCACTAATAAGAAGCACCACACAAATTAGCATAGTCCCTATTAAGCAGAGATATATTCACAAGGTGTGACCATTTGGGTGATCTACTTTGACAGGGCACAGATAATAATTTATTTCTCTACCAAAAAAGCTGCATTTATGTTAGATGTACACAGTAATTTGACAACTGTTTCTGTTTTTAACAGTTCAGACACAAGGAGAACAGATCACACGCTGTCTGAGAAAACTAAGATTGCGCCAGTATTATGTGACTAACCCTAGTTGTTCTAAGTCATCTTGTAATTCCTAAAGCAAATAAAAAATAGCATATTTGGTAAACAATAAATTTGGACAAAATGTTCCTCTGATATTGTTAATAAATATGTGTAGAATAAAATCTTTGACCTTACAACACATGCTCTCTGTTCTCTTTGGTGCCTCCTCCTTCAGAAACAACTGCAGCTATTTAAAGCACAGGCATGTTTTTTAGGCATTAAAAATGTCATAAATACCCGTAGTTTGAGGGACGCAAAAATTAGCAAATTGGGTGACATGATTCATACTTACCTCAAAATAAAAATTTAATCAGACCAAGAAATTCCTGCAAATGCATAAAATAGTTCATTCACTCATTTTCAGCACTATTTTTCTCTCTTCCTGTTTAGTAAATACCAACAGTACTGTTTTAATGCCAGAAACAGTTAGTGTTTGTGCAAGCTGTTCAGAAATAAAATGAATCCCATATAATTTTTTTTTTACCTTTCAGAAGTTAATACTTATGCATATAAGACAAAATAAGTAAAATTTTAACCAATTATCCAATTAAATGTTTATGCATCCAGGCCATCTATCCCTTCTTAAGCATTTATACATATTTTTACATAGCATATTTTCTTTTGAGAAGTACAGTGCAAATGTATTGTAATCTGTAATGAAATGCATTAAAAAAAAAGTGAAATACAGTACAAGGGGCGACACGGTGGCGCAGTAGGTAGGGCCGTCGCCTCACAGCAAGAAGGTCACTGGTTCGAGCCTCGGCTGGGTCAGTTGGCATTTCTGTGTAGAGTTTGCATGTTCTCCCCGTGTTGGCGTGGGTTTCCTCGCGGTACTCCGGTTTCCCCCACAAGTCCAAAGACATGTGGTATAGGTGAATTGGGTAAGCTAGATTGTCCGTAGTGTATGTGTGTGAATGAGAATGTATGGATGTTTCCCAGAGATGGGTTGCAGCTGGAAGGGCATCCTCTGCGTAAAACAGATGCTGGGTAAGTTGGCGGTTCATTACACTGTGGCGACCCCAGATTAATAAAGGGACTAAGCCGAAAAGAAAATGAATGTATGAAATACAGTACAATACAAGTAACTTTGATTATAAGTAACATTGATTATAACAAATACCAGTTGAATTATCATGTACTGGGGCCTTAACAGATGTCACAAAACAGCTTTTGTATAGGCCTAGCTAGCTAACACAATATATAAGACACCAGAACCTTTATACATTCATTTTACAAATGAAGCCACATGGTCTTAAATTAAAAATTAAAAACAAAGAAATCAGAATAAGCATTACATTTGTGAGCTCTTATTCCATTTGTAAATAATCCAACTTTTAAAATGATAGGAAAGCACAAAGGTCATTCAAAAATATTTTCCAAAATGTTTTTAACACTTGTAATTTGCCTTTATATTAAGAAAAGGTGCATTTCATGTTTTAAGCTTTTGTTCTTGCATCTCTTTAGATATTACCGATGAATCTGGAGATCCAGTCGAGGATGAAGTGGAAGACCATTAACTTGTTGCTCATTGTATCTGCCCTCGTTTTTGCAGAAATTGTCTGTGCAAAATTAAATGAAGACCAACTATCAGAAATTCTTAACCAAATAACAAAAAATCCCAACAAGCAGAAGAATGAGGATGTAGACATGTTCTTACTAGGTACAGATGGGTTCATGGGGTACATGAAAGCAGGTAATTCAAATTACATTTTATATACTTGTGAAAATGTGCTGATTAAAGTTATTTAAATAATATTATTGTTAGTAACATTGTTTGTCATGTGACTTTACAGGTATTTGTCGTGAAAAAGGTGCATGGGAACCATCACTTGGCTCAGATCTGGATGGTTGTGATCACTCTTCAGGTGAGGGTTTTATTAAAACAGAAACGTACACAGATGTGAACATAAATAGGGGGTGTTACGGTCCCTACTTAAATACGACTTGTTATCCTAAGACAATGTAACATAAATAAACAACCCCCAAAGTGCTCCAACTAAATTATTAACATAACATAATCAGCAAAACAATCCAAAATGACAAATAGATGTGGAGCCCAACAACCTAAAGCCCACTGCAAACAAAAATCAAAAGGAAAAGTATAAAGGAGAAAACAACAATAAAGCTGTCAGAAACTGTGTTTGTTACGGAAGGTGTGACGATGACAACGGAGGCGAGGATCCAGTTGCAGATATTTTAA
>CAIGQQ010033573.1:525822-539290 GCA_903798035.1 Danio albolineatus
TGTGTGTGTGTGTGTGTGTGTGTGTGTGTGTGTGTGTGTGTGTGTGTTCTCTCCTCTCTCCCGGCTGCTCCCTCTCTCCTCCTTAATAAAGGTGTCTCTCCGGCCCAATCACTAGCAAAAACAGGTGTTATTTATTATTTCTGATTGGCCTGCTGATTAGCCGCCGGGCTCTGAGCATGCTCTCCCCCCTCATTTGGGCGTTCAATCATGCTTACCTCTCCACAATTGGTAATCAGCTGCTGCTGTAAAACGAATACATTCATTAGTTCAGTAAGGTCAAGGATCATGATTTTTTTATAAATGTGAACATTGCCACCCTTTACCTATCTCTAAATGTGACAGTGGTATAATAAGCACATAATAAGCTTTCGTAATGGCACAGCATACCCGAACCCACCTAGGGTGCAAGTTTAAGTGGATATCATAGAAGTCCTCCTGATAAGCCGGTACTGCTGTGTATGAATGAACCAATGGCAATTGTTTTCATGTATGAACTATGTATTTACCCATAAATCGGAGATTTAAAAAAAAAGATTTTGTATTTCATTCAGTGAGGCCATGAAAAGTCTCTCCAAAATATTGTCTTCGATGGAGAATATGACCATAGCATCTGTATCCATGGGCAATGTTGAAGGAGTTTTAAAGAAAATTCAAAGTGAGTCCGAAGTCACGGACACCGCTTTCATTTACTCTCCAGAAACTGGCGTCAGCGTAAGTGGACAGATCGCAAGTACACTGACATCTTATTCCGATTAAACATGTTTGTGTCTCGCCGTGTAAATCACCTTCTGTTTACAGGTTATAGATGATATTGCAGTACTGAAGAAATATCCTAATGCTTTAATTATACCTAAGGAAGCAGCACAGCAAGCACTCAACCAGAGCAGCGGAGGCGCTTTTCTGGGGGTGTTCAGATTTCCCAACATGTCAAAGGTATGAATGAACTTCTCTCTTTCAATGCCTTTATGCAGGAAAGCAAACGTATAACAAACAACCATAGGGGTGCTCATTGGCGACCTTCTTTTTTGCAAATGCCTAGACTCTACTGATTTTAGACATCATTTAAATTGATGTATTTCATCAGATTGATGAAAATGCCTCTTTAATGCCATGTAAGCTAGGTCTTTTTTGTTGATGTAGTCATGTCATGTTTCTAAATCCAAGCAAGATTTCTGTTTCTACACAATCAAAAAACAAACAAAAATTAATCCAGTTTCTTTTCTGCTTTAAGGATGCAAACAATAGTGCTGTTTTGAACAACGAAGTTTACGCAATCGAAATGGGGACAAAAATCAAAAATCTGAGTAACACCATCAATTTGAGCTTCAACATGAGTCAGGTAAGCAGAAATGTGGGGAAAATAATATTTCTAAATGAGTCGAAATCGCATATGGCGAAATTCTGATGTATTTTTTTACAGAGCACGCCGGGAACTCCAACATGTTTCTCATGGGATGGAAATGGTCTGTAATGCTTTTTGTGTTTTTAGATATTTGTAAAACTGGAGCTTGAAGGGGATATACTTTTAAAAAATAGTGCTTTACTGAAAGCATTCAGACAATAATTTCTGTGTCGCTCATACGTAAAAAAATGAGAAAATCGTGAAAATCTGCAGTTTTTTAGATTTATGATCTATATTTAGATGTTTGAGGACAATTTAATTAATTAATTCTGCAAACTACAAATAAGATTTCTTAAAATTTAAAATAAAATGCTAAACATTTTGTTACATATAAGAATAAAGGTGTATTGAGACATGTTTGCATTTACTTTTAGACAACATAAAAACAATGTACGTTGCTTTACAGCACTAATAATGAGAAAAATGTCTAAAACGTCTTAATTTTAGCACCTTTTGTCAAGGTTCGGGTAGTGGAAAAGGATCGAGGACTCAAGTGCAGCACAAATAAGGGTTTTTATTTATAATAAAATAAAGTAAAAGGCAAAATAAACAACCCTGAGGGGGAAAACATTAATAAAAAGGCAAAAACAAACTTGACTGGCAGGGAAAAAAAGGGCTGGACAGGGCTTGACACGACATGACTAGAGAATAATCGACAACGAACTGGCACAGGACAGCAGACATGAGGAGAATATAAAGCAGAATTAATTAATAAACAAACAGGTGAACATGATAGACTAATAATTGGTTAACAAGGAGAGTGAGGCTAGACAATAGACGGGAGAGCACATGACAACACAAGCCATGTGCTCACATAGAGACTAGAACACGCAGCCAATGAAAGAACTCATTAACTGCGTGCTCACATGACGACATGTAAACACACACCACATGCTAAACGCACAACAGAGGACTGAACGCAAGACACAAGCACACGATAAAATGAAAACATCTTACCGTGCGCTCACACATATGCAGCGCGCATGCTTCATCTCAGCGCCATCCAAAACTGAAACCAACTAGACGGAGACGCTGAGAATGAAACAACGCGATGCTGACAGAACAAACAAACACCAGTATCAAGCGGAAGCGCGCACGGTCCAAGCGCGCCCACAATTGGCACTCATACAGAGACACAATGACAACAAACAGGACTAGACAGAGCTAGTGTCCAGACTCTGCCACCAAAACAAGAATTAACAAGACAGGAGTGGCAGAACCCTGACACCTTTATTTTTGTTTCAATAAACAGCGTTGGATTCATACTTTCCCAAGAAGACTGAAGTTTAATAGATGTTTTAAGGCACTAGATAACAATGTTCTGTAATCATACATAAAATAATGGAATCGAATGCCTTTTATTGTCACTGTACACATATACAATGTACATTATATACATGTATATATATTATATACAATATACATATACATGAGATTAAGATCATCTCACTACTCATTGCAAACTTGAAACTATATTTTTTTACAAAAAAAATTACACTAAACTATAAGTTACAGTAGAAATAACTGTGGACGATAAACTGTAGTGCAAAATAGGGCATGACGTGAAGTAAGGGGAAGTAAACAGTTCTGAGGTAGAGCAGGAGACATATACAATATCATGTACAATATATGTAAATGTAAGATTATAAATAGTAGTGCAAAATTAGGGGATGAGAGGGGTGTATGGTGAGGTTTAGTAAACTGTTCTGAGGTTGAACGAGAGATATATAGAAGATGTATACAATTATATATTATATGCTCAAAACTAACCCATCCCTCCTATTCATCAGGGAGTAGGCCAGACTGGACAACTGAAGGGTGCGCTACTGTGGTATACGGAAGTGGGATAACATGCAAATGTGAACACTTGACTTTCTTCGCCGTGCTTATGGTAGGTTCTCGACTTCTTTTTTCATTCTTCATTTAGTGAACTTCTCAAAGTTGGAGCAAGTGAGAAGTCTGTCAAACAAAGTGTACGTAAGGTTTCTTATTAAATTTTTTTTTTTTTTTTTTTAAAGTCTGTGCCAATAGCCTAGTGCAGGGATCACCAATCTCGGTCCTGGAGGTCCGGTGTCCTGCAGGGTTTAGCTCCAACTTGTCTCAAAACACCTGCCTGGATGTTATAAGTATACCTAGTGAGAGCTTGATTAGCTTGTTCAGGTGTGTTTAATTAGGGTTGGAGCTAAAATTTGCAGGACACCGGACCTCCAGGAACAAGTTTGGTGATCCCTGGTCTAGTGGTTAAGTGTGCCGACATATAGCACCTAGGTGTTTACGATGACCCGAGTATGATTCCCGGCTTGAGGTTCCGATCATTCCCCTCTTTCTGCTCCCCGTGATTTCCTGTCAATTCTCTATACTGTTCAATCCATTAACCGTTGAAAGCCCCTAAAAAACAATTATTAAAAAAAACAAATGATAATCAAACCTGGGCGCCACGGTGGCCTAGTGGGTAGCACGCTCGCCTCACAGCAAGAAGGTCGCTGGTTCGAGCCTCGGCTGGGTCAGTTGGCATTTCTGTGTGGAGTTTGCATGTTCTCCCCGTGGTTGCGTGGGTTTCCTCCGGGTGCTCCGGTTTCCCCCACAGTCCAAAGACATGCGGTACAGGTGAATTGGGTAAGCTAAATTGTCCGTAGTGTATGAGTGTGAATGAGTGTGTGTGGATGTTTCCCAGAGATGGGTTGCGGCTGGAAGGCCATCCGCTGCTTAAAAATATGCTGGATAAGTTGGCGGATCATTCCGCTGTGGCGACCCCGGATTAATAAAGGGACTAAGCCGAAAAGAAAATGAATGAATGAATGAATCAAACCTGTCAATGGATCCTTTTCACATTTACGGGTTTCTCAGAAGTGGAAGTTTTCATAGTTGGGTAAACTTAGAGGGTAGTTAATGGGAGAGTACAACAAATAATGTTTTTACAATCTTATTTGCTGAAATTATAATAGAAAAACTCGGTAACACTTTATTTCGATGGTCCGTTTGAGTATTAGTAGACTGTCTGCTCGATACCGTTTGATACTGACATTCAACAGATATTTAACTGACTATAAGAAACTTTCCAAGTACATGTCGACTTACACTAACCCTACCCCTAACCCCAATCTAACAGTCTACTTATAATCTAATGAGAATTTGTTGCAATGTAACTTAAATTCAACAAACAGACCATCAAAATAAAGCGTGACCAAAAACTCCACGATGGTGTTATCAAGACGTTCAGAAAAAAGGAAAGAATTTAAGATTTGACTGATGACGGCAGCCAGAAGAGAGAACAATGTCAAAAAATACTGTCCTGTCCATGGACACTGCATTAGAAACACCTGGCATAAGCGGTAATTCGTGTTTTGTAACTTGATGCATTGAATACTCAAGGATTTAAGATGCTGATGACCGATAAATGTGTTAGGACAGTCTTGTCAAAAGGGTCCATCAATAAATAACTAATAAATCACTTGTAGTTCAATTCAATTCAATTCACCTTTATTTGTATAGCGCTTTTACAATGTGGATTGTGTCAAAGCAGCTTCACATAGAAGGTTATAGTAAATTGAAAATGTCAGTTTAGTTATTAGCTAGTATATTATTAGCTAGTATATAGCTGAGTTCAGTTCAGTTCAGTGTTGTTTAATAGTCACTACTTAGAGTTCAAACACTGAAGAGTAATCCATCGGTGCGCAGCTCTAGCTGCAGTCTAGTCGCCGGAGGCTGGAGAACTCGAGGCTCGTCTGTCCTTGGAGGGTCACAGGAATCCGTCTCTTGCTTGCTACTCTGCCAAGCAGCTGCTCAGGATACAGCGAGGTCCAGGGTTAAGGAGCCTTGGGATCGTCTCGTCACGGGTCTTGGATCGCATCCGTGGCGCTGCAAAGTCTTTGGGGGCCTGGGGATGAGTATCCCCAGTTGGAATAGAGAACAAAGAAAATAATTAGCGTAGCTGCAGTTCATAGTGTATATAAATGAGATGCGTGGAGCACATTCATGCATCATTCAGCTAAGTGTCGTATTGAGTGTATGCTTTACTAAAAAGATAGGTCTTTAATCTAGTTTTGAACTGAGAGAGAGAGTCTGAGCCTCGGACATTATCAGGAATGCTATTCCAGAGTTTAGGAGCCATAAATGAGAAGGCTCGACCCCCTTTATTTGATTTTGCTATTCTGGGTACTACTAGAAGCCCTGAGTTTTGAGATCTTAAAGAGCGGGTTGGATTAAACCATAGTGGTGTATTAAACCATTGCGGACATTCTGACATGCTCTCAACCAATCCCACAATGCACCGCAATAACGAGTGTCCAAGGCTGTGTCTGAAATCGCATATTTCCATACTATATAGTATGCTAAAACAGTATGCGAGTCAGGTAGTATATCCGAATTCATAGAATCTGAAAATCAGTATGCAAGAAATTCCCTGGATGACCTACTACCTTCGGCGAGATTCTGAAGTGTGCTTCCGTTCTATGTGCGCTTTGATTGGACAGGCATCACAGGACTGATGTTTCTAATCCCCATAGACAAGAAAAATAAAGTAGTGACTGCAGATTGAAGGAATGTAGTGGAGTAAAAGTACCGATACTGCTCTAAAAATGTACTGTAAAACGAAACTTTGATCCTGGCATTTGTAGAACCATGCTGTTTACAAGCTCTGCTGTTTGAGCTTGTTTGTGAATATACACACACAGACCTGTATAACTGAATGCTGTTTTATTTCAGGCGCCTCCAGATATAACCCTTCGAGAAAGTGACCTCTCCGCTCTCACCTACATCACCTACATCGGCTGCGGCCTCTCCATGTTTTTTCTGGGGGTTGGACTCTTCATGCACTTCCTCATGAGGTGATGCATGATCACTAAGATTTTTTAATGTCAAATCAGTATATTAGAATGTTTTCTGAATGATCATGTGACAAAATTGGATTAAAGGTGCTGGTAATCACAGACATAAATTATAGAAAATACATATAGAGAGTGAATATAGACACACTATGAATTTTCAATACATTATACATAAACATAAAATGTATATTGTTTACCTGTTGTACCTCTGCTGTGGATTAGAGCTGTGGTGAAAAATCGTTCGAGATACTGATTCTGAGATTTTCAAAACGCATCTCTGTTTTCTTAAATCAATACAGATTTCTTACGTTTCTTTCCTAAATCGATACTTAGTTAGATCGAGCTTAGTTTTGAACAGCAGATGATATTTATGCTTTACAAACAGCTGTTATCTCTTTGCATCCAATTCCTTACTAATAAAACTTGAACCTAAAATACTCATAGGCTGCATTAACACTGCAGATCTTGATGATCAGTTCTGATTTTGTGACTGTTCATTCATTCATTCATTTTCTTGTCGGCTTAGTCCCTTTATTAATTCGGGGTCGCCGCAGCAGAATGAACCGCCAACTTATCCAGCATATGTTTTACACAGCAGATGCCCTTCCAGCTGCAAACCATCTCTGGGAAACATCCATACACACTCATTCACAAACATACACTATGGACAATTTAGCATACCCAATTCACCTATACCCCATGTCTTTGGACTTGTTGGGGAAACCGGAGCACCCGGAGGAAACCCACGCAACCACGGGGAGAACATGCAAACTCCACACAGAGAAGCCAACTGACCCAGCCGAGGCTCGAACCAGCGACCTTCTTGCTGTGAGGCGATCGTGCTACCCACTAGGCCATCGTGGCGCCCATTTTGTGACTGTATTTGATTTTGTTTTGTTTTTTAAAGATAATGTTAACATACATTATCTTTTAATTGTGACTCATATTCGATTGTCTGCATTTACACAGCACACGGCAAAGATGCAATGACCATGAAAAAAGAGCGGGCGCTGACTGACAGCTGATAATAAAAGAGCGCTCTTTTCTCCATTCCTGTATTTAATCTGTTCACAGGGTTTCATTTTTTAAATTCTTTTTCACAAGTTATTTTACTATAGTTTATTAATTTGTTCATTCAACTTTATTTATGAAGTAATTTCCTTAAAAGTATTAGAGTATAAACTAGCCTAGAATGCCGTCTGCTGTTTGAAATTAGCCTAGAATAACATCTGTTGTTCAAAACTAGCCAAAAGCAGATCTACTGTCAAAAGTAAACTAGCCTAGAGCAACAGCTGTGGTTCAAAATTAACCTAGAGCACCTTCTGCTGTTTAAAACTAGCCTAGACCACCATCTGCTGTTCAAAATTAACCTAGAGCGCCAGCTGCTGTTCAGTTCATAATTAGCCTAGAGCTCCATACGCTGTTCAAAACTTGCCTAGAGCTCTATCTGCTTTTTAAAACTAGCCCAGAGCGCCATCTGCCATTCAAAACTAGCCTAGAGAACCATCAACTGTTCAAAACTAGCCATGAGCACCATCTGCTGTTCAAACTAGCCTAGAGCACCATCTGCTGTTCAAAACTAGCCTAGAGTGTGGCTTCTGTTCAAAACTAGCGTAGAGCGCCATCTGCTGTTTAAAACTAGCCTAGAGCGCCATCTGCTGTTCAAAACTAACCTAGAGCGCCATCTGCTGTTTAAAACTAGCCTAGAGCGCCATCTGCTGTTCAAAATTAGCCTAGAGCTCCATCTGCTGTTCAAAATTAGCCTAGAGCGCCATCTGCTGTTCGAAATTAGCCTAGAGCTCCATCTGCTGTTCAAAATTAGCCAAGAGCGCCATCTGCTGTTAAAAACTAGCATAGAACGCTGTCTGCTCTTCAAAACTAGCCTAGAACACCATCTGTTGTTCAAAACTCGCCTAGAGCGCCATCTGCAGTTCAAAACTAGCCAAGAGCGCCATCTGCTGTTTAAAGCTAGCCTGGAGCTTTGTTTGCTGTTCAAAACTAGCCTAGACTACTGTCTGCTGTTCAAAACTAGCCTAGAGCGCTGTCTGCTGTTTAAAACTAGCCTAGAGCGCCATCTGCTGTTCAAAACTAGCCTAGATCTCCATCTGCTGTTTAACCTAGAGCTCCATCTGCTGTTCAAAATTAGCCTAGAACGCCATCTGCTGTTTAAAATTAGCCTAGAGCTCCGTCTCCTGTTCAAAATTAGCCTAGAGCTCCATCTGCTGTTCAAAATTAGCCTAGAGCTCCATCTGCTGTTCAAAATTACGTTCCTAAAGTGCCATCTGCACCGTCAGCTGTTCAAAACTAGACTGAGCTATATGTGCTATTCAAAACTAGCCTAACGCACTGTCTGCTGTTTAAAACTAGCATAGAGCAATATGCCAATAGAGCCATCTGCTGTTCAAACTAGAGCTCCATCTGCTGTCCAGAACTAATATTACTTGTTGGTGCAACATTTTTGTTTTCATTCACAAAGGAAAGATCCAAAGACATCGATTTTACTTTTGCATTTTCAATTTTTAGGAAAGCAAAGGCCAGTAATTCAGTCCACGTGCTGATTAATCTTTTCCTGGCGCTGTTCATGCTCAACCTGGCCTTCCTGTCCAATGAGTACGTGGTTCAAGCCAATAACTCCGCCTTATGCAAGGTCATGGCTGCATTCTTGCACTATTGCCTGCTCGCTAGTTTCACCTGGTTTGCGGTGGAGGCCTTGCATCTCTGTCTGCAAATGACCAAAACAACTAGCATCAAACATTACATTCTCAAGATCACTGTGGCTGGATGGGGTGAGTGCAAAAAACTCAAGTGTACATCCTGATGATGCTCTTTTCTAACAGAAAATGCATAAACTCTAGAGTAGGGGTGCCCAAACTTCTTATGAAGGGCCAAAAACCAAACTTAACTAAGGGCTGTGAGCCGAAGGTACATAAATGTTCCATGAGTAATCTCCTAATTTATTTCCTAATATTTAAAAATAACTAGAAAGCATTGGTTTAAATTATATGAACGAATGCAGTATATATACTAGGCTGCACCTACCTGCATTGATTTGCTCACTGATGTCTTGTGCATTGCCTGATATCCGTCGAGTGACATTTTCTAATTTATTTTTTTTTTAATCTGATCAATATGCAAAACTAAAGAAATTACAAAAATTACAAAAAAACAAAGGGTTACGTTACATTCGAAATGACAATAGTTTTAAAATTAAAGCTGAGAATGGGCCAACTTTGGCCCGCAGGCCCTAGTTTGGGCATCTCTGCTCTAGAGGCAGTTTTGTACGGTGGCCGAGAGAGGTTAACGCGCTGCAATTTAAGAAAGCACATGCAATAACAAAAAACACAGGCAAATTAAGAAACGGTCTTTATCAATTTGACAGCACACCTGTTACAAATTCTCACAAGACAGCTTAATGCGCTGCAATTTAAGAAAGCACATGCAATAACAAAAAACACCAGCAGATTAAGAAACTATCTTCATCAATTTGACAGCACACCTGTTACAAATTCTCACAACACAGACAACGGAAGAAACACGCAGCAAGTTATTGAAAACACAACGGAAGAAAACGCACAGCAAGTTATTGAAAACATAACGGAAGAAAACACGCAGCAAGTTATTGAAAACACAATAGAAATGTTTCAAGAGGACCCAACCCGCATGACGGACCCAGCTGAGAAACGGACGCGCCGTGACTGTTGTTCAGTGAATTGATTGGTGGTCTTTGAAAGGTGCTCTTTAATATCCTGATTACACGATTCCGTTGTCTTTTGTAAATTATCAGTCTAATTAATGATGAACTGAAATGTTGCGTTATTAAATAAATTAACTACATCCGTATCTCAGCTGGGTCCTTCATGTTTTTGGGTCCTCTTGAAACATGTGTGACTGTCAAATTGATGAAGACCGTTTCTTAATTTTCTTAATTTAACAGTTTTTTGTTGTTGCATGTGCTTTCTTAAATTGCAGCGCGTTAACCTTTCTCGACCACCGTAGTTTTGACTATATAGCATATACAGTGTGAGTGTGGGTTGAATAATCTTTGTGCATTTAAACAAAACCATTTTATGAAACAATTATGTTCATTAAAATAAAAGTCACCATACTTCTATAGGAATAGCAAGATAATACATTTGAATTGAAAAGTTAGTTTTATGTTAGTATGTTTTTTATGTTATTATAAATTTTTCCTCTTTATTAATATTTTATTTTATATTTTTCCCAACATATTAATTTTGGTGTAATTTAACTTTCTTTTGTTATATTAATTTCCGTTTGGTTAACTGATCCACTCTATATGCACAGATGTATTATTGTAAAGTATTCTATAGAAAATAGGCGACAATAGCCTAGAGGCACTGTGTGCTGACATATAGCACAGACGTGCTCGCGGTGACCCGAGTTCGATTCCTGGCTCAAGGTCCTTTTGCTGATCCTTCCCCTCTCTCTGCTCCCAATGCTTTCCTGTCTTAAATCTCCACTGTCCTACCATAATAAAGGTGAAAACCCCGAAAAGATAATTATTTAAAAAATAAAATAAAATATTCATTTCAGACAAATTGAACTAGTTGTTTTCTGCTGATACAGTGGATCCGGAAAGTATTCACAGTGTTTCACCTTTTCCACATATTTTTATGTTACAGCCTTATTCCTAAATGAATAATTCAATTCATTTATTCCCTCAACATTCTACACACAATACCCCATAATGACAATGTAAAAAAATAGTTTTTTAAATTGCTGCATATTTATTACAAATAAAAACACCTGAAAAAAATGTACACATGACATGTACATCAGTATTCACAGCCTTTGCTCTACACTTTGTTGATTCACCTTTGGCAGCAATTACAGCTTTAAGTCTTTTTTGAATATGATGCCACAAGCTTGGCACACCTATCTTTGCCCATTCCTCTTTGCATTACCTCTCAAGCCCTATCAGGTTGGATGGGAAGCGATGGTGTACAGCCATTTTCAAATCTCTCCAGAGATGTTCTATAGGATTTATGTCTGCGCTCTGGCTGGGCCACTCAAGAGCACTCTGAAGCAGGTTTTCATTCAGGATGTCTCTGTACACTGCTGCATTCGTCTTTCCCTCTATCCTGAATAGTCTTCCAGTTCCTGGGGCTGAAAAACATTCCCACAGCATGATGCTGCCACCACCATGATTCACTGTAGGGTTAGTAGCCTGGCGATGAACGGTGTTTGTTTTTTTCCAATCGTAACGCCTGTCATTCTCTCCAAAGTGTTCAATTTTATTCTCATCAGACCAGAGAACTTTGTTTCTTATAGTCTGAGAGTTTTTCAGATGCCTTTTGGCAAAATCCAGGCAAAGGAGTGGCTTCCGTCTGGCCACTCTACCATACAGGCCTGATTGGTGGATTGCTGCACAGAAGGTTGTCCTTCTGTAGGGTTCTCCTCTCTCCACAGAAGAACGCTGGAGCTCAGACAGAGTGACCTTCGGGTTATTGATCATCTTACTGACTAAGGCTCTTATCCCCCCGATCACTCAGCTTAGATGGCCGGCCAGCTCTAGGAAGAGTCCTGGTGGTTCCAAACACCTTCCACTTACGGATGATGGAGGCCACTGTGCTCACTGGAACTTTCAGAGCAGCAGAAATGTTTCTGTAACCTTCCCCAGCCTTGTGCCTCGTGTCAATCCTGTCTCGGAGGTCTACAGACAATTCCTTTGTCTTCATGCTTGGTTTGTGTGTTGACATGCACTGTCAACCCTGGGACCTCACATAGACAGTTGTATGCCTTTTCAAATCATGTTCAATCAACTGACCACAGGTAAACTCCAATGAAGCTGCTGAAACATCTCAGGAATGACCAGTGGAAAGAGAATGTACCTGAGCTCAATTTAAAGCTTCAAGGCAAAGGCTGTGAATACTGATGTACATGTGATTCTTTTCAGGTCTTTTATTTTGAATAAATTTGCAACAATGGATTTAATCCATTTTGGAAAAACGCTGTAACAAAAAAATTTAGAAAAAGTGAAGCGATATGAATACTTTCCGGATGCACTGTAGGCCAATTGATGTCTTGTGATTCATTACATTTGATACTCTCTGACTAATACGCATCAATAAAACAGAGTTAAACTAAAATATTCATTTAAAAGAGAGCTCTGTGGGGGGATGTATTCATTTAGGCTGAGCATTGTACATAGCAACATTAAGTAAAGTCATGTGTGAAGATTAAATATCATCAATATCATCAATTTATTACACCTGCTTACTAATACTGTAATTGCATTGTCAATCATTTGTTTCAGCTCCTCCTGCTTTTGCTGTCGGTGTCATTTTTTCCTTGGGCAAATATGGTGAGGAGAACATCATGACAGAAAGTAGAAACGTAACCATGTAAGTGGACACCAAATGTGATTAATTTCAAGAGTTCACACTTAGATATTGTTTGACAAATGTTAACAGGTTTGGCATGCTGTCCCGGGAGAGAATCCTGAGCTCGGAGATAGTTGATGCTAAATGTTCATGCTGCACGTATTAGAAGGTTTGCTGAAAGTGCAGCTGTCATTCAGCCGGGATTTGAACAGTTAATCTACTATTGACAGCTTCGTGCTCGTTGAAAAGTAAGAAGGATTAATAAATCCACATGAAGCAGTCCCTTAAAAGTGATGTCGCGTCTTCAGTTTTGTGCTCAAGCGTGCTTTGCACCCACAGTACAAGTGTACCATGCCAAAGCCCAAATGAGCTGCACTCTGTCACACCTCTTCAAACCGGGCCAGGGCTGGCTAGCGCAGTTTAGAGCACTCACATTTTCAAACAAACTGGGAAATAGGGGTCAAACGTGTCTGTGATAGCCTAATGTGAGTACACCCTTTGACAACAAATATATTTTTTAATGCACTTTGGAAATTTCCAGACTATTTGCAACATATCACACACTGCATGAATGTTATGACAACAGCATAACAGGTGCGCTAAACTACCAAACTGATTTGTTTTTAATTTCCATTTGTCAGTAAAATAAATAGACTTTGTAGACGGCAAAGATGTCAGTCAAATTAGCAGTCAAATTCAGACACATTCTCAGGTTTCACTAGGATATGCATGGCTGTCAGTGTGACTATATAAGGAATAGTTGAAGCCATTGAAATATTCCTATTATTGAACTGTAACTTATTAGAACATAGTATCATTTCCTCTCCACTTTGTGTCATGATTACATCACCACTTTGTGCATCATTTTCTAATAATTCAACAGACTGCAGTCAGTC
>CAIGQQ010033594.1:281873-318438 GCA_903798035.1 Danio albolineatus
TGTGGGTAAATGCTCAGTAGTTTGGGCTAGAATGTTTCTCTGATGTGTTCATATTGTGTGCAGCGGGTGAGGAAATGTTCCTCCATCTCCTCCTCCGTCTGGGCATTCGACTGTATTCTTATCCCACTTCTCAAACTGGTGACTGAGGAGAGGACCCCACACTTCACTCCCGTACAGCACTATCGGTTCAATCTCTGACTGGAAAAGTTTGAGCCAGATTCGAACTGGATTTTCTATTTGTGTTGATTTTTTAATGGTGTAAAAGGCCCTTCTCGCTTTCTCTCTCAGTTCATTCACAGCCAGATTTAGTTTCCATTCGCACTTATTTTTTTAACCCAAGGTATGTGTAGCTTGTGGCAGGTTCAACTTTTGTCATACCAAGGGTGAAACTGTGTGTCTTTCCTGACCTCTGGGTTTTTTCTGGAATATTAGGGTTTTGGTTGTCTTTGGGTTAACGATCAGGGCCCAGGTCTCTCTCTCTCTCAAGTTCAAGTTGCTTTATTGGCATGACATTCAATACAGTATTGCCAAAGCACTTCAAATATGTAATATATTAACATCATTAAATAATAATACAATAAATAGGAAATAAAGGACACAAAAAATTAATAATAATACATTTGATAAATATAACAATTATAATAATAATAAGTCTACATTATTTACATAACATATATGAATTTACATTAACCATTTCTTATGGTGTGTAGCGTGTATACATATTTTGCAGCGAGTCTAGACGTCAGTTCATCCTCTCCGAGTGTATGGTATAGTTTTTCAGAGTTATTTAATTTAAGAAATGAATTAGTCAGTGTTTCAAATTGGGGGAAAATGTTTCTCTAGTTGTGGTGTATTTGGGGCAGAACGGAAGGAAGTGTGTCTCATCCTCTATTTGGTTTGTCTCACACTGTTTACATATTCTCTGTTCTTTAGGAGTCCAAGATTTTTCATGTCTGCCCTTCTCTATTTCTAGGTCACGATCACAGAGGCGATATTTAGAAAGAGTGTGTTTTTCTTTATTTTGTTTTAATGATAAATAATTTGCCAACTGTGTGGTTCTGTTTAGGGCCGAATAACATTGAAGTTTAGTGTGGAGGGTGAATTCAGTTTTTAGTTTTTCATCATAATTATATTTTAATGTTTTGTCAATGTGTTTGTGAAGGTTTTGTTTGGGGACGGGCTCGGTTTGAGTTTTCTTCAGTAGTTCAGATACCAGTGTGTTTAGAGGATAAGACACTGTAGGTTTTTCATTAGCCAGAAGGGCTTTATATTGGATATATTGGGGGTCAGACTGATGCAGATGCAGCCAGAACTGGACAGCTCGTTTCTGAATCTCCAAGTTCAGCGGGTATAAACTTAGTTCAGCCCTGCAGGCAGTGTTAGAGGTGTTTCTGTGGATGTGTAATATGTTTTTAGCAAATTCTAATTGTGTTCGTTCATTCATTTCTTTTCATTCATTTTCCTGTCAGCTTAGTCCCTTTATTAATCCGGGGTCGCCACAGCGGAATGAACCGCCTAACTTATCCAGCATATTTTTACGCAGCGGATGCCCTTCCAGCCGCAACCCATCCCTGGGAAACATCCACACACACATTCACACTCATATGGACAATTTAGCCAATCCAATTCACCTATACCACATGTGTTTGGACTGTGGGGGAAACCGGAGCACCCGGAGGAAACCCACACCAACACAGGGAGAACATGCAAACTCCACACAGAAACACCAACTGACCCAGCCGGGGCTCGAACCAGCGACCTTCTTGCTGTGAGGCGAACGTGCTAACCACTAGGCCACCGTGGCGCCTGTGTTTGTTCAATTAAACTTTTATTCCAATTTTCAAATTTTAATACTGGTCCCCAAATTTCACTCCCATATAGTAAGATTGGTTTGATAATAGTGTGATATAATTTAATCCATGTTTTAATTGGTATTTGTAATTGGCCAAAGCGTGACTTTATAGTATAGAAGGCTCTGCGAGCTCTCTCGCTCAGGGTCTTGACAGCGAGACTGAAGCCCCCAGAGGCTAAGATCTGGATGCCTAGGTCAGAGTAACTACTACAATGCTCTAGAGCTTCTTTTCTTTTTCTTCTTTTCTTTTCTTTTTCTCTCTCTCACCAGCAGCAGTTGACACGCGCTGCATAGGGGCGCTACACACAACACAGCGTACACACGATGACAAGAGCTGAACTCCACGGGACCAGTTTTATTTGTTGCCGATGTGCGTGTTGTTCCTTCTATTTTTAAAATCCCTCAAGTTAATATTGGCGATCGGGTAACATAATCTCCCCCAGAGATGTTGGAGTTCAGTAACGTGGTGCGCAGTAGGCTTAACCTACACCCTGTCAGTTTACACTGCATAGACTACAGGCGTACAGTACAGCTGTGGTGTGTTATCGATTGCATGTTTTAATGTGACAACGAGACGTGCTACATTTAGTTTTTATTGTAAAATATACATTATTACCCAGTACACAGTAAAACTATATTTAATGAATGGCTAGCCTATTGGCAGCATATATCTGTTGAGCTTAAATAGGCTGAGCATATTTTATTAATATCCTGTAAGAATTGGCTATGTCTCTCCATGATAATAAACCCTGAAAATTGTTATGGAATTCCACGAGACAAGACCACAAGAATGGTCAGGCATTAAAACAATGAACTGGCTAATCTGAGAAGAAGATCAGAAGACCAGCTGTTCATCTGTTCTATTCAAATCATCCTGAGCTTATCTTCCTGACTGTATGTCCTTGCTCCATCAGAGTAGACCATTTACATTTCACATAAAATGTTCAAGGTTTTAATATGGTGGATCTTGTAGTTTTATATTCATGTTTGGTATCATTTTAAATGTCTCTGTGTGAGTGGTAAAGTGGTCTTAAGGTCATTGTAATATTTCACTGGTATTTGTTGATTTGGTTTTGACTTTGATGAAATCTCTGCCAGATGCTCCCCCTCCAGAGATGATTAACACATCAATACACTAGGCAAGGGTAACTGTGACGCCCTGTTGGGTATTTAAGGTACCGATGTTGTTTAGGCCAGTGGGATTCTGTAACGAGAAGACCCTGTTGCAACGTACAAGTTTCTGGGCTCTGTCCCAGAGCTTGTATGTTGTATGAGCAAAAGCTGAAATGGCCTCAAGAACTTCTCCCCAAGAGGATATGATGATGACTTTCACTTGGTGCATCACAGAAGTCCTCCTGTAAAATATGAGAGGAAACAAACACTCAACCCTTTTACATTCATACATTTAAAAATTAAAATATAGCAGGTAAAATAACACAAGTTTTATCAAAACATTTTTATTAGTAAAATCTGCATTAAAAATTCAACAATTTACTAGAAACATACGACAATCTTACAGAAAATGTCTTACTTGCCCCTTCTTGTAATAAGGGTCTTTCAATGTAAATACAATAAAATGTAAATTCATTAATGAGACAGAACAGCTCATAAATAACAGGATCTTACATTTCAATTTAACATTTGTCAGTCATAATTATTAAACAATTACAAAATCAAAACCTTGTCTGTTAAATAGAGCCCTGCATTTGAGCTTGTCGGGGCCTGACTTTTTTGTGCCCCTCAGGCCAGGCTTTGGGCCTATTTTCAGGTCTTAGCTAGCGTGCATATCGGGCTTCAGCCTGCTTTATAAAAAAATGTCAATAAAAGTTTAATGACAACTACTGCCTGCGGTCGGGAAGCGCCAGTAATGCCTTGCCTATAAAGATTTCTAATCACGTGAAACTGTGAAAAACGAAAGAGGAAAGGTCTGGTCAACTTTTCAAATAGTGACAACTTTAATGATGAGCCGACTGGTTATGCAGAATGCACAGCATGTAAGTCCAAGGGGCCTGCGGTACGCACAGATCCAGCACTGCCCGTCTCCTTCCCCTGCATCATCTCAGGAAACACAGATGCTTACTGTCAAAGGCTACACAATTTAAGGGCATTTATTATGACATAATTAGTTTCCTTTTTATATATTTCTTTGAAATGTAAATGTAATAAAAGCACATCAGCATCCAGGAAAAATCAGACGCTCAACACATAATCTTTATAATTATGGCATCTTAAAAAATTGCAAACATATGTCAGAAGATTGTGATATGCTACAAGCATTAGTGAAGCATTCATTAAATCCTTTCCACTGACTGAAAATCCTCCACCGCACAGCTGAGCAGTAGATGGGCTCCAATCAAAAATATAATTAGTACATTTCTGCTAGAAAAAAAAAAAAAATAATTAAAAATGAATTTTGTATAGTTTGTCTATAGTTTAATAAGTTTTGTTGGTCAGTTATTTTCTAAATAAAATAGAAGAACGAATAACAGTGGCGTAGTGAGTTGCACGTTCGCCTCACAGCAAGAAGGTCGCTGGTTCGATCCCCGGCTGGGCCAGTTGGCATTTCTGTGTGGAGTTTGCATGTTCTCCCCGTGGTTGCGTGGGTTTCCTCCGGGTGCTCCGGTTTCCCCCACAGTCCAAACACATGCGGTACAGGTGAATTGGGTAAGCTAAATTGTCCATAGTGTATGTGTGTGAATGACAATGTATGGATGTGTTTCCCAAAGATGGGTTGTGGCTGGAAGGGCATCCGCTGCGTAAAACAAATGCCGGATAAGTTGGTGGTTCATTCCGCTGTGGCGACCCCGGATTAATAAAGGGACTAAGCCGAAGAGAAAATGAATGAATGAATGAATGAATGAATAACATCTGAGTGAAGTGCTTAAAAAAAGTCTGCTATTGCGTCAACAATGCCAAAACACAAACTTGATTGTTAACTGGTCAGATTAATATTAAATTATTATTTCTTGAAAAAAAAAAACAATAATTGACGTGTCTATTTTGCATCTGACACATTAATTATTGCATTTTAAAATACTAATTTGTTTACAGAACAAATCAAAGCAAACAGAACATAACAGAGCATCTTGTCACGGATTGGCCAGGCTCTTCCAGCACTCACAACGAGCACCATCACCTGAGTTTTAATCCCACACAGCTGCACCCAATTACCTGGATCCCTACTAAAGCACACTCCTCACAGCACTCAGTGTCCGGGCTCGTTGCTACGAAGTGGACTCTGACACCTGTTTCACACCACAAGTGCAAGCAGGGCGTGCGCGGCGCGTGAGCAGCGTGTATGTAGAGCAGAAGCAGCACGCAGGCGTTTGCCTTTCACACCGACTGCGTCTGCAGTGCGCAACTAATCGGCAGCAGCAACACAGATCATCTGTCTATTCGATCTACTTATCCATCTCTATATATGAATACTTTTTAAACTTTTCATCTGCATCAAGGCCCTCCGCAACTTCATGCTGTTTTCTTAACTTGCAAGTCTTTATTTTATAAATTATACACAGTATATATATTATAATTATATTACAGTACTGTCTGCTTCTCACGCTATGAGAAATGTCATTCATGTCTGGTGCCTGTGATATCATGTCATTTTGTTTTTTATTGTCAGGATGTTGTAGGCAGTTACAATGTTATTTATACAATATAGTTATAATGATATTCAACACATGATCAAACTAGTGTTCATTCAATTCATGCTCGTACAAAGGATGAGACGGACAAAAGTAATCACTGCATGCCCTTCTTTTACTTCTGTTCGTGTTGTCAGGTTCACAGTGCAAACAGCTCCCGGTGGAAGAACTTGAGTGAACTTAAACAAAGCTGAATAAATTGCTCCTCCTCTGCTTTAACTCGCAGCGAGCTCAGCTCACATCATCTAAGCATGGGTGTCGAACTACACTACCCACAATACACTTCGTTATGGACTACAATTCCCGTAAATACCTGTCTTAAATCGGCCACTTCTATTTCCTCTCTCCCCTCTCCCTCTTAAGCAAAACTGATACTAAAGTTGCTTTTACATTTGGTTTTGTAGTTCGGGCCTAAATAAATATTTGTTGCAGTTTTTAATCGTTTAAGTTCATTTATTTGACCATATTTAAATCAGCTGATATTATTGATTCATTTATAGGGTAAAATTGCTACTTTTTACTGTCATTTAATGTGTTTAAGCCATTATCAATGCACTGTCACTTTAATTGAGCGTGAGCAGCGCGTCAAAAATAGACCCAGCGCCGAAACTATCGCAGCACTGCTGCTTCAGCGACCCTCGCGCTGACGCGCTGCTTCTGCTTGCGGTATGAAAGCTCTAATCTGTTAACATGGACGTTTAGTGTTCACTCTCCTGGCAACACTCACGTATCCTACATTCACATACTCACCTATTCTCTGTTTGCTCCTAGCTGTTCCTGTCTTCAGCGTATCCAGTCAGTGGTGTGTTCGTTGTCTGTCCTCCGTTCAGTCATCTGGTGTGTGCAGTCCGTCTTCCCATCGTGTCTCATCCCTTCTGCTAAGGAAAAGGACTTTAATATCATCCAGCTCATCCATCATCCCTACCTTTATTCCCGTTTGTGTTCAATGTTGTCACAATAAACTGTTAAACTTTGCACTTACCCAGTTTGTCCGTCTGCTTCATAACACATCCTCACGCACTTGCAGTGTTTCCAACAGCAGAGAAATTAACTAAACTAATAGAATAAACTAAATAAAATGGATAGTCCTGCCCTAGATATTTTTCATTTAAATCAAAAATTTAGATTAAAAATGAAAACACTGACTGAATCCTTTTTCAGAAGCGGCATACACTGTAAAAAATAATACCCCATATCATTCATTCATTCATTTTCTTTTCGGCTTAGTCCCTTTATTAATCCGGGGTCGCCACAGCAGAATGAACCGCCAACTTATCCGGCATTTGTTTTACGCAGCGGATGCCCTTCCAGCCACAACCCATCTCTGGGAAACACCCATACACACTCATTCACACTCATACACTATGGACAATTTAGCTTACCCAATTCACCTGTACCGCATGTCTTTGGACTGTGGGGGAAACCGGAGCACCCGGAGGAAACCCACGCAACCACGGGGAGAACATGTAAACTCCACACAGAAATGCCAACTGGCCCAGCCGGGGATCGAACCAGCGACCTTCTTGCTGTGAGGCGAACGTGCTACTCACGCGCCACCGTGGCGCCCAATACCCCATATCTACTCAATAAAATTGAGGTAACAGATTACAAGCAATATTATTAATTAAATTTAACATATGTGGATTGAGTAACAATTAATTAAATTAGCTTATTTAAAATTAGTCATTTAAAATGAGTAACCACAAACAGTACTTAAAGAAATTAGCCAATTTTAAACAAAAATATTAATTTGATTGAACAGAAAAATCAACAGGTTAATGAAAACTACTCAATGTTTTTATTTAGATTTAACATAAAATGTGTGGTGCCTGTTCATCAGCTCTAGAAAATATTACCCTATATCTATTACCCTCTACCTCTAAAATTGAGGTAACAGATTACAAGCAATATTATTAATTAAATTCAACAAGTATGGATTGAGTCAAATTTAATTAAATTTAGCTCAAATTAGTGGAGCCTGTTCAGCAGTGTAGAGCCACAAAACAGATGAACAACAATCTCATAATAGACAATAATACATCATATAATACACAATAAAACATGTACATTTAAACAAATTGATAATCTTAACAAGGACTTTACTAATGTTTTTTTTTCCACAGCATAGTTTCAAACAAACTGGACATTAAACAATAACAGTAAACTGAAAGTGAAATTTATGTGATTTAATGCATGAAAGGTATTATTTGCCAGAATAATGCAGATTTATTAACCAAAGAGGACACAACAGTGTTCAGTAAAAACACTTTCTTTGTCACAGTTAAAATGCATAAGTCAAGCCCAGGTGGACACAAGCTCTGGGAATGTAGTCAAGAGCTGTGTTTCCACTCTCGTGCCGTAAGTGAGCGTGCCAATGCGAGCCAGTGTCAGTCGCATTTCCACAGTCACTTCCGGTACCTTATTGGATACCTTGAGCCAAAACAGTCCAGCTGGGGCTTTGGGGCAGTGTGAAAGCAAAGTTTACCTGAGTCTGGTAAAGATAAGGTCTGTAAGAACTTTAACACCTTCGATGATGATGATGATGATGATGATGCCAGTGTCTTTAGGCGGTCACTTGTAGAAGGCCCCCGCTCTGGTCAACATTACTGCCATCACAAGCCGTTCAGTTCCTCTCGGTTCTTCATTGTCTAAAACCACTGAACAACAGTAAGAAAAAAATAAAAATAAAAGAAAATATGTTAATCTGTTATCATGTTATGATATACAGTCCAGAATGATAAATGTCAGAAACTCTACCTTTAGTCTCAGTTCTCTGTCTTGCTCCAAGAGGTCCTCAGCAGCTGTAAAGACCCATGGTGCACAGCTCTCTCTCAAATTCAGCACTCGACTTAAAAATGGAACGACAGGAAAAAATGTTTACATGAGTTTTTTTTTATACATTGTAAAATATTTGACCCTAAATTAACAGTAAATTACTGACTAATAATTGTATTACTTTCACAGTAAGCCACTGTGATTTGTTTTACACTAAATTACTGTAAAATTACAGCCATATGCGACTTCATGGTAGACATTAAGGCCCATTTCTGTGAACTCACTCTTGTAGAATTAACTATATTTTACTATGAAGTTACAATTAATGGCAATATGGTTACTGTGATTCAGCAGTATGTTGCAGCTGAAATACTGAACTATAACATGTATATTCTGCTTGCAAACTAGACAGTCATCCATTCAGTCAGTCATTTTCCTGATACACACTTGCTGGTTGATGCGTCTCCTCTGCCTCTTTGACACTATACATTAAGTTTTAATAAGTAAATATTGTTAGACAATATCATTTTTGTTTTGGTTTGATAATGAGGGTCATAATTAAGTGAAGGCCAAAGCGTACCTTACTTTATTCCTCAGTTCTCACTAAGGCCCCATTTACACTAGTGCGTTTTGGTTTTAAAACGCATAAGTTTTGCTACGGTTACGCCATCCGTTCACACTACGCCGGAGTTTACGAGGTGCGAAAACGGAGCGTTTTAGAAATGCTGGAGAAGCATTTTTTATTCTAAAACGCTCCTGCTGCGTCTCAGTGTAGACGGTGGAAAACGGAGACATTGGAAAACGGAGGCGTGGCTGCTGAGATCCGCTACGTGATTGGGGCGTTGGGTCATTGCGTATCCTTCCATTTTTCGTAAAGCGCACATGACTATAACGCCACCGGCAGACGGCAGACCAGTCTTCGCTGTAAACACTGTATTTTGGATAGCCATGGATGTTTTATATTCATTTGTTACTGTAAGTAACAGCTCGACCTCGTCGTCTGTCCACTAAAAGACCTCTCTTGCTTTCTTTACCATCGCGTTCATCGTTCAACCAGCGTTTGTTGACTTACAATAACCAAACGCCGAGCGAGACACTTCCTGTTTATACTTGAACACGCATGCCCAGAGTGCGTGAATGGTCACGTGATATACGTTTTTGGTGGCGTAATGTGGACGGACATCTGTAGAGAGACGCTTGGGTAAAACGCTAGTGTGGACACGGATCGTTTTCATGCTAAAACGCCGTTTTAAAACTAAAACGCACTAGTGTAAACGGGGCCTAAATCTCTGTGGTTACTTCAGTGCTGTGCTGAAATAGAACGTAGTTAACACTAAGTTAACAGAAAATTACCTTTTTTAAAACTCAAACAGTCCCTAATACCTCAAAATTAGCATTGATGTTACAAACACATTTTGCAACTTCGTTTATAAAATGGCGCGGTCGAACCGTCTGTTAATGAACAACGTGACATAAGAACCTAAAGTTACTTCGTGAATTACATGCAATATTCATTCATTTTCTTTTCAGCTTAGTATCTTTATTAAAAAATGGGATCCCACAGCAGGATTAAACCGTCAATTTATCCAGCTTATGTGGAACATCCACGAACGTGCTACCCACTACACCGCGTGGCGCTACATGCAACATGCAGAAATTATATATAACAACTACTTAGTTGACAGAGTTGGACATTTCAACACTTACCGATAAATCCGTTTAGATGAGACCAGGACAAGTTCACAATGCGGGCTTTCTGCGTTGTCTGTGAAGGGGACAGGTGTTGTTTGACTCGAGTGACTCGGTTCGGTTCTAGGAATCGGCTCCCTTAAGTGAATTGTAAGTCGGATCCCACACGAAACCGATTGCATTTTTGTATAATAACGTAATACAACAACATGATTGACTACCATATCGTTATAACTCAGCAACACGCATTTATACACTAGCTATAGTACACTAATTACATGTTGATGAGTAAGCTTTTGAACACGTGCGATAAAAAGATCCCTGATCCCCCAGCAAACAGTTCAATCCAAAGACGGTTCAATCCGATACAATCTCACACGAGCGCTGAACAGAATCAATACAATAATCAAATATTGCTCTAAATGTACCATGAAATAAAGTTTTACCGGGTGTTCATGTGAGAATGTAACTGTTTATATTTCAAATCTGCGGTTTATTAAAAAAAAATGGCACGTATTTTAAAATTTCCCTTGACAATGCGGAGATGTCCTCCTCCAGATCATGACGGGCGCTCATCACTCGTGTATCTGGCGAGGGCAGCCTTTCCCCGGCTAAACATACTGGCTTGTGCTCCAGGCTAATTTGAAAATGCTCATTTTAATCACGTTGGATTTAATCAATATTTTCTCTTTTTGAAGTTACTCAAAAATAACAGCTAAATACTTATAATAAAATTGATTAGATTTTATTGCAGACATTTTTACGTTATTTCAAAGCAAAAAATGCCCGAAAATCAGGAAATTAATTTTATTAAATATAGTGTACATATTAATATTGATGAAATCTACAAGGCCACAGAATGACTTTTTACAGTGTAAGCTGTTTGTCCAATCATGTTCTTTTCTTCCATCAAATGAAATTATCAGGCTTCTCGAATCGATCGCATTAAATATGCATTAATTCTCCGCTGTTAGTATTAGATTACAAACCCCTGTCGACATTTTTAACAAAAGTCATTAGTTTAAAGATTATGTCTTATGATTACGACTTCATTCCTCCGTCTCAATCGTGGTTCATGTGCAGGCTATTGTGAAAATTTATATTATATAAGAACTATTAATAACTGTAATTTTCTAAATGGAAAAAGGCTGGTTTGTTAGTTGTACACTAAATGATCAAAACTATAGCCTATTTGTTGAGTTTATGACGCATATCCA
Organism: Danio albolineatus; assembly: GCA_903798035.1. Lineage (NCBI taxonomy): Eukaryota > Metazoa > Chordata > Actinopteri > Cypriniformes > Danionidae > Danio > Danio albolineatus. The sequence continues at coordinate 293,054 of CAIGQQ010033594.1, forward strand.
GGACGGAGGCGGTCAGCATCAGCGCAGGTTTGGCAACTCATCTGTGTCAAACTGCAATATACTTTACTTCTTTGGCAAACGTGTTGTCGGCACGTGTGGTTGCACGTGTTACCGTCCCGCGAATTAACAAATATGTTGCACATCAGGGGCTGATCACTCCGAGCGCACCTGTCCGTTCCAAAAGCGCGACACGTGCCGTACTGCCTTTATGTTGACAAGAAAAAAGAAGCGTGGTGCGCTTTATGTCATTAGGAAATGTCTGAATTAACTGAGCCGTATTGTGCGCGAGTGTTCATTGTCATTGTTCAAAGTCATACAGCTCTAGATAACTTGAAACAGCCACCACAGGTCTCTCCTCCATCATCAAAGGTTTTCTGTAAAAAAACTCCAATCATTTCTCTAAATCATTCTGATAAAAAAAGGAAATGAAAAATATCAGTTCTCTATTAAATACAAATCTGCTCTATTTTAATGGCTGCATAGACTAAGATGTTTGGCGGGAAAAAAACAGGCTTCGGGCCGGACTCGGGCCGAAAATTTTGATAATCTGTTGGACAAGAGCCGGGCTACAGCCTGTGCGTCTCGGGCCAGGGTCGGGCTCGGGCTTAGATTTAAGGCTCGTGCAGGGCTCTACTGTTAAAGAGTTTGATTTGAGTGTAAGTAACTTAAAAGATCTGTTTTTCCATCGAGTTGTTAAATGGTAATGTACAAAAATAATCACGTCACCTCCTTTGCTGATATTTGCTCCTCTATTGCTCCAGCTGTCATCTTTTGGTACATCTCATTCATCATATATATCCTCAACTCTGCTTCTCGCTGAAAGACAAAAAGCAGCCGAGACAACAATACTAATCACTCCAATATACATATTACAATACCAATGTTGATTGATACATAATCTGATGTCTACGGGTGGAATGGTTCACAAAACCTGCTGGTTAATGTCATATAAGAGAACATTTTTAAGGGCTGGTCCACTACGCTATCACATGTTAAACTTTAGTTGATGTGTAGTGTTGCTGTGTGGACATAAACAACATCTCTGAATGTAAGACGCTCAAAGTTTAATGCAAAGAAGTCATTGGCTATTACAGGGTTGTCAGTCACCTAGTAAAGCCTACAGTGAACAAATTTGGGGATTACAAAAAATACATCCAGGCTAATGAGATCACAAACGTTCCAGGTTACGCGCATTCACAGACGCGTTAGTAGAGAAACGCTGCTATTACCTTGGATCTTGTTCTGGATCACTATCTGGCCTTCCAAGGGACGTGACACAAAGACAGAAGGGGTTAAAACTCCTTTTTAATTATGTTCCAGAATGTAAAAAAAAAAGATAAATAAAGATCAAAGCTATTTTACAAAGGACAGCTTCCACAAATGGTCGCAGTTATGTGCTGAATTTAGCCTCCGATAAAAGAAGTGAGAGTGTCAGGGGAGGGAATGAGGGAAGGTTTTGCATAAAGATGGGAGTTTCCATTTGGGCACACGCTGATGTTCAAACAGGCAACACAAACACACAGACGCAGAGGAGAAAGACAGTGACTGTTTACATGGACATCAGTCATCTAATTATTAGCCAAATTATTCATTTGTCGACTTTAACGGCAGTTTGACACTTATACTTTAATCCAGGAGCATTTCCTGCATGTCCCCCGTGACAAACCAGATGTGAGAAACTGCTAAGAGTGTTGTTTTAATGGAGTGTTTGATACCGCGCGGCGTAAGGGAGAAATAAAAACCCTCCGCAGACTATCCTCTCACAAAATGCGGCGAAAATTCTACACAAAAGTAATTGTTTGACTGCAGTGTTTACACTCGGAGAGCAGAATCTACAGCGGATCTTTCAGTCTTTAATATTGTACAGATATTAACGTTCTGTAAACTCAGTAGCAGTTCATCATTTTGACAAAGGCCTGTCTGTAAACACTGACAGAGTTACGAACTCTACGAACTACTAACTAACTACGAACTAACTTCACCATCTGAATAAACAAACAAAGAGCACTGATGGCTTACCAAATCTGTAGAGCAGGACAATCCACATAAACTGGAGCGGCGTCTGTTTAAAAGGAGACGAGCGGCAAATCCAGATTAACCATTTCCAGATGCGCAAAGCTCTCGGGTAAAAAAATAAAGTTCCTTACAGACGCATTTCTGCTGCGCGCGTGAGTCCAGCTGCGCTCTCATAGCGGAAATGAAGACTTCACTGCAGCACATAAACACAACACACAATGACTGTCAACAGCTCAAAACATGTGTTCTGGTGTTTCGTGGCCCTTTAACTACGGGTGGGTCGCGGGTAGATAAGATCAATAGCCATAAATACGCAACGCACTCTCTCATTTTAAAAATCACACGAGCATTATCTCATAATGTTTAATAATATAATCTTATTTGTTTTTTTATTAAAACAAAAGTGATTTAGCAATGCCGCGCCACTGACAGGTCATCAGAGAAACAAACAACCATTACGACAACGTGATCACTCGCTGTTTCCGAAGTTCAGCTGTTCTTTTAGCACTTGATTATTATGCCTTTAATGGTAAAAATTAATCAATTATGAATAGGCCTGCAAGAGTATGTCCTGTGTGTGTGTGTGTGTGTGTGTGTGTGCGTCTTTTTTCACTGAAGCTGCTCTTCCAAAACCGAAAGTTGCTTTGTCTGTCTGGCAATATTTCAGCTTTTAATTGAATGAAAAGTTAATTTAGATGAGCCAATATTAGAAAACAGCAGTAGAGTAACTGTGACGAGCCACAGAATCTGAGGTCTGATCTCATCTCTCTCTCGCTGTCATCCAGACGTCGATGAAGTCGCAAAACTGAGGCTGGTACCAGCCGATATTTAGAACAGCCAAAGTCTTTGCGAAATCTGTCAAATACAGCACTGAAATGAACAGGTATAAATGTCTTTGAGCCAAAAAGTCTATCTGTAGGATATCTGTAAAAGCGCAATCAGAGCCAATGTTATGTAGAAGTTGTGTAGCCTAATAATCATATTAATTCTAATAAAATAAAAACCAAAATAAACTAATTGTAGCATTTTTTGTTTGATAAAAAAATATGCAGAAACAGAAAAAAAAATCAAAGGGTGGCTATTTTGTATTAATGGGTTTTAATATTAATAATATATGCTTAGCCTACACTCTTAAAACAAACGGTTCAATATAGAACCAAAAACGGTTCTATGAAGCGCTTCATATATGGAACCCCAAAAAGGTTCTATATAGAACCATTTTAAGGGTTCATTAAATAGAACCCCAAATGGTTCTTTGAATTCAAGTTAGATGGTTCTATTTAGAACCATTTAAGGGTTCTTTTTATTTATTATTGAATTATTGTTACTTATTAATAAATAAAAAATAAAACCAATCCAGACAATTCAAATTGTTTAAATTTATTCAATTCATTATACAAAATATTTTTTTAAATATTTAAAATTGCACCTCTGCATACTTTGCATTGGACAGCAGATCTACCTTAACAGTTTATTGGCATTCAACACTGTTATTGTAATGACTTCACTTTTATAAGCTTTTTTACTGTTTGAACAAATACAGTGCTTCACTTTCACACATCTCTAAACGGAAGAGAAATATATCACAATGCAGATGGAAACAATACACAAACAATCAAAGCATCTATTAAATAACACTACAATTTCAAAAAGTGGATGGTACCTGCATGTATTGGTCATCACAACATCCATTTTTATACATAATTTAATAAGAAACATCACTAAAACATTGCAGAATGATTAGACAAAACACTGCAAACAGCCATTCCACAACCTGTAGCATGTCCATGTCTGTCAGCCTCTCTTATAAGGTAAATAGTTTTGTCCATGGGTGGCACAGTGGCTCACTGGTTAGAACTGTCACCTCACAGCAAGCAGGTCACTGGTTCGAGTCCCGACTGGGCCAGTTGTCATTTCTGTGTGGAGTTTGCAAGTTCTCCCAGTGTTCATATGGGTTTCCTCTGGGTGCTCCGGTTGACCCCACAGTCCAAAAGCATGTGTACGGTATAGGTGAATTGGCCATAGTGAGTGAATGTGTGTAGATCTACTGTATGAGAGAGTATATGGGTGTTTCCAAGTGCTGGGTTGTGGCTGGAAAGGGCAGATTAGTTGGTGATTCACTCCTCTGTGGTGCCTCTGATAAATGAGGAAGTAGAAGGATAGCGAGTGAGTGTTGTCCATTGTAATACTGACACTTCAAGCCTTGGTGGAATCAGGAGAGCTGCTGAATCCTGGATGGTGTAGGACCTTTGGATTTCTGTAAAACAATATTTTAATGTTGAGTACTTTTAACCAATTAACATGTCATCAAATAGAATTACAGTTATAATCAATACAATTAAAGTGTGTGTGAGTGTGTGTGTGTGTGTGTTTGGGGCAAATAGTATGTAGTATAGTGTGTAGTTACCTTCTGCGGTTTCCTCTGCTGGTCCAATGAGACTGTCATGGAGCACTTCCTTCTTTCCGTCCCTTTTTGGGCCATTTCTTTTAAAGATGTTTCTGTGTTCTTCACCAAGTTTTCTATGCAGCATCCTAAATGCAAAAAAACATTTTGTTTACTTCATGTGTAAGTTTCCAAATAACATATTTTCAGCAATACAAGTTTCTTAAAGTCATCATGGACGCAAAACTATTTGGCACACAATGTAACAGTGTTTACTCACAAGCTGTGGCACTCCAAGAAGAAGAAACTGCTCCATTAGTTCTGCAAACCCCTCCATAATCTGTACTCTGGAAAAGGGTGTTCATTCAGTTCTTGACTTATGAATATCTGGTGTCGCATTCCAGGTCCATCACAATCTGAGGTAGGAAGACAGCATTTTAGAGTGTGTAAATATGAATTTATAATACAGAATTAATCTACCTTTGGCATAAAATGTATTGAACTGAACTTGCCTTGTGTTAAGTTCCTCAGAGTACAGTTCACTTCCTTTTCATCCCATTAATTTGTTTCATTTTGCAAGATGATAGATGAGCTCACCACTGAAATCCTTTCATTTTTAAATTTGTTTTGCAGACATTCCAACAAGGTATCCTGTAGGCAAATATACACTTTATTATAAAACATATTTTCTTTGCAGGACTTTTTAATAAGCAATGACCTTAATATTCTCACTGTACAAACAGCAGCAATAAGTAATGGAACATTTTTGTGATAAATATATTATTTCAGTACACAACAACCAAGTCTGACATATGCATGTTATAAAATACAATATTTACCAGGTGTCCTTGTTGATGATAATTGTGTCACAATTATGGATGTAACGCATGTCCTTCTTTAAGCTGGGATCCTTCCTCTTCAAAGCTACTTGTGTCCTGCAGCCCAGGTTACAATACAATGTTAAAGTCTTTTATAATATTCATTTCATAATACTTAATACAGTTTGTTTAGAATTAAAAGCAATAATACATACCGAGCACAAGATTTACGATGCAGTTCAGTTTCCAGGCTGTTTGAAGAAAAGAAAGATATACATTAAAATATGAATTTTAAACTTATTTAGTACAATATATACATATATGTAGCCTATATTTAACAAGGTTCAACATTTCACAATACATTTAGCCTGCATGTTTGTATGTCCTTCATAAATAACACCTGATCTATTATCTATGGATTATTAAAATATGTTTTGGCTTTAAAAGGTTTCAATAATACACTTAGCAATCATCACAATAGCGCGTGCATAGACTCGGGCGGGCGGGCGCGTGCATAGACTCGGGCGGGGCACGAGCGCGACATGCTCCCTTGCGGTTTTAATGCAGACTAGCCGGCGTGTACACTACTTTACAGAGTTTAGCCCGAGTTAAACTCGGCTAAACTCACACACGAACAAGCTGGGAGTACTTGTTTGTTCAAGGTTGGAGATAAAAACTGCACGAAAGCGGAAATCGGCTCATAAGAAGTTACCATTAAAAGAGCGTGCACGCGCTTCACGCTGCCTCTCAATGCCCGCCATCGAATAACGCACCTGTTTTATTGTTATTGATGTTTTAATTAATACTGACAAACAAATAAAGCGAAACTGTAACTTATTTCGAACAAAAAGCAGAGCAAAGTCAGCTTGACACAGATTCCTGAACCGAAGGCTGTCGACAGAGACCATCAGAAACTTACAAGCACAGTATTAATCCATATTAACGTTACCCCTTATTCAGTCTGTCACCATATAACACAAGGGAGGAGAAACATTACCCCGTAATACAAAATATTTCATTATTATAGTTTTAAAAGAGTAATAACGTACCTGAATGACGCAGCTGCAAAAGCGGAGTTCTCCTTTTCAAAAATTAACCGTCACTCTCCAGGCTCTTCACCACCAGTCCACAAATGAATGACGTCACCAGAGGGCTTTTTCATGATTATTAGTTTAAAATAAATTATTAAACCATAACAACACACTGTACAGTCTGAACAAACTGGTTATTTAATTATTTCACAAAATAATTCGTCAAAAATGTTAAATATTAAGCATATATAAATATTAGTTATATGGTGTACAAACCTGCGTGAAACAAAAATCCCATCATACATTGATTAGGTTTTTGACCATAGCAGTCATTTTATTAGGTTTTGACTCGAAAAGCTTTGTCTCTCTGTGTTATAGCTTATTATTATTTATAATCTTTACTATATAATTATGTTATAAATCTCACATTATAGAACCATTTTAATCAAAAAGGTTCTTTGCACTCAAAGGGTTCTAAATAGAACCATTTTTTGGGTAAAGGGTTCTACTGGCCAAGTATAGAACCCTAGGGTTCTATATAGAACCTCAAGGAACCTTTTTTTTTAAGAGTGTAGGTTAACGGTTATATACGCTGCCAATAGGCTAGCCATTAAAAAAATGTTATTTTACTGTGTACTGGGTTATAATGTATATTTTACAATAAAAACTAAATGTAGCACGTCTCGCTGTCATTTAAAACATGCAATTCATAACACACCAGAGCTGTAACACCGTATTAAACACCAATATCTCTGAGGGTGATTATGTTACCCGATAGCCGATATTAACTTGAGAGATTTCAAAACAAAAGGCAATCAAATAAAACTGGCTCTGCGGACTTCAGGACTTGTCGTCTTGTGCATGCTGAAGAGAGAGAGAGAGAGAATGAGTGAGAGAGAGTGAGAGAGAGATGTTGATTGTTAAATGTACAGTGTTTTCTGATCTGTTATTATTTTATTGATATAAATGAATAATATATATATATATATATATATGAATGATATGATATATTAAATAATAATAAGACATACTGAATAATAATATGATATATTGGATAATACGTGTATTTATCTTTAAAAAATTTTTTTTTACTTCTACTATTTACTGTGTTTACTGTGTTTTTTTTTATTATATATGCATGTTCTTTTATTTTGATGTAAACTTTATAACTGCTTTGGCAATACATTTGTAACATTTGTCATGCCAATAAAGCAATTATTGAATTGAATTGAGAGAGAGAGAGAGAGAGAGAGAGAGAGTGTTAAGGGAGAGAGAGTGCGTGCGGGAGATCAAAGCCGGTATTGATATAACCAAAAGCAAGATCATATCGTTACAAATATTCCATTAACGATACTTATCGAAATATTTCTACATTTACATGAAGTGTTTATTGAGATTGTGTGATCTCTATAAGCTGTCTAATCTTTACAGAAGCTGTAAACTGACAGGCGTGCTGCGGCCACAGTGAAGTTCAGCTCTGACGAGGCGCTTTTATTTAGCCTGTAGTCTTTAGATTTTTTACATTATGTTCATTACTTAAAATTTCATTCATTTTTTTATTTATAGTTTATATATAAAATGAGCGCTAGCTTGTTTAGCTGTTATCATTATGCAAGGATCATATTTCATATTCTGTTTATTCTTCAGTAGCCTATAGATTCATTAATAATGTATTTTATAAAGGGATTGTTCATAAATACTAAGCTATTAATATACAATAGATTAATTAATACATTAAGACATTGAAGGTAGGACAACATCAGGTAGGACAAAAAATCACATCCATGTAGTGAATAACTGTTGAGTGGTATCGGTGTGTGGTATCGGCCCTTCATGTATGAAACGAGAACGAGTATTTTAACCAAGTATCGACCCGATACTGGTACCGGTGCATCCCTAGTTTTCCCCCTGTAAACATACACAATCGTCACCAGCAACTGCAATATATCTGTACGCGTCAGCATTCTGTGAGTTTTACATTTGAAAAAAGTATATTATGTATATATAGTGGCGCCACGGTGGCCGAGTGGGTAGCACGTTCGCCTCACAGCAAGAAGGTCGCTGGTTTGATTCCCGGCTGGGCCAGTTGGCATTTCTGTGTGGAGTTTGCATGTTCTCCCCGTGGTTGCGTGGGTTTCCTCCGGGTGCTCCGGTTTCCCCCACAGTCCAAACACATGCGGTACAGGTGAATTGGGTAAGCTAAATTGTCCATAGTGTGTGTGTGAGTGCGTGTGTATGGATGTTTCCCAGAGATGGGTTGCAGCTAGAAGGGCATCCGCTGCGTAAAACAAATGCTGGATAAGTTGGCAGTTCATTCCGCTGTGGCGAACCCGGATTAATAAAGGGACTAAGCCGAAAAGAAAATGAATGAATGAATGTATATATAGTATATTATATATACTAGGGCTTGCACGACTGCTGGTTCCCCTTCATATGGGAACTCCGACGTGTGTCTGAATCTCAGACAATGGGAGTTGTCAGACGACCAATCACTTCTGAAGATAAGAAAACGGGCCAATGAAATGACAATTGCATTGGCGGAGCTTCGCTCCACAGCTGAACCTGATGAGCTCGTTAGGGCTATATCAGTCAGCTGCGGAGGAGCTCCTTCAGAATTGTTGCTTCAGACCCGATCACGAGACTGAAGACACGCTATCTGCCAAACCTGATTTCATGATTGAAAACAGTTTTACTCACCAGTGCGGGGGAAGACGCAACAGCGGCAGTCGATCTGGGATTTCCTGTCCCCTGGGCGTTTCGCTGGTGTGCACAAAAGAGCAGTTTCCATTTAAAGAGGCAGATTCCCTAAGAGAGCAACACAGTCATCGACGTCTTTTTCAAGACGCTTGACTGTGCGTTTCTGGATGCGGTGATTCCTATCTCGGGATGATGGGCGCGGGTATTGCATCACAGGCTGGGGGTCCAACGTGTTGATGCGGTGCCCGCGGACAGCTCATGTCCTCACTGTGAGGGCATGGCTGTTGCACGGCTGAGATCGCGGCTTCAGCCACCCCCGTTGCTCCCCGTGAAAACGGTTAGCACGCGGGCAGATCTGAGGATCACAGTGGGGGCTTATCCGTCGCCTTGCGCTGTCACGGTTCTCGAATCCGACATAATAGCTGCGCTTCCTGGGCTGCTTCGGCGGTGTGGCTGGAGATGGCTTGTCCCCCAGTCCCACTGCCGGACCGACTAGAAGGTGTGACGTGCGGGCTGATGTAAGATGAATCTTCCAGCTCCCGTCCCCTTCTTCCCAGGGGCGCACAGCGAGCACACACTGGCATAGAGGGCGTTTTTCTCCGCCCGGTCCGGGTGCGCTTCCGCCTTCACCTCCCCTGATGGCGAGGCGGCCAGGGGTACGATGCTATTCCCCAGGTGGTGCGCGAAACTGAGGTCGCGGCAAACCCTTACATTAGGGCGAGTCACCCCTGATGCTCCCCGCTAAGCGGTTAGCACTCGGGCAGGCCTGAGGGTTACAGTGGGGGCTTATCCGTCGCCTTCGGGCCCGCGGACCCCTCGCTCCTCTCTATGCGCTCCGACGCCACTTGAAGGGGTAAGCTGAGACCCCCGTCCAAGGCGGGTGGGTTATCTGTGTCCTTAGCGGCCAGAGCCCACACTGCTGCGGGCCATGCCGCTTCTGCCCTGCCCCACGGCCTCCTGGCTGTGCTGCACGGGGGCGGTTCTTCCCCAGGCTTATGCGAAAGCACTGCACGGCGATCGACTATGCTCTCATGACCTTTTAAGTCGGCCGCCCGTGCCCTGGGGAGGACGATGGCCACATAGTGGTCCGGAAATGCCACCCTGGCTTACCCTGGCAAATATGTGCTGCGCTGACAAAGTACGCTTTCTTAGTGCACCCATATCCCAGGCAGGCCTCCTCGGCGACGCTGTCGGGGACTTTACCCAGGAGTCCTCGGTGGTGAAAGTTCGGCCGTGCGTGATTGAGCGGGTCTTCCTTGGTGGGCTCGGAAAACTGCTCTCCCCATCAGACCCGTCTGCGCTGGCTGTTCGTCGCCGAGTGCGCTCTTCCCGCGGTTCCCGAATGGGAAACTGAAACCCGCGGGGAGTTGACGCTCCCGTCACAGGTCGCCGTTAAATCCATGCTTGGATCGCGAAGCGAACCTGAGATGGGCCACTTGGAGAGGAGGAGAACCGTTCTTTCCCCGGTGGAGGCCGGGGCTTTTCCGCGAATAAATGTAGCGATCCGAAAAGAGCTGCTTTTCCTCCCTCTGAGTGTGGAAGCCCAATGGCTGCCAGCATGGGACGCGCTGCCTTCCAGCTCTCAGCCTTGGTGCACTTCGCCACGGGCTCGAGGGTGCCAGAGGATGAGCCCTCTCTCACACCTCCAGCCTCTTCGCGGGATCCTGGGAGGAAGGTAAGAGTCAATCTCTTATTTTCACCTCTTCCTCGGGACGCTCCGCTTCCCGGGGTGAGCACTCCCCATCCCGAAGCTGCCCCTCCGCGGGTGCGTCAGCGCTCTTTCGGTGGTGCTGCTCGTTCGGGCTCTGTCAGTTTGGTTAGCGCTGCTCAGCCCGTTGTAGTAGCCCACACGGATGGTCAGACTCGGCTATGCGTTTAATTCGCTATTGGCCTCCCGAGTTCACGGGTGTGTAAGCGATCATCGCTATGCCACCCCCTGTCTCGCGTGAGAAGATTGTTATCCTCCTGGCGAAGGATACAATCAAGCCAGTCCTCCAGCCGAGATGAAGAGGGGGTACGCCCCCTTCATCGTACCCAGAGAGCGGTGGGTTATACCAATCCTATCTGCACGTTTCGATCTGTCATCCATTCAGGATGACGATCGGGATGCTCATGCAGAAACGCATCCCCCAGTGCGTCCGTCCGTGGGATTGGTTGCAGCTATGGACCTGAAGGACGCTCACTCCATGTCTCGCTCTCTCCCTCCTTATACTGTGATTATTCCGGTGTGTGACGGGGGGCCGAGCATGGTAGTACAGTCCTCCCCTGCGGGCTCTCCCTGTCTCCATGCGTGGAGGATGCCCTGTGCCTCTTGGCGCACGCGCTTCGGCATTTTTGACTATTCATTGACTGTTTTTATTATCAGATCTCTGAACTGGTCGACTATGCACAGGGACCTGGTGCTCTGGCGCCTCGGCCCGTTCGGGTTTCGGGTCAACCGAGTATGAGCAGACTCTCCCCCGCGGTAGAGCCTCTCATCTCGGGTTGGAGCTGGACTCGGTCAGCATTTCGGTGCGCTTTTAGCGCGCTGGGCTGGCGCTGCCCTGTCGGATTAATTCGGCGGGTTGATTGGTCACTGAAATTATTCAGAGGCTCCTGGGCATATGACATTGTAGCCGCTATCATGCCGCTCAATGGTTCATATGAGACCAATTCAGCGCTGGCTTCGCGATCGGGTCCCTAGATGGACATGGCGCGCGGAGACGCACCGAGTGGACATCACTACGCTGTGTCTCCGCACCTTCAGCCCTGGGAGGGATCTTGCCTTCTACGGGCCTGGGTGCCCTTAGAACAAGTGTCCAGCCATGCTGTCATTCTGACAGAGGCTTCCAGTACGGGCTGGCGGGCTGTGTGTACCGAGCATGCAGCTGTAGTTTCGTGAACCGGACTTCGGTTGCATTGGCATTCCAATTGCCTGGAGCTGTTGGCATTGTTTCTCGCTCTCCGCCGGTTTCTACCGAAGCGGGAGAGGGAAACAAGTGTTGGTTAGGACGGCCAGCACAGCGGCGATAGCGTGTGTCAACCGTTTGAGTGATGCGCGCTGCCACCGCATGTCTCAGCTCGCTCGCCATCTGCTCCTCTGGAGTCATGCGGCTAAAGCTGCGCGCCGTTCACATCCCGTACGAGCTCTCCGTGCCAGTGCACTCGCTCTCACGACAGTTACGTTCCGGGAGAACGGAGACTCCACCCCGGTATGCCAGCTGATGTGGGCACACTTCAGAGAAGCCCAGGTCATCCTGCTGTTTCTCCCGAGCGGCCCTTCGCTAGCTGCTTTCCTTGCTTTGCAAATGCGCTGGCTCTCAGCTGGCCTCGGGTTTACGCATATGCGTTTCCCAGTGAGCCTGCCCGCACAGACTCTGTGCAAGGTTAGGGAGACGAGGAGCGGGTATCGCTCGTTGCGCCTCCTTGGCCCAACCGGACCCGAGTTTACGGACTCACACTCCTCGTGATGGCCCTCCCTGACAAAATTCCCTGGAAAAAGCACTCCTTTTTCTGGGATGGGCACCCCTGGCACCCGTGCAGGGTTCTGGAACCTCCTTGGATGAGCTTCTAGACAGAGCGCGGAGGACTCAGGTGACCCATCAGTGCGATGGTTAACACCGTCACGTCAGGCTAGAGCACCCTACTAGGCATGCCTACGTCCTGTAGTGGAGTCTATTCGTTGTATGGAGTTTCTTTTTAGAGAAAATCCCTGAACATGCCAGATCAGTGTTGTGTTTTCTTCCTTCAAGGTAGCTGGAGCGAAGGCTGTCTCCCTCCACACTGAAGGTTTGGCATGTGGACATCCCGGTTCTCCCCGGGAATGGACGCGCGCTGGGAGGGCATAACCTCATCAGCCGGTTTCTCAGAGGCGCATGGCGTGTGATGTAAAGTGCATCCCCGCCCCCTCGCTTACCCTCTTGGGATCTTCTAGATAGCCCCAGCGGTTATGATTAGGTCCGTTGAGCCATTCGATTCAGTATCTATAAATTTTCTGTCCTTAGACAGCTCTGCTGATCGCGTTGGTATCAGGAGGGTCAGGATTCCGGTGGCATTTTCGGTCAGCGAATTGTGCCAGTAATTCGGACCGACCTACTCTCACGTTTACCTGAGACCTCGGTTCACCTTGTGCCAAGGCTCCTAACCTTTTACCTTTTATATGAGGTCAGGAACCTGCAAGCGCTGCCCGCGGAGGAGGCAGACCCAGCCTTTTTCATTGCTATGTCCACGCATTGCGCTTAACGTGACGAGACTAAGCAGCTCTTTTCGGTTATGATCAGCAGAAGGGAAGTGCTGTGTCAAAGCAGAGGTTGGTCTATTTTAATTATGCCATCACCCTCGCTTCATTAGCTAGGGCGAGCTGTGTTCCCCGGAGGAGAGTGCACTTGTTTTATCAATAATAATATAAGCAGTGCCTACTTTTCGGCGTGAATGCGCAGCGCCTCTTAAACCGATTTAGAGCTGTAGGCTGGGTGACACCTAACACATTGGAGATTATATCCTCGAGTAGAGTTGGTTTCCTACCAGTTACCGGATTACCCCGGTCAATTGGGAGGAAATTAAGCTCTGTGTCAACAAACGCTTGCTGCGCCAGGCTCCCTAACCCGGAGATGCGTGCGCTTTTTCTATTCTACTAGTAAGTTTCCCTTTTCAGGTAAACCCTAGAGAATTCCTCCGAGGCCCCCAGCACCTGACTCAGCGGAGGAGTCAAGTGCATGGCTCAGTGTGTTGTACTGGTATGCCCCCTTGTGGTCAACCCGCATACTGAGGTTCGGTGCCAGCTATGTGCAATCCCCTTTTTTGGTGATGCCATATGCATTCTACCACGGTGTGTTCCCCCCTTTTTTAGGTGGTCCCGTGTCTTCCCTAACAGCTAACCAGCCTATCGTATGTAGTACTCCCCCTAATTAGGGCTAGTCCATATGTTTTGTTGTCATCGAGCTCCCCCTTGGAGGGTAGCAGATGACCTCCGCAGCGTCCTCCCCCTTCGGGGACTGACGCTTTCCCAACGTACTGTCGTATTCAAAAAATTCCTAGTCTATATTAGCTAGGTGAAGGCAAATTACGACTCCCGATAATAAAATAATTATTCCCATGTTAATGGTAATTAAGGGCCTAGGGACGTTGGAAGGTTGCGCTTTTGGTGATGTCAGTGCGCTCACGCTTTGCTTGGCAATCTGCACATCAGGAGCGTGACGGGCTTAGCTGCTGTGGCGTTTTCCATACAGTCTCCCATTGTCTGAGATTCAGACACACGTCGGAGTTCCCATATGAAGGGGAACGTCATGGTTACTTCCGTAACCCACGTTCCCCGAATGGGGAACGGAGACGTGTGTCTCCTCTGCCACAGCACCTGAGTCTCCAGCTGGGAGCTGAGTGATCGGCTCTTCAGCAGGCAATTCTGAAGGAGCTCCTCCGCAGCTGACTGATATAGCCCTAACGAGCTCATCAGGTTCAGCTGTGGAGCGAAGCTCCGCCAATGCAATTGTCATTTCATTGGCCCGTTTTCTTATCTTCAGAAGTGATTGGTCGTCTGACAACTCCCATTGTCTGAGATTCAGACACACGTCACGTTCGGGGAACGTGGGTTACGGAAGTAACCATGACGTTTCTGCTAATCGATTTCTTTTCAAAACAATACTGGAGTTACTCGACTACCCGTGGTTCAGCTACTAGTTAAACAGACACAAAGAAATCTTTCTCAATACACGTTTTATTAATTCATATATGAATGCATCGATTTCATAGGCCTAACATAAATTGACAAAAATATTTTTTTTAAAAATTAAGTTACAGAGTAATATAAAGATAAAAAGCTGCACACAACATTGTCATTTAACATCTGCATCATAAGCTTCCATGTGAAGCGAGCGCGTGTTCATCCTGTAGGCTAATGCTTTAATAAGCTATTAAAGTAACTTTATCATTTAACATGTTTTCAGCAGGAATAAGAACTGAGTTAAACTTAATTATTTAAACCAGTTCAGAAAGACAAAAACGTTCACACGTGGAGTTCTCGTCAACAATACAGCTGACCCGCAAAAAAAACTGAATAGCCTAAATCAATAAATAATGCAGAAATAAAAAGCTGAAATTGAAACTACCTAAATAATATTGATAACACTAAGGGAAAAAAAGAAAAAAACTGTTACGTTTATTTATTATATAATTATTAAGTTTTGATTATACATTTAATATAGGCTATAGAAAGTTAAAGAAGCCACACCCGAAACCTAAAATGGATCTTGATATTCATAAAGCAGTATTCATAAAACTAATTAAAAGATTAATAAAATTATTCTGCGCTAGGCTAAATCTCATTCAGTCATTTAATATCTGCTACGTTTAAACAAGTATTAAAATAGCAGAATGAACAAATACATTAGCCTACTTCAACCGGCATGAAGACCATGCAAACGACCATGTGTGCGCAAGTATGTTATACAATAAGTAGTCTGATTTTTAAAAAAATAACTCTAATATTTAAGTTTCCAGCAGTGATAACAGGAATGAAAATTATTTTGGTTCAGAAAAGAAACCGTTCAACAAGCGACAATGGCCTATAAAGCGAAACGGAAAATAAATAATAAATAAATATATAAATAAATTACTTAAATAAATAAAAAATATATATTAAAATAATAAATCAAATATGTGTAGACACAGTAAACAAACAAATGACTGCATGATGTTTTAACATGCAGACATAATGAATGAGAAAATGTATTTCATATTTAAAAGTCATAGAAAAAAAAGCAACGCAGCTATGAATAAAAAGCGCATCTTGTATATTATTTACTTTATATTTACCCTGTTTTCTACAGAAATAAGGAATAGAATCTTACTTCATCCGACTTTATAACGAACACAAGTCATCCCCGCTCTCATCCTCTCACCACAGACAGTCTTTGGTGAAGCTCGTGGATCGCTGGGTTACATTTAGAAACATAAGCGTTTCCCTGTGAGAGGGATGCAGGCTCGCTCTTTGCCTGTTACAGTGTTGCCGGCCAAAGAAAATTTCCTTCACTTCGTGAGCCGGTGGCAGGGATAGCAAGACATGACTTCGCTTGGATAGTCGAGGAAACCGATGTTCATTACAGAACTACCATTGGAGAGGATTCCCTGTGGTGTTGATGTTAATAATGTAAATAATCTTGAATTTAATCCTCAGTTGTAGTTGGAGGCTTTAACCATGGGTTGTGGTATTTATTGAATACGTTTGTCGTTTTGATGTCATTTATAAATGCACGCTCGAGTAGTCGATTGTTTCTGAGAGCGCCGACTAGTGGTTGAAGTAGTCGATCGCTCGACTAGTCGACTAGTCTATAGAAGCCCTAATATATACACACATCCCAACTCCCCGCCGCCACCACCTCCTCCCCTACCTGTTTTACTACTCCAGCCAGCAGCACCTCAGAAAAAGGGTCAAAGACAGCAGAAATGCTCTGAATAAATGATTTGCTCTGAATGCTCTGATTTACTCTGAATAAAGAAAATATCACATCGTATTGTTTATTCCGTTTTCTGCAACTTGTGTTTCATTATTTATTTATTTACATACACGCGTTGCTTTCAGGATAGTTTTGTCCGTGCTTTCGTTATATTTTCATTTATTTATTCAGCATAAGCATACTCTTTATAAACACCTGAAGTGCGTTTTCATTTGTCCTAGTCTTACTACGGTAATTTTCAATTGTCATTACGATTAATTTTTATGACGTGGTTAAATCTCAGAAAGTGAACGAAATCCAAAGTAGAGTGTTTTACCTGCTCTCTATTAGAAACAGAGACTTTACAGCCATATTAATGTACTGTTTCCTATATACACTAGTATGGGATGCTAGAATGAAATGCTGATGGCTTGACCACATTCCTCCTCTTACCAACGAACAAAAAAGAAAACCGTACCATTCAGAAACATCTCGAAAGAGTGGCGTTTGCATGGGTTCAGCTGAGTCCTCTTCATTTTCTGTGTCTGACTCAGGCTCAAACTGATACGGCCTCACTGACATTATTTACAGTCTATGGCAAGATGTTTTAGCATTTAAACCTTTGTTCTGACTATCCATAAATATTGTACGGCAAGGAGTATTTAATGCTAAAACGGCTTGCCATAACAGTCTGACAGACAGTAATAATACGATATTTAATCGTGGAAGATAAAAATATTTTTTTATTTTTCATAAGAATCGTTGTATCGCCATACAGTATATAGGTCAGTGCCTCCACTACATTCATTCTTCCATGACGGGGCGCCACACCTAAATTCATCCCGCCACGGCTACATTACTGCTTCATTCAAAACATTCAGTCGTGTGCCGTTGTTTTTTTAAATAGCGGGTTACAATGGCACCAAAATGTATTAAAAGGTAAGTGAATTATAACAGCGGGAACTTTTCGGTAACCGCCGTGCGTCATTTGTTTAACCCTTTAAGGTGACATGCTGACGGACAGACTGGCTGGGGCTGTGCGATGCGTGAGGCCAGCATACAGGCGCAGCTTTCAGTTATGATGAACAGTTTCCTTAAATATACTTTATAAATAAAGCTCTGTGGTTCTGCATACAATGACTTTCTCTTGCTGGAGTTTATAGCTGCTTCACTTTACTTCAGGACGCATTAATGCCGCTCTGTAGGTCTATTGGAGACATTCGTAAATATTCCTAGCAAATCTAATAAACAGTAGAGTTTAAATCAGTAGTGTTTATTTGAACAGAGACGATCGGCGCGCAAGCTCTAGGCCAGGGGTGTCCAAACTACAGGCTTTTTATAAATATTAATAGAATCTGGCCCGCTGTACAAAAATAAACGTAATTCAATAAATAACCACCGGGTGTCGCTATCACGTGCCTTCAATTAGGCAGCATTTTCTGTTATGACATAAAACGAACCAACCAAACTGAGGGAAACATAATTGATATATATATATGCGTGTCTGTGAAATTATAAAATTTGGCCCACGACCACGTTTTGTTTTTTGCATCTGGCCCTCGGCCCAAAAACTTTGGACACCCCTGCTCTAGGCTATATAGTTGTTGGTAGATCTGTGTACAACAGGGCTGTTTAATTAGTTTGTCAAGAGGTCCAGTTCATGAAGAGCATCCCAAATGATGGGTCAGAGATGACTTGCTGTACAACTTTGGTTGTATAATTACATAGTCTGAAGAATAATCATGGTTTCATGGTCATGATTATTATGCATTTATTAAATTTAAAACACTACTAGTTTTGTTAACTTTGTAAGAAAAGTCATTTGCATGTTTGAAGGTGTTGCTGAGGATCAATGTATAATAAGCTATTTAATTTTAACTAAGATTTGGTAGATTTGTTAAATGTTCAGTAATTTTAATGCACGTCTTTTTTGAATGTTCTTTCTTTGCAGAATAGCACTTGCATTAAATCTTCACTTGATTAAAATATTCTTAAACACACATGGTAAGAGGATATCTTTATATGGGGACATTAGTTTAGTTGTATTGTACCTTTGCAATACAAAATAGTCTTTAAAAATCAACTTGAAAAAGAATCGTGATAAAAATCGTGAATCGAGATTTCCCCAGAAAAAAATCGTGATATGATATTTTTTCCATATCGCCCACCCCTACTGGTGATGTAAAGCTGATCCGCAAATCACAACACATTAGGTTAGCCGACTAATCAGAGCCCTGTGAGGGCGGGCCTTATAGGAGGAACCAGGAAATATGATGGTCGTTTCCATGTTAGCTCAGTAGCTGTATAAAATGAAGATAAGACAGGGGTGTCCACACTCGGTCCTGGAGGGCCAGTGTCCTGCAAAGTTTAGCTCCAACCCTAATCAGACACACCTGGGCTAGCTAATCAAGCTCTTTCTATCTTTGCAGGTGTGTTGAGTCAAGCTGGAGCAAAAATCTGCAGGACACTGGACCTCCAGGACTGAGTTTGGACACCCCTGAGATAAGATATGTGAACAAATAACGTGATTTTTTACAAATGAATCATGAACACACAGTTTTGCACCCCATAAACACAATCAAACCTTAAAAAACCACTGAGGACCACCCCTTTAAATGAGGACACTTACCTTCATATTAAATCTGGGAGTGAACTCTGCATCTTTATGGATTTCTTGGAGTCTTGACCTGCACTTTCCCAAACATGACGAACCTAAAGAGAAGAGAAGAAATGTGCACACAGGCACTTTAAATGTCTGTGCTTAGTCGGAACTGTTTTCATGTTGGGTATTGTTACAAAATTTGATGTATATTTTAGTTCTACACGTTGCATTATTACTTCATACCTGCAATGATTTATAACCCTTGGCATCAAATGCATTTAATACTAAATAAGCAAAATACAAATATGAAAACAATCATTTTAAAATAAATATAAAGTGCAGGGCTCGACAATAAGGACTGCCCCATGACCCGGGGCCAGCGTGCGAGACACTCGGGACCGTATACAGGATGGTTACTGGCCCGATCAGGCCAGTGGTGCCTTGTACTAAAGTGAAATTTGGCTGCGACTGTTTGTCAATTGCGTGCAAATACAGGGTGCTTTAAAGGGCACCTTTGATGAAAAATCTACTTTTTAAGCTGTTTGGACAGTCATATGTGTAGGTATAGTGTATAGACGGTCATTCTGGGGTGATATAAACACACCCAGTCCTTTTATTTCAATTTAACAGCATAAAAACGGTGGACCAATTGGAGCGGTTTTGAGATCGACCGCAACTTGACGTAGGAGTGCGGTCCCCCCGCCCACCGAATTGATTGACAGCTGCGTATTAACATGTCTCCGTAGTAACGCGTATAATCATATCAACAAGACAGGACGTGCGCAAAGCAACCGGGAATAAAAGGTCTGTTCAGTTCGGGAAGGTCATTAATCACCATCAGATGTGATCAAGAGTGAGTTTCACAAGTTTAACTCGTGTTTAAAACAGTGTGTGTTTGTAATGAACTACAGCCATTCACTTCAGCTTTACTTCATCATCAGCCGTGACTCAGCAAAAAAGACGCTTCAATCTCGGTTTGTTGACATTAAATCAGGTTTATTTTGTACATTAACATAACAGATATCCATACAGCAGTGGATATTAGCCCGTATCCTTTCACATTTGCTTGCAAAAGCGCGCGCTGTCTCTGTGTGTGTGTGTGTGTGTGTGTGTGTGTGTGTGTGCGTGCGTGAACGAACTCTATAACTGCATTGTGCGTGATTCATCGTTGCAGCTCCTT
This sequence comes from Danio albolineatus, assembly GCA_903798035.1. Taxonomy (NCBI): domain Eukaryota; kingdom Metazoa; phylum Chordata; class Actinopteri; order Cypriniformes; family Danionidae; genus Danio; species Danio albolineatus. The sequence goes on from CAIGQQ010033594.1 coordinate 313,190, forward strand.
AACAAACACATTAAACAGTCTTTGGTAAAGTTCTTACTGTTGTATTTCTCACAAACGTAGTGAGATCTGCTTCTCTTACATCTGTTCCTGTTGTGTCTGTGTGTCTGACGCAGGTGAGGGCGGAGATTGAGGCACGCTGATGGGAACGGTGGGCGGGGAGAACTATTCTTAAAGGGCCAGTGCAAAAAACTGGAAAAATTTGTTTAGAGCTATAATTAATAATCTGATGGGTATTTTGAGCTGAAACTTTACAGACAAATTCTGCTGACACAAAAGACTTATATTAAATATAAAAAAAGGGGTCATGTATGTGCCCTTTAACACCCAGACGTTTGTTTGGGAACCTGTCTCGTTTGCCCAGTAAGCGCGGTTCGTCTAGCATTTGTGCCGCTCAGATTTGCGGCAAATCAATTGGTCTGAGATGGCCTGTGTTAGGATGGTTGTTGCAGTACGGACTGTATTGTGTGTAACACGAGTTGGTGTTATCCAGTGTGTGCAGCCGGAGAGTCCTGATCAAATGTGTTGTGTAAATAAAGTTACGTGACTATAACAGCGTTAACCGTCCAGTCTATCTGGAATAGAGGATAGAATGAAACAGCCTGGATGAGGAGATCTCGGCTCGACTGAAACGACCTAGAGTGGATTGATTTTAGTGAGAAAACAAAACAATCCAACAAACTGACGAACCAGGCTAAATCACAGTGTATTACGGTTGTGTAATTGCCAGATGAAGAGGGAATCATGAGTAGGGCGGGATGGCATCATTCTTACCAGTAAATGTGCATTTCATGTTGAATATGAAAGTGAGAGCATGCTGAAATATTACCGAGAGCTGTTTACCTGATAGGGAAATTGAGCCAAATTAGCATCTGATCGTATTCATAATATTTAGTATTAGGCCTGTTGTTTGTTCATTTCTGCACTGACACCTCGAGAGAAAAATCAACATTGATCTGCTTCATGATCTGACTGTAGTCTCGGTGTTGTGCTGAGAAATGCCCCCCTTCATAGACTTTCATTAGCATTCTCAGTCTACATGTACACATATCAAAGGCCATAACTGATTAAAACATAGGCTAATATGATTGTTTTGATGGATCAAGCAAGAACGAGAAGTGAAATGCATTTTAAAACTAGGTTTACAAATAAATTAACAATAAAAATATAGACTGCGGTATAGACGGAGTTGATGAGCCGTTTCTAAAATTAGGCATTTTGACGGGTTTTAAACAAACGAAAAACATAAAATTGTTGTAGTTCAACTAAAGCACACACTAAACACTTCACTATAATTAATCTAATCAGTGTGTTTAAATTAAATCTATTTATTTATTTAAATATATATCTTCTGTACGGTAAGGGTTCCACTCATGAAACTCACCTCAGTCACTGTCATTTGTTGTCATAACTCTAATATTAATTTGAATCAATTTAAGTTAATATGCACATTTCAGAGGGGGTGCAGTTTACGGCAGTGTGCGTTTCTGGGCACAACACCGCTTCATCTGTTATTTCTCTCTACAAGTTAAGTCTATAATGCATAATTCTAGCCAGCGTTTTTAAAATAGATTGATTAACTCAACAGAATAAATGAATGAATGAAAAGCGTATGTATGCAATTATGTCTGGTTTTTGACACATTAATTAAAATATGTGGCTGAGAAACAGCTATTAACTACTTTTTTTTGGTGAAGCCAGTGGAAATTTTGGCAGGACAAGTAAAAATCTGAACCACTAGCCCGATCAGGCCAGTAGAAAAAATCCTTAGCATTGAACCCTGAAGGGAAACAGTTTTCTAAAGATCAATTTTTCATGTTTCTGGCTTTTTCATGGACGGTTGAGCGCACATCCAGATACTTCGATACTTCCGTACTTAAGAAGGTGGGTGACGGTAATGATCCATACGTTAGCATGGGCAAGGCTGTGTGAAATGTACCTTTATCATAGCGTAGGCTCAAGAGTAGTTTTAAACCGTTAAAGGGAGGTAACGCATAGAAAAATAATAAATGTTTAAATACATGTATAATATATAAATGTATAATAAATATGTGATGAGGGAACCTGGACCTTTACTATTTCTGTACGTACATAGATGAATATCTTAAAGAAGGGCAATAGGCTACTTTTAACCGATGCACTGTGTAAATGTATAAAATGTTAAAACTGCTGAAATAAGTCGGTCTGGAACTGTTTGTGCAGATGTTTTTATTCAATGTATTTTTTTCAAGATTTGTTTTTAGAATTTTTTAAGCATTTTACGTTACATAATACACATTTATTGACATACGTCAGTATATGCATTTATGTGTATGTGTGTATGTATATATGGGCTGTGCAATGTGGACAAAATAATCATATTGCGTTTTTTTTTTTTACGAATATTGCGATGTAACCCCTCAACGGTACTCGCTGCATTACACCTTACACTGAGCACATCATTAGGGCTGTGTGACAAGGATATTTTAATTCTGAGGTAACTTATTCACTGGTTTCGCTGGTCAGGTATAGAAACACTGGCCTCATCGCTCTGCATTAGTGAATGGTGTCTCCGAGAAATTTCACACTAAAAGCGCAGCGCGACACACACAAACCTGACCAATAACAGAATTCACACACACACACACACACACACACACACACACACACACACACACACGACATTCTAAATAGACTTTGTCTAAAGAACTAATACTTTTCTGATAAAATCCGGTAATAATCGATGTTACACAACAATTTATTTACCATTAGGCACTTCGACTTAAAGACTTTTGCGTTTTTCCAGGTCATGAAAACATCGCGTTGTCCGTCTTAACGGGAGAAAATGATGTCTGTGGGAGACGTTAGCACATTCGGGCCAGCATGTCAATAAAATATTGCTTTAAAACTGAGATGCTATAAGCTACATACTGCAAAAACGATTAAAGCGAACTCTGCAGATCATAAGTGGCTCTCTCTGTGAATGTGTGTACTCGACGCTTTATAACGCAAATGGCTCGCGCCGGTGTATTTATCATTATTGTGGCCAGCCTTTAAAGCTAACAGTACACAAACTTGATATATGAAATGTACAAATGAATAATTAAAATATATTAACTACACTGAGCAAAACACTAGCTTGTTGTTTCAATTAAAGTAACGTTAATCCCATGTTGAATCCACCTGCACAGCCTTTTATCACAAGCTCTGCTTAAATAAGTCGAAAAAAACATGTACAAACTTTATGTAACACATCATTTACATTTTTGATCTTCTCCAGTTAATAACTGTTTCCCACAATCCTGGGTAAAACACACAGTTCGGCTCTTGACTGAAATAAGATGGCGTCCGCGAGAGAAGTTTGAGCTGACTGAAGCGCGCCGCATGTGAAATGTCCCGGATGTGTACATGTCGCACTTCCAGTGTGAGTGAGGTCAGGCTTTCAGTAATTACACCAGTCAGAGGACACTCTTTACACCATCAATGTTAATTCAGCACCATAAAACAACACTTCTCTCTAAAACACTGTAACAGCAGGATTTGAACTTTGTGAATAAAACTCTCTTAGATCTAGGATTGATGTATTTCTCCATCCTCCATGATGTCTGTAATATTTCACACAGTAATGTCCCTCTGTCTGATCATCAGTTAGTTTGTTTAAAATTGAGCAACATTCATGATAATCAAACACTAAGAGGCTTCTGCAAAATTAATAACTTAAGACAAAACAATTAAATGACAGTGTAATTAATCTTAGCAAAGACTTATTTGATCATTTAAATAAAGATTATAAAAACACTTGGGAATTATAGAAATATAAAGTTAGACATAATGCAGTTAAATAAGATATTCCAGCTATTTTCATGCCTTAGATAAGAGAAACGGTCAAGGAAAGTCTCTTCCAGCACTCAGTATTAATGCTGTCTCTTCTAAAGACCCAAAGAAGAGTATAATATCAGGCTCTGTTGCTAATTTATAGTTATTTTTACTCATCTAAATATCTTTACTCATCTAATTATCTTTACTCATCTAATTATCTTTACTCATCTAATTATCTTTACTTATCTAATTATCTTTACTCATCTAATTATCGTTACTCATCTAATTATCTTTACTCATCTAATTATCTTTACTCACCTAAATATCTTTACTCATCTAAATATCTTTACTCATCTAATTATCTTTACTCACCTAAATATCTTTACTCATCTAAATATCTTTACTCATCTAATTATCTTTACTCATCTAATTATCTTTACTCATCTAAATATCTTTACTCATCTAAATATCTTTACTCATCTAAATAAATAAAATAAAATAGTGTATGAGTGTGAATAAGTGTGTATGGGTGTTTTCCCCAGTGATGGGTTGCAGCTTGAAGAGCATCAGCTGTGTAGAACATACATTAGTTAGTGGTTCATTCCACTGTGGCGACCCCTGATTAATAAAGGGACTAAGGCGAAATGAAAAGGAATGAATGAACTCATCACTGCAGTCTGAATGACCATCCTGCATCAGGCCCGAGGAGTCCATTCCTCCTCCTCATCTTCCTCTAACCGCTCTGTGGCACTGTAAATGCCCTCCACTGTTATGTTGATGATATTTTCAACACCTTTTATTATTCTATTTTCTCCCTCTGTTATTTCTGACACCTAAAAATACACATAAATTGATCAATATAGTTCACCGGTGAGGAATTATTGTAGAAATACCCACAATGTGTTTAAAGATGGCATTTCAGTCACTGATTAGAATAATCCAATCATCCAAATACCGTGTGTTTGCACTGGAGTAGGTGTGATATAGATTACATTACACTGATCTGACATGACTGTTCGGGAATGATGCATCTTTTATACCTGTTGTATCAAGTTTGATTGATGCATTTTCAACACAATTTGTAACATATCATTTATTTATTTATTTGATAAATAATTGATTATTTAGTAATTGTGCTTTGTTTCAGTCAAAGAAACCTTTATTTAATAAAATTAGTAACACTCAAGGCTGAATTATTACTGTAACATCTTGAAATTAGCGAATAGTTTCCAGCTAAAGAGCCTAAAGCGAGCGATTCAATGAGAGCGGCCATTTTGAAAAGGTCAAAAAAGCCCTTCCTCTGCCTGCAGTGTTATAGAAATCCACAAGAGGGCAAAATACAGCTATCAAACTATATACAACAGTTTCAAGCAAAAGAATGATCAGGTTGATATTATACAGATCTTATAAACTTGTGTAATAAATATGAGACGTGCTGCTTCATAGGGCGAAGG
>CAIGQQ010033594.1:418955-433039 GCA_903798035.1 Danio albolineatus
ACCCACACAGACACACACACACAAACAGACACACAGACACACACAAATAGAGGCAAACACACAAACACAAAGACCCACACAGACACACAAATACATATACACAAACAGACACACAGACACACACAAATAGAGACAAACAAACAAACAAACAGACAGACACAAACACAAAGACCAACACAGACACACACATACACAAACACAAACAGACACACAGACACACACAAATAGAGGCAAACAAACAGACAGACACAAACACAAAGACCCACACAGACACACACATACACACACACAAACAGACACACAGACACACACACACACAAATAGAGGCAAACACACAGACAGACACAAACACAAAGACCCACACAGACACACACATACACAAACACAAACAGACACACAGACACACACACGCACAAATAGAGGCAAACAAACAAACAGACAGACACAAACACAAAGACCCACACAGACACACACATACACATACACAGACACACAGACACACAAATAGAGGCAAACACACAAACAGACAGACACAAACACAAAGACCAACATAGACACACACATACACAAACAGACACACAAATACAAACAGACACACACACAAACACATACACACAGACACACATGAACAAACAGACACATACACAGACACAAACAAATACATACACACACACACACACAAATAGAGGCAAACACACAGACAGAGACAAAGACAAACAGAAATAGTCAAACACACACACACACACACACACACACACACACACACAGACACATATACACACGCATGCAAACACAGACAGAGACACAGATGCACAAAGAGACACACACACACAAACACAATCAAACATACACACAGACAGACACACACATACATACATACAGACACACATGCACATACACACACACACACAAACACACACAAACACAGAAATAAACACAAAGACAAACACACCCTTGTATTTTTCAAATCAGATACATTTTCTCCAGTGAAACTGACAGCAGAGATATCTGTTCTCTTCTGTCATGTTTACACAGTAATTTCAACAGTTTATTAATAATAATTAAATGTAAAAATAATGGGGCGCCACGGTGGCGCGTGAGTAGCACGTTCGCCTCACAGCAAGAAGGTCGCTGGTTCGATCCCCGGTTGGGGCAGGTCCCGGTTGGGCCAGTTGGCATTTCTGTGTGGAGTTTGCATGTTCTCCCCGTGGTTGCGTGGGTTTCCTCCGGGTGCTCCGGTTTCCCCCACAGTCCAAAGACATGCGGTACAGGTGAATTGGGTAAGCTAAATTGTCCATAGTGTATGTGTGCGAATGAGAATGTATGGATGTGTTTCCCAGAGATGGGTTGTGGCTGGAATGGCATCCGCTGCGTAAAACAAATGCCGGATAAGTTGGCGGTTCATTCCGCTGTGGCGACCCCGGATTAATAAAGGGACTAAGCCGAAAAGAAAATGAATGAATGAATGAATGTAAAAATAATAATAATAATAATAATAATAATAATAATCTTAATAATGATGAGTATTGTTTTATTGCCTGACCATCCTGACTATAAATCACAACTGTTGTCCAATGTGCACGCCGCAAGAACTGCATTATTAATGAGAGAACACTCTGAGAGACACTGACATCCCCCCAGTCAGACGTCACTCATTACTGACGTCACTGAGATCAGCACGGACACACACTGAAGATGTAGTCATCATCACTGTCAGGAGGGTAAAGATTCTGTCAGCATGTGTTTTACTGAACACAGCTGATTACCTTCCTCCTTCAGTGTTAACGTGTGTGTGTGTGTGTGTGTGTGTGTGTGTGTGTGTGTGTGTGTGTGAGACTGACCGGTCAGGATGATGTTGGGCACGGTGAGCCGTCCGTCTGCAAATGCTGCACACTGACTCTGGCTGAGCATCGGCTGATCCGAGTCCACATTACTGACCTGTGAGAGAGAGAGAGAGAGAGAGAGAGAGAGAGTCCACATTAATGACTTAAGGAGAAACAACAGATATGTGTGCACGTGTGTGTGTGTGTGTGTGTGTGTGTTAGGGATGCACCGAAATGAAGACTCTTGGCTGAAACTGAAAACCGAACAACAGGAAAGCAAGGCCGAAGACCGAAACACTGAATTAAATGATGCTGATTATTAGCACCACTGCATTTCTGGCTGTGACTGTGCTCTAACCTCACTATGATCAAGGCATCGCAAGCGCATAAACTAATATTAAAGTTTCAAAGAATAAATCAATTACAAACTATGAGAATCTTTATTCAGCACACTGCAGCAAAGGGTTATCATCACTCCTGGGGACGGGGACTGACTACAGTAAAACACAGCAATTACCAATAACTAGGGCCAGACGGAATCTGAGGACATTTCCTGCTATTTCTGTGGAGTATTTTGTTAAAAATCTGCGGATTTATACGGGATGATTTTGGGAGTATCATAACTAAAACCTTAATATATGAAATAAAAAGTAATGCTTTTATAACTGAATGTTTACAATGCGAATCCAATTAGATCCACTTTATTTGGTAAACAAAGCAAGCCTCACCTATAACATCTCTACTAAAACACCAAAAATATTACTCTACAAACTGTATTGTAAATAAATCAAATGAATATTTTCATATTAGTCAGTATTATTACTGAAATTCATTTAAAAACTGAATAAATATACATTTACACCAGCAAATAAACAGAATCAATGATGGCCTAAAAATCTGCGCGCACAGATGCTGTGTGGCCCTACCAATAACCCAAGAAATGCGTTGATAATATCCACTGATTTTCAATCATTCTCCTTTGGCTTTGCCCGTTATATATCTGGGGTCGCCACATCAGAATGAACCGCCAACTATTCATGCCCTTCCAGCTGCAACTCAGTACTGGGAAACACCCATACACACTCATTCACACCCACACTCATACACTAGGGCCAGTGTAGTTGATCAGTTCCCCTGTACTACATGTGTTTGGACTGTGGGGGAAACCGGAGCACCCGGAGGAAACCCACACCAACACGGGGAGAACATGCAGACTCCACACAGAAACACCAACTGACCCAGCCGAGACTCAAACCAGAGACCTTCTTGCTGTGAGGTGATTGTGCTTACCACTGAGCCACTGTGCCACCCCTTGACTGATTTTTATAGAGTCAAATAAATTAAATAAACATTAAAAAAAATGCAACAAATATTTGTTTGGGCCTGAACTACAAAACCACATTAAAACTATTTTATGGCTCGTTTCCACTGAGTGGTACGGTACAGTTCGGTGTGCTTTTATGGCCGTTTCCACTGTCTAAAAGCGTACCAAACCAAACCGTACCACTTTTTGGTCACCCTTTGCAAAGCATACCAATGATACCAAAAGGCGGAGCTAGACGCGCAGCTGAACGCTATTAGTTTACAGAGATACGTCATTCGCTCGCGCAACAAGCCAGAATGAAAACAAAGGACCCGCCATGTTTAATACACAGCCGAGAGACAATACACCGTAATAATATACACATATAATAACGAGCCATGGTCGACCCGAGCTCAAACAAACCTTGAGGAGTCTTGATGAACAGCCAAAAAAGCCAAGAAGAAGAGCAGATTCTCCCCTGTGCCCCGTAGTTTATTACGAGCCCGTCTGAAGCGCGAGCGGTTTCACTTTGTCGCTTGCACTCGTGTCTATATCTGTAATAACACACTCCTTGAGCTGATGATAATAACGTGTGCTTGATTATTGACGTGCTTTTGAAGCCTGATCCTTTCAGAAACAGACAAACGCGAGACTGACGCCTGCAGAAACACAGGAGAAGCCGGAAAACACAAAGGAGCAAATGATTCTGTCAGCAAACATGAAGAAACTGCAGCGTTTAACTATCATCATCACCTTCTGGACTATTATGAGCTGGGAATGACGGAGTTTCTCTCTAACAGAGGCTACATGTGCTGCTGGAGATTACACACACAGATGAGAGCTCTGCACTGACTGTGGGCTATATCTCCTGCTGTTGGTGACCCTAAATAAGCACTAAATGTCTGCTGTGTGTAGTGTTTCTGTAACTGATCATATCAGAGACTGTAAGGGGCTGTGTGTGCTCATATATGCTGCATTTATTTATTTATTTGATATAATCACAGACAGTAGGCTATTTCACATCATTGATCTGCAGTTATAATCAGATCATGTTCATAGAGAGGTCAGTAATGAACATTTATACAGCAGTGTTTATGTGGATAATAAAGCCTCTGTGTTGTGAGAAGTGCTCTTCATATGATATGTGAGCGACCCGTACAGCTTTATTCTATACATTTCCTCCGGTGAGAATGATGGAGACTGTAACTGTCGTACACCACACACACCAGAAGAGCACCCTTTAGCAGAGGAAACGCAAGCCTGATAAAGGTGACCCGTACCGAGCCGTACTGTACCACTCAGTGGAAACGGGCCATTAGCATCAGTTTTGCTTTAGTTGCACACTAGTTTGATCATGCATGAAAATCATTATAAGTGTATTGTGTAATATTGATCTAACTATGGGCCTACATCATGGCGACGATTAAAAACTAAATGACATGATATCACAGTCGACTGTGCTCAGAGTGCACCTGAACAGACATGACTGACACTCCTCATAGAGCGTGAGAAGCAGACTGGTCTTTAGGATTGTATAATTAGTAAAAGAAAGAGATGCAGGTAAAGGAAACAGCATGGGAGGAAGCTGCCGCAAGCCTTGGTGCAGTTGAAAAATAAAAATAAAAAGTGTATTCATATATGCTCATATAGATATATGGGTAACTGGACAGAACAGACAGAGATAGACGGATCTGTGCAGCAGCTGCCGTCAGGAGGACACTGCTGGTGTGAAAGGGAAATGCCTGCTCTACCTATGCGCTGCACACACACACTGCTTCAGCTCTGCTTGCGCGTACATCCGTCACATATTGCGGATCATCGACAGTCATGATAAAGTGCAGGATCAGAACTAATAGACACCGCACACATGCTGCTTTAGACAACACGAGCAGGCTACGGTTCTGTTTGCATCACCATAACACACTGCCGCGTTGTTACGAGATTAAAAACCTCTCGGTTGAAAACCAAAAATGCACTTTAGGGTGTGTGTGTGTGTGTGTGTGCGTGTGTATTTCACCTGCTGTGTGAGGTTCAGGTTCTGGTTCTGCCGGTTGCTGAACTGCAGGCTCAGGTACGGGTCATCCAGTAAAGAGTTCAGGAACATGCTTTCCTAAGAGCACAGCAGACACACACACACACACAGTTTTTCATTCATTGTGAATGTTTTATATTTTAATTCAACACATTTATATGCCCAGTAGTGATTATGCTGACTCAGGCCCCGTTTACACTAGTGCGTTTTAGTTTTAAAACGGTGTTTTAGCATGAAAGCGATCTGCGTCCACACTAGCGTTTCACCCAGCGTTTCTGAACATATCTCCGTCCACACTACTCCACCACAAACGTATTTCACGTGACCATTGGCGCACTCTGGGCATGCGTGTTCAAGTATAAACAGGAAGCATGTGTCTCGCTCGGTGTTCTAAATAGGGCTTACGCCGCTTGAAGCGCAAGTGATTAGCGAGTGCTGGAACAGTAGCTTGCCTCTTGCGAATATATGCAGCTGTTGTAGTAAAGGCAGAGTTTAACTGCACAATGGCACCTAAAGCTGGATTTATACTTTCGCCTGGCGCCGCATCGTGCACCTCCGCTGAGTGCGAGCGCACCTCGCGTAACGGACGAGGCTTTTATAAAACGGTCATATCAAAAGAAACTGACCGTAAAGTCAGACGGATAAACAGAGAAGTAAAACGTTTTCAGGAACTACGTCATATTATATCGATCAAGATTTTTAAACTAATTATTTTTATAAATTGTTTTAATGAATTTAAAGATTTTTAAAACCATAAAAAAAATGTTATCAAACTTTGATGCATCACTTGCTTTTGTTCTTATCTCGGACAGTTCTTCCTACTGTAATTTATAAAAATATTAATGACAACAGAACATGGGTTCCTCTACTAATATTTTTTTTATTATGGCAAGAATAAAAGCAAAAAAAACTACACTTACTAAATAATACAGATGTTTTTTTAATTTATTTAGTCTGAGCAATTCACATTACTGGCTAGTTTCTGTCCTCTTCCTATGCTAAAAATGCAATAACGGTCCAACATTCCTGACCATTATCACCAATAAAGCCTCGAAAAACAGGGCATCATGATGTAAACTGATTGGTTCAAATATTTCTTTCTAGTTATCAAAGACGTCAGTAGTTCCTTAATTATAGTTTTGTAAGTATTAAATTGTTTTTAATTCAAACGTAATATACACATCAGCGTAAAACATATGACGGTGTCTCCATTAGCCTCTTTTGGCTTTAATAAACTCATCCCTCAGGTTTTTCCAAACCTTTTAACAAAAACTTTCCTCCTTTCTCACTGCTGTTGCAATTTCTAGCCAAGAATTATTCATCATCTGGTTATCTCTGTGATCACTGATCATAAAGGTGTCTGTACAGTCATACCCGTTTCAGACAAAATCTCTTCAAGGTGTTTCAAATTCTGCCCAAATCAGACGCGGCACCGCGCGCACTGTTCGCTCGAGTCTCAAAAAAAAAAACATGCGCTCCGCCAGCTGAAATCATGTCGCGCGCACCCAAAGCGAACATCCGCGAACTAGTGGACGCGTCGAGTATAAACCAGACTTAAAACAGACAATAGTGCAAACAACGCTCCCATTTCTGTGTCCAGCAGCCACTCCTCCGTGTTCAGACGTCTCCGTTTCCCCCATCCACACTGAGACGCAGCAGCAGCGCTTTAGAATGAACACGGCCTCTCCAGCGCTTACAAAACACTCCGTTTACAGCGCTCCAACACTCCGGCGTAGTGTGGACGGATGGAGCAACCGTAGCAGAACTTATGCACTTTAAAACCAAAATGCATTCGTGTAAACGGGGCCTCAGTCTGTGTGTGTGTGTGTTTCAGTGACTCACGCTGTAGGTGTCCAGGTCTGCGCTGAGCATCTGCGGCTCTGTCTGCACCCCGTCTGCGTCTGCGGGCCCGAAGCTGCCCGCACTGTGATTGGTCTGATTGAGCGGCTGCTGGTTCTGCGTCGTCTTCTGCTGGTTCTGCATGTTGTGCAGGTGCAGCTGCTGTGTGTGTGAGGACGGCCGCAGCGTGTGTGTCTGCGCTGGAGAGAGAGTGGGCTGAAGCTGCAGCGGCTGTGGATGCTGAGAGAAACTGTACTGAGACGAACGCTGATCGGCCTGCAGCTTACTGGTGTCCAGAGCCACTCCCTGACACACACACACACAGATATATAGTCAGATATACACACAGACAGACACACACAGAGTCATACACACATAGTCAGATATATAGACACACAGAGATATACACAGACTAGGGCTTGCACGACTGCTGGTTTCTGCTAATCGATTTCTTTTCAAAACAATACTGGAGTTACTGGACTACCCGTGGTTCAGCTACTAGTTAAACAGACACACAGAAATCCTCCTCAATACACGTTTTATTAACTCATATCCGAATGCATCGATTTCATAGGCCTAACATAAACTGACAAAACTTTATATTACTTTAAGTTACAGAGTAATATAAAAATAAAAAGCTGCACACAACATTGTCATTAAACATCTGCATCATCAGCTTCCATGTGAAGCGAACGCGTGTTCATCCTGTAGGGTAATGCTTTAATAAGCTATTAAAGTAACTTTATCATTTAACATGTTTTCAGCAGGAATAAGAACTAAGTGAAACTTAATTACTTAATCCAGTTCAGAAAGACAAAAACAGTTCTGGTCAACAATACAACTGACCCGCAAAACCCTAAACAGCCTAATTTAATAAATAATGCATAAATAAAAAGCTGAAATTGAAAATACCTAAATAATATATTGATAACACTAAGGGGGAAAAAAGAAAAAAGTTGTTACCTTTATTTATTATATAATTATTACGTTTTAATTCTACATTTAATGTAGGCTATAGAAAGTAAAAGTAGCCTCACCCGAAGCCTAAAATGCGTCTTGAAAACTATATTCATAAAGCAGTATTCATAAAACTAATTAAAGGATTAATAAAATTATTCTGCGCTAGGCTAAATCTCATTCAGTCATTTAATATCTGCTACGTTTAAACAAGTATTAAAATAGCAAAATGAACGAATATATTAGCCTACTTCATCCGGCATGAAGATTATGCAAACAATAGCCTATAAAGCGAAACGGAAAATAAATAATAAATAAAATGAGTAAATTATTTAAATAAATAAAATATATATTAAAATAATAAGTAAAATATGCGTAAACAGTAAACAAACAAATGACTTCGTGATCTTTTAACAGGCAGACATAATGAATGAGAAAATGTATTTTATATTTAAAAGTCATAGAAAAAAAACTGCAACGCAACTATGAATAAAAAGCGCATCTTGTATATTATTTACTTTATATTTACCCTGTTTTCTACAGAAATAAGGAATAGAATCCTACTTCATCCGACTTTATACAGAACACAAGTCATCCCCGCTCTCATCCTCTCACCACAGACAGTCTTTGGTGAAGCTCGTGGATCGCTGGGTTACATTTAGAAACATAAGCGTTTCCCTGTGAGAGGGATGCAGGCTCGCTCTTTGCCTGTTACAGTGTTGCCGGCCAAAGAAAATTTCCTTCACTTCGTGAGCCGGTGGCAGGGATAGCAAGACATGACTTCGCTTGGATAGTCGAGGAAACCGATGTTCATTACAGAACTACCATTGGAGAGGATTCCCTGTGGTGTTGATGTTAATAATGTAAATAATCTTGAATTTAATCCTCAGCTGTAGTTGAAGCTTTACCCTTGGATCGTGGTGTTTGTTGAATACGTTTGTCGTTTTGATGTCATTTATAAACGCACGCTCGAGTAGTCCATTGTTTCTGAGAGCGCCGACTAGTGGTTGAAGTAGTCGATTGCTCCACTAGTCTATGCAAGCCCTAACACAGATACACATACACACACAAATATAGAGATACACAGATATGTGTGTGTGTGTGTGTGTATACGCATATGTTGTATATGTATGTGTGTGTGTGTGTGTGTATGTACAGGGGTTGGACAATGAAACACCTTTCCTGATTCACCCAAGAGTGCTCAATAATGTGTATATCTGGGTACTGTGCAGGCCATGGGAGATGTTCAACTTCACTGTCATGTTCATCAAACCTCTCTGTCTCCAGTCCTGCTGTGTGTATCGCTGCATCATCATCCTGAGACATGCCACTGCCTTCAGGATAGTGTTTGACCCATTGGGTCTTCCAGAATGGTTGGGTAGTTCTTGGCAGTGACCCAGCACCCATCGAGCACCAGTATTGGGCCTAAGGAATGCCAGGATGCTGAGCCTAAACCATCACTGATCCCCCATGCTTCACTCTGAGCATCAGCAGTCTGGGTGGGACGCTTCTTTGGGGCTTCTCCACACCATAACTCTCCCGGATGTGGGACACAACACTACACTGTACAACCCCTGAGAGTGTGTGTGTGTGTGTGTGTGTGTGTGTGTTCACCTGTGTGATGGAGCCGAGGGTGGAGGAGGTGGGGGAGAACTGTTTCGGGTGGTGTCTGCGCGTGTCTGAAGGCAGGATAAGCGGGGACAGCTGCGCTCGTCTGCGCGGAGAACCGCTGATCTGCATCTGTCCCGACCCCAGAGTGCCGAAAGAGCCTGCCCCGCCCCCGTAACCCGGGTTACTGGCCGCAGACTGCAGGGAGGAGCTACTGAGCGACGACTGCAGTGATTGGCTGCTGAGCGAGGACCTCAGAGAGGGCGAGGAGCTTAACGAAGACTGGAGGGAGGGGTTGCTCAGCGACGAGTGCAGGGAGGCGGAGCTCAGCGAGTTGGGGAACGAGTGGCTGCTGAGAGATGATTGGATGTTGGGGTTGCTGAGCGACGACTGGAGGGAGGGGTTACTGGACGGCAGCAGACCTGCACAAACACAACACCATCTGAGTCAGGGTCACACGACTGAGTCTCTGAGCGTGCTACATGATGCTGATGATTAACCTCTTACACTCTGGTGCTATTTTGGGATTTCTGCCTGGATTTTGTCTACCCAATTTTAAAAGCTTCCTAAATCCACATGCAGAGGAGTAAATGCAAAAATGTGGTATCATTTTAAAGAAAACCTTTTACATTTTCATAAAACACTGTTGAAAGTGATTAAAATAATTGTATATGTTGTCTGTGTTATCATAAACACTTAAAAAAAGAAGCACTTTCTGTATTTTTTCTTTATAAACTCAAATTTAAAAGACCACCTTTTAGGTTTCTGTAATTAATTTTGGTGGTTCCTGCACATGTCAGTAATCATAAGAAAAACAAAAAATGCCTCTATCATAATCTATGCAAAAGTTATTGTATTCCAACTGATGAGAGGTGCTATACCATTTTTATGTAATTTCTGCCTAACAAACTTTGAAAGTCTTCCATATCCAAATGCAGTGGTATAAATGACAAATTCCAGTGTTATTGGACAGAAAACCATTTGAATTTACAAAAGAAACTGCTGAAAGTAATAAATAATATTTGTTATGTTTTCTGTTTTATGATGAACCACTTCAACATTGGGCGCTTTTTTATTTTTTGTTCTAAAATGCTTTTTTGAAAATGTGTAGATAATCCCATGAGAGAATAAGACAACTCCAGACAGTTCTGCTGGAAACCAGCAGAGAGCAGCAAACACTGGGAAAAATAATTTAGTCTCTACCATAGAGTATGCAAAGGTTATTGTAATTCAACTGAATATTGGGAAAATAACTTTTTGATCCTTCATATCAAATATGACATATTTGCTTCAGCATAGTTCTTACATGATAAGAGCATGAGTTTCCATTACTTTCTCATTTCTCCTTCCCATTTGTATCATAACATTATATCAAAGAAGTCAAAGTCAGCTTCTCCAAAACTTCCTCAGCTCCTAGAAAAAAAAGCTTATTTTAAGGCTGTCTTCTTTTTCTGTGCCATAATAAACGCGGTGATTCATTCGATAACTGTTTGATATGTGAATATAATTCAGTAAAGGAATGCTAGAATCATACATGGACAGGCAAGAGCTTTTATTTGAGCTATGACTTGTACATGTGTGTCATATATGAAGCATATAAAAATATGAAAATGACAGCTCGGGTATCCAGTATTTTGTTGTGTAAATAAATGTTAATAACTTTTGTACAGTAAAATAAAAACCTAATTGATGCATATGTGCATAAAATATAGCTTCTACGCTTTCAAACGGAACCACTTATAGGGGTCTTGCGCAACCACGGACCTTTAACAATGAAAGGGAAGTTGATGACGTCACCGGACCCGGTGCGCAGAGTTTAAGAGGTTAAAGGAGATTTAAGTAGCACATACTGGTGCTGCGTGATACTGGGAAACATGCAGTATTGTTATGCTCACACCAGTGTATGTGTGTGTGTGTGTGTGGTCAGACCTGCAGAGCTGAATCCGCCGCCGGTGATGCCCAGATGTGTGAGTGTGCCGGTCAGGCTCCCGGTGCTGCCGTTACCGGTGCTCAGACACGGGTGCGAGAGCTCGTCCGGATCCAGCGGCGTCGGTAGAGGAGACGGGAAGTGCAGACTGGTCAGATCCGGCAGAGACCCGCCACTGTTCAACACCATGGAGCCGTGAGGAGCACCGCCCTGCTGGTCTGGAGACGGAAACACACTGACAACACACACACAGAGATAACGTCACACACTGATCCTAGAACTAGGGATGCACCGATACCTATTTTTTGGAACCGATCCGATCTCGATACCAAAAGTCTGAGAATCGACCGATACATATAGAATATAGTGCTTGCGCAAGATCGGATTTGGATCAGTACCAGCTGCCCGATACCCGATCCAGCAGAAATATGCGATATTGAACCGATATATGACCCAAGTATCGGGATCGGTGCATCCCTACCCAGAACAGAGGAGTGCAGTAATGCAGATACACACTGAGCTGAAGAGTTATTAGACCACTGCGTACGGTTTCAACACAAACACATTAATACATTAACCACACACACACACACACACACACACACACACACACACACTGCGGTAGAGAAACACACAGCACACAACCCTCGTAAAGGAAACACAGCTGCCAATAAAGCCCTTTAAGCGAGTGTGTGTGATTTATAAGTGTGTGGACGAAGCTGAGCTCAGGGTTTGCTCATCAGCATCTCACACATAAACCTGTCAGATCTCGAACACACTCATTATAATGATCTGCTCAGAAACACACACACACACACACACACACACACACACACACACACACACGCACACACGCTCACAAACCACAGCTGCTGGAGACCACATGCTGAGGTATTTGAAGCAATACACTAATTTAACTGCTGTGTGTGTGTATGTGTTTGTGTGTGTGTGTGTGTGTGTGTACTGCAGAGTTTAAAGGCGTTACATAGTTTAATAATATACACAATACACACGAATGCACCAAAAAAGTATATCGAGTGAACACTTTCAGTTTCTGACCATCAGGGATGATGTTAGTCAGAGTAATGAACACACACACACACACACACACACACACACACACACACACACACACACATATATATATATATATATATTAGGGCTGTCAAAATTAGCGTGTTAACGCACGCCGATTAATTTGAAATATTTAAACCGTTAAAAAAATCAACGCGTTTAACGCAGTGGCAGTTTTTTTTTATATTTCCTGTTGTGGCCGACGTGGCCTAGGCGACCGACAAGGGCAGCAGAATAGTGAGCGAATCCCCCGGTCCTCACTTTAATCCGCAACACCTACCCCCTCCCTCCCGCTCATCCGCGAACTGCTCACTTTCTTTTTCACTTTGGGGTTGAGGGCGGCGTGATCAGCGTTCGCCTAGAGCACCAGTTCAGCTCGCTCCGGCCCTGCGTGTGTTTAATGAGCAAAGGAATATGGAGAAAGGAGAATATGGATAATATGGATCATGTAAATGTACTCAGTGAAAGTGCCAGATGATGTCAAAGACAGCCCATTCCTCTCTAAGCTGATTCCAAGCACCCTCAAATGTTTCATTAAGTGTGACGTGTTTCCCCCTACACGCAACTTCTGTAAAGCGTCTGCTTCAGCTGCTGTATCAGAATCCTTGCTTGAGAAATACAGCCATACTTTAAGAACCGTAGTCGTGTGTGGTGATGATCTGAAGGGAGTGCACTGTACTGCGCTCTCTCTCTCTCTGTCTGGGTGTGTGTGTGTGTGTGTGCATGTGTGTTGTCACCCCATAATGTCAATAGACTGGACTGTCTAAATGTTAAGGAGGACTAAGTAAAATTGTTTCTACTTTATAATTAATGTTCTCAACTCGCAAAACAACTTTACAATGAATACAATTGTTTGTATTCAATACTTTATTATTGTTATTATTATTATTTTCTTCCAATTTCCATATCTGCAGTGCCTGTATTTTGGATTTTTTTGTAGTTTACTTAGAATCCAACATGGAAATAATGTTTGTTTGTTATTGGCATTGATTGTTTTAAAATTCAAATGGCACTTACATGCCTGTGTTTTTATTTCTGTAATAAATACGGCTTTTCGTGATTAATCATGATTAATCACAAACAAAAGTGTGATTTATTAGTTATTTTTTTAATCAATTGACAGCCCTAATATATATATATATATATATATATATATATATATATATATATATATATTTTATACACATACACACACATTTACACACAGACACACATATGCAAGCTCTCACACGCATACACTCATACACACGCACTCAAAAACCCACTAACACACACACATACAAATACACACACTCAAACACGCCTGCTCTCACACACAGTGATAGACACATACACTGAACAGAGCAGTGAATGATTGACAGTTGTGTGTGGAGGCGTCTGATTGGCCGGCTGAACTCACGTGATTCCAGGCACCTCACAGGACTTTGGTCTCGATGTGAGCAGCGGCAGCTGAAGAGAAGAGCAGACCAGTCAAAACACACACACACACACACACACACACACACACACACACACACACAC
>CAIGQQ010033594.1:470291-488001 GCA_903798035.1 Danio albolineatus
TAATTCTCATTTTACCAAATTTCTCATCTATATTTATGCATATTTAAATATTTAATACGTTTATATACTAATTATATTCATGTTAGTTTATATTGAAATAAAAAATGTAGGTGTTTAAACAATGACTTGCACTACACACACACACGTATAATGTTATTTTACATTTTTATATTACCTATTTGGTTGTTTTTATTATGTAATATATTAAATAATAGAAACATATATAACATAATCAATATATATCTAATTATTCTTGCCTAAACCTCCACTATCAGATAAAATTCACCTGAAAGTGCATATTTATGCAAGGAAAATGTATTTATTTACTCTGACGTGAGCATTTATGAGCAATCATGAGTTATAAATGAAAAGGGACTACTTTAATCGAGTTTACTCTCCCCAATTCTCAGTTTACCGATATTCTCATTAGTATTTAAATATGAATACGCTAATATTCTGAATATATCAATATTAATTAGCTTATATTTCATGTTTCTTGCACAAACATTCATTTTCTGGGGTAAAACGATCAAACACTGATCATTTTTTCAAGCTTAAAAGTGAATATTTATGAAAGAAAAATGAATTTATTTAGCATTTATTAATGCATTTATGAGCAACCTTGTTTTATAAATGCAATTCTGCTTAATTCCCATTTTCCCAAATTTCTCATCTATATTTATGCATATTTAATTATTTAATACGTTTATATAATAATTATATTCATGTTAGTTTATATTGAAATAAAAAATGTAGGTGTTTAAACGATGACTTGCACTATACACGCACACACAAACACACACCTACACACACACACACACACATATAATGTTATTTTACGTTTTTATATTACCTATTTGGTTGTTTTTATTATGTAATAAATTCAATAATAGAAACCTATATAACATAATCAATATGTATTTAATTATTCTTGCATAAACCTCCACTATCACATAAAATTCACCTGAAAGTGAATGTTTATGCAAGCAAAATTAATTTATGTACTCTGACGTGAGCATTTATGAGAAATCATGAGTTATAAATGAAAAGGAACTGCTTTAATCGAGTTTACTCTGCATAATTCTCAGTTTGCCGATATTCTCGTTAATATTTTAATATAAATGCGCTTTTATTTTAAATTTATAAATATCAATTATCTTATATTCAAGTTAAAAATACCATCTGGCTATTTAAACCACGAGTTTGATCTTTAATATAGTAGATAAAAATATTCACCGTGCATTAAAAATGTAAAACATCCGAATGGCGGGAGCGCGCTCGGAGCTCGTCACCGGAAGTTGTGAGCGAGAGTTGAGTTCGGTTTACGGAGCGGTAAAATAACGGCAGAACGGATTTTTTGTGGGACAAACGCACCGGCGTCGCTGCTCAAGCGGTAAATCCCGTCGGATTATTGATGAAGTGTCCGGTTGAGCTGACCGGGGTTGCGGGTTTGTGTGTGTTTGAGAGCCGCTAATAGTGTTAGCACCACAGGCTAACCGCTTCCCTCACACACACTGGTTTTAAATTACCTCAGATTCATTCAGATAGATTACTGATTGATATGTGTGTCTTGTTGATTAAATTAATCAAAGACGGGCAGCTTTATATTAATATTTATCCATCTGATGTGCAGTTTATCACGACTAAAGCGCGTTTATTAAATTATTCGGGATTTATGATTAGCATAACAACACCGCCGGGTCACGGAGAAAGGTGTAACGTGAGGGATGAAATACGTGTTTAACATCTTTTTCTGCCCTTTTATATGTGTTATAAGATTTCTGTTGGACTTTTACGCGTGTGTTTATGTACATAAGTCAAAAAAGCGCTCTGTGTTGCTTTTGGGAACAAATTACACTGAGGTAAAGTTGGTTCCACGTTCACATATTCGCACTTTATCCTTCATAATATTTCAGAAAAGCACTGTTTACAAATTCTAAATAGGTAAATCATATTAGAAGCCAATGACTATCAAAGTAACTTACTGTTCACGGTCAATTAAATGGTGATAATGTTGTTTGAAGTCATATTTACATGCCATTTCAGACCAGTTATTCAAAGTATCGTGGTAACAACATCGATTAAAGCAGTTCCTTTTAAAGTCATCGATTAAACACCTACATTTTTTATTTCAATATAAACTAACATGAATGTAATTAGTATATAAACGTTTTAAATAATTAAATATGCATAAATATAGATGAGAAATTTGGTAAAATGAGAATTAAGCAGAATTGCATTTATAAAACAAGGTTGCTCATAAATGCATTAATAAATGCTAAATAAATTCATTTTTCTTTCATAAATATTCACTTTTTAGCTTGAAAAAATTATCAGTGTTTGATCATTTTACCCCAGAAAATGAATGTTTGTGCAAGAAACATGAAATATAAGCTAATTAATATTGATATATTCAGAATATTAGCGTATTCATATTTAAATACTAATGAGAATATCGGTAAACTGAGAATAAGGCGAGTAAGCTCGATTAAAGTTCCTTTTAATTTATGGCTCATGATTGCTCATAAATGCTCACGTTAGAGTAAATAAATTAATTTTCCTTGCATAAACATTCACTTTCAGGTGAATTTTATGTGATGGTGGAGGTTTATGCAAGAATAGTTAAATATATATTGATTATGTTATATATGTTTCTATTATTTAATATGTTACATAATAAAAAATGAACGAATGTACAAAATTGGTGAACAATTTGTACATGTACAAAAGTCACTTAATATACACAGAAAGCACGTGAAGTGTCACTTTTAATATTTCAAATATTAAATATAGGTCCTTCAGCATTGCTTAATGTATATTTATATGTCAGACTCGCACAGCACACTCATTTTAAGCTGCGCTTATTTAAGAATAGCTGATAGTGGGGTTACTAGCTGTGATTTTGCTTGAAATGATGAAGAACATGTTATGATGTGTGTAAAGTCTAGTGTTTTGAAGGATAGTAGCAAAGAATAAAGATGAAAATTAAATAGTTTTTTTTTGAGCAATTATGGTGATCCCAAATAGACTTTAATATGTCAGAAATATATTCATATTTTAAATGTGATGCAGATGGTTTATGGACATTATGTTTTCTGGAAATCGTGGGAAATGGGATGATAACCGTTTTCAAGGTATACCGCGGCTTGGAAAAGTCAAGGTTTTCACACCACCAAAATCTTTACTTTTTTTGTTGTTTTTTAGGTGTAAATTGTAAAGACATCTGTGTTTTAGAAACTAATGAAGACAGCAGAAGTCAATGATTGACTTGAATTATTCAGCCTGGCATGTTTACTGCTGCTAAATACTTTTAATGTTTCTCAAAATTTAATATATTGTGTTCAAAGGGGAAAAGGTTTTGTTTTTTAGCCAGACATTTAAAAAGAATATATTTTAGAGCAGTAAACACAATACCATCATACTGTGAAACCGTGATATTTTTATCCAAGGTTATCGTACCGTCAGAACCTTATACTAGCCCATGCCTAAATGTATGGCAGTCAATAGTCATTAAGTTTGAAAAAAACTTTAAAAAGTCATTTTAAAAAGCTGCTTTTTAATTATTTAGATGCTCAAAAACACCTCATCTTTGTCCCATATACATACATGCATAAAGTTTTATATATTTATGCTTTTATAGGTTTAGCTGTAAGCCAAGAGATGAACAGGCTCTTGACTGCTCAGTTTTTGTTTCTGCTGTCTATGACAGGTGGTGAGAAAAACATCAGAAGACTAACCTGTAAGACTAGTTAGGGTAAGGGTTAGGGTTAGACTAAACAGTGCATGATCTTTAATATTTGTAGATTTTATACTTCTCCATTGTAAAACTATACTAGAATGCTAAGAAAAAAGAAAACAAGCTGCAGATTTAAAGCATTCATGCATGCAAGGAGTTATAAAGATTGTATCAACAAAGATTTGTTGTAATTAATAATGCACTATAGGCTGCACCATATTGGGAAAAAGGACATTGCAATACTTTATTTTCCTGTAATATTGAGTATAATTTCACCAAATGACTGGAATAATTCTATTCAGAAAGATTTCATCATTTTAGATTGATCGTGATGATTTTATAAGTGAGAGCATCTGCTTAAAAGATTAAAACACAATCAGAAGTATTGATAAATGTGAACTAAATAGTACTTTATGGTTGTCTGCAATGCATAATAATTGATTATGTGATAATATTGGGCTTGTTTTTGAGCTTGTGTTGTGTATATTTATCTTGTGAGAGTTATCAGTGCTGCCATACAGCTCTGTTTTACATCTGATTATTCAATCTCTGCTCATCAATACTCTTAGACTAACCAGAAAACATTGTTTATTTCATTTCTATGTCTTTCCAGGTTCAATTATCTGGGTTTTTAATTAATGTATTAATTTTTATGCGGATGCACTGCCGTACAAAATCATCCCTGTTTATTTATTTTTTACAATTTAGAGCTTTAGCGTTGTTGCAATAACCAGTTTCAAGGTAAACCGCAGTAGATTTTCTGATGTTTAAAATTAGCATTTCAGATTGTCGTTATCATTAAAACCACAATTTATTAATATAATTATTATAATTTATTATTATTATGTGTGTGTACTGTTACTGTTTATCTGTGATTGGCTTTTATACACGTTTTACTGCTCTGTTGCATTTCGATCACAATCTTCAATGAAAAATCTGATTAATCAATCGATTACAGTGGTAGAATAATAAAATATTACAGTAGATTTAATGTCTTTGATATCTTATTTTGAAGTGCTTTGGGATAAAGAAAAGTGCTTTACAAATAAAATGCCACTATTATTATTATCATTATAAATAGCTGGTCACTATAATCGTGATTTACATGTTTCATAACTGTTACATCTTTAAATGCAATAAATAAAGTAAGAAAGTCAAGAGTGTATGTGTTTTCGGTGTGGTGCAGCTCTAGTGTGTGTTGTTCATGTAGATCTTTGATTGTTTGTTGTGTTCAGATGCCCCACTCTCGGCGGCACCCGTCGTCGGAGCGGACCCGCAGTCGCAGCCGGAGCAGGAGCCGTCACATGCGGTATGAGCGGCACCGGCGCAGACGACGCAGCCGAACACGCAGTCGCAGCCGCTCTGTATCATCCCGGAGCAGGAGACGCCATCGAGATAGACGCCACAGAGACAGCAGCTCCAGGAGGTACTGTTCACGATGTTATTCACACCTGTCAGATACAGTCTACCGGTGTATAAGGGTGCAGTTTACTTTATTTCCTTGATATAACAGCAGATTAAAACAGAAATCAGCATGGTCCAAAAATCTCTGCAATATGATGGAGTTTTTGTCTCCTCCAGACTTTGAAAATCAGGGAAATTCATATTTGTTTTGGTTATGGAATTTTTGTTTGTCATTTTAATTCCCATTTATTAAAATGTATTTATTTTGTGCCGTGTTTTTATCTTGTTGTTTCACTGTTTTGCCTGTTGTTATGGTTAGGCTATTTTTCACTGCCAATTTATTAGTCGCAGAATCATACAATTAGTAGGGCTGTGCGATACTGCAAAATTTAGTATCGATCCGATACCAAGTAAATACAGGGCCAGTATCGCCGATATCGATACCGATACTTTTACATTAAAAAGCATGCACTTGAACCTAAATGTACTTTTCTATAGGGGGCGAACAGTTTGTGATAATTGAGTTGAGTGCTCTCAAAGCAGCTATAATTAAATGCTTATGTTAAATCTCAGGACAATTTTTAAACTCTTTTAAGCCAAATAAAAACATTTTTATTATTGTAACGATCTGGATTTGCAAGCACAAACTTATTATTAGAAAACAATGATTTTTTTTTAACTTTGGTTCAGTCTGGGGTTTGTTTTTAAGTGTTTTTTCCTACTAACACACTACAGCAAAAGATAACTGACTTAAAATCCTCTTTTATCTGGTGAAAAACCCACTGTTCTAATCATGCATATTTTAAAATTCAAACATAATTCTTATAGATAGCAGGTTTTAATGTGCTGGATATATTGGCTATATTTAGTTAGCCTGATGATGAAAGTAACAAGTTCAAGTATGACCAAGTATTCATTTTGCTTCATTTTTTTTCTTCAAATTGGCATCAACTAATACAGAATGTCCTATATAACTGAAATATTAATTTCACCACTGTAGCTAGCTACCTGGATATTCATTGCCTCTCCATTTACTCTGTCTCAGGGCTGGCACTGCTGGGGGTCTGTCTGGAGGATTTGTCTCCTCTTCTCTCCTTTTTTGCAGCACAGCGTTCACTTTTTCGTCTTTTTCTGTTTTATGTGTTTCTGTTAATTTGTGGTGTTGCCACAGTATCGAATATACTTTTTACAAACATCACAGTTTGCAATATTTTTGTTTACTGCAGTAAAATAAATCCAAACAGCGCTCCTCTTTCATTCCGTCATCTCAAAACAGCAAAAAGTGCTCGCGCTTTGGCGCTGCTGAGTCACGTGATGAAAGGACAACTAGAGCAGAGAGGAACAACAGCGCATACGAGATATAAAAGGAGTGGGGTATTTAGAGACATGTCTGCTCTTTTATGAAACAGGAGTAATGTAATTTAGCGTAAATTAAATAAAAGTATCGATCTTGGAAGGCTAGTATCGATCCGATATTAATACCAACGTTGGTATCGATACTATCGATATTAGGATCGATCCGCCCACCCCTAACAATTAGGCCTGTATACATCATCCATCAGTCCGATATATTACGAAACAATAAGTAAATATTACTTGGGTATATGCGTTTTAATTTATTATTGTATTTTAAGCACAATAAATTAAAAAAAATATTAAGTAGCTTATTGAAGTAAACGTGACATTTTAAAGTAAAAAAGACGACATGTGATTTATTTGTAAAATGTACTTGGATATGCTATCTTTATTTATAAGCCTCCAAAATCATTTTTTACAGTGCAGCTTAACTGCAATTAAAGTATAAAGTGAAATGCAAAGGCAAAGTATAAACAGCTGAAGTGAAACAATAGATTTTCCCTACCAGCAAACATTAATCTGAGCAAAACAAACCAACACTAAATGAATCTCTGAGGAGTGTCCACTAGATAGAGGTGAACATGGCTGAATGACAGCGCTGATAGGAACATGAGGGGTTTAAATGACTGAAAACAGCACACAGTGCCCACAGTGTACAGTTTATGATCATATCTCTGTTTTATTCTGTTGATATGTGATATGAGCACATTACTATTTAAGTAGGCGCTATTACTATTTTTAATGACTCTCTGTGGTCATTAATAATCCCATGGCACTTCTGGTAAAGAGTAGAGTTCTGGTGTCCTGCCAAACTCTCTCCATTGGCCTTTACCAATGATGCCCTCCCAATCATCCCCATCCCCTGATTGCCTCTATCACTGTCTCTCCACTCCACCAAGAGCTGGTGTGTGGTGAAGCACTGGCGCAGTTGTCCTGTGGCTGCCGGAGCATCATCCAAGTGGAGCTGCACACTGGTGGTGGTGTGGAGAGACCCCCCTCATGATTGTGAAGCACTTTGGGTGTATGGCCATACACGATACATGCACTATATAAATACACACTACATTATGGCTCATTGTTATTTTGCCCACCAGGTTTCAGCACAGGTCACATGACTGAAAACTATTGATTGTGTGCATGTGTGTCTCTGACAGATCCAGCTACCAGCAGCCGTCCGGCGAGCGCAGGAGAAGCAGCAGACGCTACTGTCGGGACGACCGGGAGGAGTTTGACAGAGACTTCACCTTCACAGACGGATATTTCAGATACACACGCTCTCGAGATCGCCGTACAGAGAGAGACAGCGGACGCAGACGGAGACGCCGCAGAACCAGGACCAGAACACGATCCAGAACACGCTCATACAGCCAGAGCCGGTCCATATCATCAGTGAGTACCACCACCATCCACTGACACACAGTAAAGGGTTAGTTCACGCAAAAATGGACATTCTGTTAGAAATGTGTTGGCTTGGTGTGTCCTGGTCTGTAGACAGCAAGGAAACCAAAATCAAGTCAAAACACTCCATGTGTCTCCAGTGGTTCTGGTGTAATCATATGAAGCGTCAAGAACATTTTATAAACATTCTATATTTTAAACACTGTATTTGCCTGTATTTTCTCTCCTACATCATGTTGTCCAGGTGTGTGTGTGTGTGTTTACTATTGCTGCAGGATACTGGGAAAGTATGAGATATTGTTGTTTAGTGTTATTCATTCAGTGTTTCCCCTACCATAGGATTAGGGGGGCGCCCCGCTCTCCCAACGGCTTTCCTTGCCCCCCCTTAAAGTCAAGTTAATGTTTTTTTCTATGTAGTGCTAGATCACAACTTCTTTTAATAAACAAGCTAAATAGCCTATGCAGGGCTTAATTTGTGCTGAAACACGCCGGATCCGAATCCGGCATCTCTGAAATCTGATCCGGCACCTCATTTCAAGTAGGTATCGCTGCAGCCCAGAGACCTCCAAGTGGGAGGGATTACACCGCAAGTAGGTTGGGTGACCTCCAAGTGGGAGGGACTTAAACCGCAAGTAGGTTGGGTTTAGGTGGTGTAGGTGGAGCGGATATTCATAAAACACATCAGGTTACTGTGAGGTTGTGTTTAGGGTTGGGTTTAGGTGTAGACGTTAATAAAACACAACAGGTTACTGTGAGGTTGTGTTTAGGGATGGGTTTAGGTGTAGACATTAATAAAACACAATATTGGACTCCGTGTCATGCACAACACATTAAATAAATAAAAATTCCAGGTTTTACAGCCCACTTGGAGCTCGAAGGCCCACCCACTTGGAGCTCAAGTCCTACCCACTTGGAGCTTAAGTCCCACCCACTTGGAGCTGGCTCCGACCTCCGTTTATACCCTTCTCCCTCATTTTACCTATCCCCCTCCTCAACCGCCCTCCTCCTCCGTCCGCTGTTCACTTTCACTTTTTTCCGCGATCTCCCCGAGTCCGCAACTCTCCTCATTTTCGCCCGCGACACCCCTCCAGCATCCAACGCCCCGCCATCCACCCATCTACACAACGGCTTTTCTGTCTCTACACGGTCGCGCGTTTACAAGTTTCTGCTCTCTGAATCGCGCACGGTCGAGTCCCACACAGCCACTCTCTGAATGTCAGAATGTCGTCTGACAGCAATAACAACGTTGTTTTGAAGGGAAATTTTGCTTTATCAGTTGTAATTAGTTGTACTGCATGTCCACTGCATTTCCGGCCATAGAATATTAAATAAATTATTTGTATTGCTAACTTTTAACTACACTTTTAATCCATCATGTGTTATAACATGTCATAACATTAGATTAGATTAGATTAGATTAAACTTTATTGTCATTACACATGTACAAGTACAAAGCAATGAAATGCAGTTTAGGTCTAACCAGAAGTGCAATAACAGCAAGTGCAGAATACAGGTATAAATTATAAGGTGCAGTTATAGAAAAACTATAGTGATATTTACAGATGGATGTACTATGAACATTTTATACAGGTTGCCTTAGTTATGAGCCCAGATTTACAATAAATGATTGTACGTACAGGTTGATATTAATAATAAGTGTGCACATAGATAAACAATTACAAATGTACATGTACAGTGGGTATGTACAGTTCAAATAAACGAATCAGTGCAATGTAGGTTGCTTATTAATAATCAAAAGTGTGCAGATAGATAAACAATTACAAATGCATATGTACAGTGGGTATGTACAGTTCAGATAAATGAATCAGTGCAATGAATATGTGCAATTTTTTAAATGTGCAAATGTTCAGTAGTGCAGTGTTTGTGAGGAGTACAAGTTATGAGGAGAGTGGGGGTGTGTGTGGGGGTCAAAAGAGTCAGTGGGGGGCAGAGTTCAAAAGGGAGACAGCTCTGGGGAAAAAGCTGTTCCTCAGGCCCCGTTTACACTAGTGCGTTTTAGTTTTAAAACGGCGTTTTAGCATAAAAATGATCCGCGTCCACACTAGCGTATCTCAAAATCAGTCTGCTGGTTTTTGTCCGAGGAAGCCTGAAGCGCTTGCCGGAAGGCAGGAGAGAAAACAGTCTGTGAGCAGGGTGAGAGGGGTCCTTGAGAACAAAACCACAACCGGTGTTACACCTAGTGCTGCACAACATTCCCCTGACAGGCAGAAAAAGCTGCACACTTTGTAAATAAAAAAAATGTTAACTTTTAGCTTGTACAGTTGTACAATTTAAATAATTGTTCAGTTAGTTACTGCTGTTATTAAAAGAAACAAACTAATACCATGACTCCTTTTGTTTGTGCCGGTGTTAGTCTGAAGAGCCGCGCCGCACCGCGCCGTGCCAAATCCCCCCACCCCAAAACTTGAAACCTAGGGGAAACACTATCATTCATTCATTTTCTTGTCGGCTTAGTCCCTTTATTAATCCGGGGTCGCCACAGCGGAATGAACCGCCAACTTATCCAGCATATTTTTTACGCAGCGGATGTCCCTCCAGCCGCAACCCATCTCTGGGAAACATCCATACACATTCACACTCACTATGGACAATTTAGCCTACCCAATTCACCTATACCACATGTCTTTGGACTGTGGGGGAAACCGGAGCACCCAGAGGAAACCCACACCAACACGGGGAGAACATGCAGACTCCACACAGAAATGCCAACTGACCCAGCCGGGGTTCCAACCAGCGACCTTCTTGCTGTGAGGCGAACGTGCTACTCACGACGCCACCGTGGCGCCCCTTGTTTAGTGTTATGATAATGATATTTTTTATGATAATACTAACTTTAAAAAACGCAATTGACAAACAATTATTATTATTTATCTAATAATCATTCCTAAATAAACAGTTAATAGGTGTTTTCTGGACTAATTAGATCTAAAAAATTATGTCAAGCTATAAACATTTAGACTTTAAAACACTAATGATTTAGGGCGTACTCACACTCTGCTATCTGAACCGTGCTCAGGCCCGTTTCCCAGATAATTTTAGAAGTGTGAGTGCGCTAAACCGGGCTCAGACGTGGTTCAGTTGGTTGGCCCTGGCCCGGTTAGAAGAGGTACGCCTGACCGCGGTTCACTTGGGCTTTGGCGCGGTACGCTTGTAGTGTAAGTGTGAAGCGCGCCTGAGCCCGAAACGGAAGAGGAGACGTGACTTTTGGGGACTGTTTGATATGGATTTATTAATCATTCTTACTGTTTAATGAACACAAACTGTGGGAGATTATTGTGGACACAAACCCCTCACTGCACCACAGCTGCACCTTCAGCAGACCTCCTCATTCCTGCAGCACGAGGACGTCATGAGTGTTTATGAGCGTCAGCAGTGGCTGATCTGTTCGGGGGAATATCTGACTGTGTGTCACTGCATATCAAACCACTGAAACGATATAATGATATAAAGAAATCTCCACTAAAATCTCTGAGAGCGCTTCTCTTACACTGAACAGCGCATCATCGATGACGTAAGCGTGCTCAGGCCCCGATGTAATGTGAGTGCGGGCCGTCGGGGGAGACGGGAGGGGGGACAAGCATGCTTTGGCCCGGTTAAAGAGAACTGTACATAGTGTGAGTACACCCTTAAAACCTCTGTGGATATTCTGATTTTTACTGGCTGTTGTGACTCTCCTCTCTCGTCTCCCAGCATTAGTTATTATCAGCTCTAGGTTCAGCTACTGAGAGGCGGAGATGAAGGTAAAGGCTTCATCTGATTGGTCAGATTTGTAATACACAACCTATGCATACAGCAGGCAAATGCTTGGCACATAAAATTAATGTCGCTGCGATATCAATACTGCACATATACTATTACAGTACATACTAATACATATACTATTATTGCCATAACAATACTTTAACAATATATTGTGCAGCTTTAGTGTTTACTGTGGGGCTGTAAGATATATTGACATTCCCATTCAATCCTCATGTTCGCAACACAGTCAAGACATTTATTTTTTAGTCTCAGAAACATTACCAAACTTGCTGAAAAATTAAACCCATTATTTTTAGTACTTTGTTGGCTGGAGCTTAAAAAGCTACCCTACGCAAATTACAACTGGTGCAAGACTCAGTGGCGAGGATTCTGCATAGGATCAGTGCAAGCGAACACACGACCCCTGTTTTTGAAGAACTGCTCTGGCTTGCTGTCAGTTTCAGAGCTGATTTTAAAATAGTATACGTAAAAGACCTTGATTGGTGTGCCACTGCAATATTTTACTGACCTTTTAATTCTTTACACCCATCAGGGTTCAACGCTAAGGATTTTTTCTACTGGCCCGATCGGTTTTTTACTTGCCCTGCCAAAATTTTCACTGGCCCCACCAAAAAAACTAAGTTAACAGCCGTTTCTTAGCCACATCTTTTAATGAATGTGTCAAAAGCCAGACATAATTGTATACATACACGTTTTATTCATTCATTTATTCTATTGAATTAATCAATCTATTTAAAAAACGCTGGCTAGAATTATGCATTGTAGACTAAAATTATAGAGAGAAATAACAGATGAAGCGGTGTTGTGCTAAGAAACGCACACTGCCGTAAATTGCAACCCCCTCTGAAATGTGCATATTAACTTAAGTTGATTTAAATTAATATTAGAGTTATGACAACAAATGACAGTGACTGAGGTGAGTTTCATGAGTGGAACCCTTACCTTACAGAAGATATATATTTAAATAAATAGATAGATTTAATTTAAACACAACACTGATTAGATTAATTATAGTGAATTGTTTAGTGTGTGGTTTAGTTGAAAACGACAACAATTTTATGATTTTCGTTTGTTTAAAACTCGTCAAAATGACGAAACAATTTTAGAAACGGGCTTGTTACATCAGTCTATACCGCAGTCAATATTTTTATTGTTAGTTTATTTGTAAACCTAGTTTTAAAATGCATTTCACTTCTCGTTCTTGCTTGATCCATCAAAACAATCATAGTACCTACGTTTTAATCAATTATGGCCTTTGATATGTGTACATGTAGACTGAGAATGCTAATGAAAATCTATGAAGGCGTTGCATTTCTCAGCACAACACCGGCACTACAATCAGATCATGAAGCAGATCAATGTTGATTTTTCTTTCGAGATGATTCCCTCTTCATATGGAGATTACACAACCGTAATACACTGTGATTTAGCCTGGTTCGTCAGTTTGTTGGATTGTTTTGCTTTCTCACTAAAATCAATCCACTCTAGATCGTTTCAGTCGAGCCGAGATCTCCTCATCCAGGCCGTTTCCTTCTATCCTCTATTCCAGATAGAATGGACGGTAAACGCTGTTATAGTCGCGTAACTTTATTAACACAACACATTTGATCAGTACTCTCCGGCTGCACACACTGGAGAACACCAACAACTCGTGTTACACACAATACAGTCTGTACTGCAACAACCATCCTAACACAGGCCATCTTGGACCAATTGATTTGCCGCGAATCCGAGTGCTTTTGCAGGATTTACAAATGCTAGACGAACTGCGCTTACAGGGCAAACGAGACAGGTTCCCAAACAAACGTCTGGGTGTTAAAGCACCCAGTATTTACACGCAATTGACAAACAGTCACAGCAAAGTTTCACTTTAGTGGCCCGATCGGGCCAGTAACCATCCTGTATACTGTCCCGGGTGTGTCGCACTCTGGCCCCGGGCCATCGGGCAGTCCTTATTGTCGAGCCCTGCCCCTCAATATGCTTTATGACGTTCGTCTGATGCTGGTCTTTTGTCTGTTCAGTCAAATCAGGCTAAAATCTATGTGGGATTGAACATTCTCGTCATTGGCACATGAACTGAGATATTCTCTGCCCTCTGATATTACAAATGCAGAATTTAAAAACAAATTAAAACCCATCTGGTGTAGCTTTTATGGGAAATATGATGCCAAATGTTTCTGTTTTTATAGTCTTGGCTTTGTTTGTTTGTTTGTTTGTTTGTATAGCGTTGAATCATTTGGTACAACCTCCACAGTTCAATACTCATATGGAAATAGCATTTTTTGTTGCTTTTGCATTAATATTTGTTATTTCCCCATTGCTTTAATTACTCTCTGAAGTGGCTCTGTGCATGTTAGAATGTGTGTCAGTGTGCTGAAACAGCTCTCTGCAAGTAAATGTCCATCAGTGAGCACTAAAGTAGGAGACTCTTTCACAGCCAGATTGCTTGCTGCTGGACTCTTGGTGTCATCCTGTGTTGTTGGGACAGGGTGTTATAGTTTTATATGCACGTAAAGCGCTTTTGGATACTACTTTTAAAGGTGCTATATAAAATAAAGTTTATTATTATTATTATTAGAGTCCCCCGAGTAAACAAACTCTTTCTTGACACCAACGACATCGGTGAGCCAGTGTTTTGATGCACCAAAGTGTTCTCGGAGCTTCGTATGATTACAGCTGAAGACACCTGGAATGCTTTGACAATGATTTTGGTTCAGAGAAATTCAGAAAGGCATGGAGAGTAAATGGTGAGTACATTTGAACTGTTGTGTGAACTATCCCCTGTAACACACAGATGCTCCTCTTCTGATCATGTTTGACTGTATGTTTACATCAGGCTGAATGAATCCGGTCGGCTTTCAGAGTTTGAAAAGTGCTACGGTTTTATTCACGTTATTAATTATATATAACATGTGAACTTCAATATATCAGTCGTCGTATTTAAAAGCAGAGAAGGCTATAATGTCATAATTCTTTAGATTAATACTCAATATACACAAAGATATACACTAACTTTGCTGTGAAAGAGTTAGGAACATGTGGAGTGTGTGGTTTTTAGATTATCACTTTAACGCATGCACTGTTCATCCAGTCTAATAAAGATGCTCAGTTTTACTGCTCCTAAAGGTCAGATGTGGAATATAAATATAGAATATGGAGTTAAAACGTTTAAGATAAACCATGATAGTTTCAATTATTACCTTCATTTATTAAGGCTGTAAATAATTAATATAGTAAATATTTATACATATATACTATATTCTATATCTTCAGTCTGTAATGAGCTGGTGGTTGTGTTTATATCCGTGAGCAGACGTTACAGGCAGTGTAGGCCAGCAGTTATTAGCAGCAGGACTTCATGTTCGTCCAGAGTTCAGAATGTTTGCGTTATATTATAATGATTGATGGCTGAATTCAGACTTTAAATGAGGGATTATTACAGTCTGTGCTTTCTGCTGGTGTGTGTGTGTGTGTGTGTGTGTGTGTGTGTGTTGAAGTTCACGGTTGTGAGTGTTTGCATGTGTTTATATTAGGCTTGCCACGTTAGACGGTGTTGACGGTGTTACCGGTTTTAAGACGCAACACCGGTGACATCACTTTTCCACCGTGACACCGTCCCCACAAATATATATATAAGTATTTGTTTTTGCAGCAAGAATGAGGCTGCCAAAATGGGAAATGCAGTTAAAAAAAATCAAGCGCAGAAGTCAGACGAACAGGTGCAGCCAACAATTAGTGATTAATTTATGCGATGCACAAAATATAAGAGGGACAGTGTGAGGTGGAACAAATGCAGTGATGCAGTGACCTCGTAACCACTCGACAGCCAGTATGAATCGCCTGGACGTACGTATTTCTACAAAACAGCTATTCTACGAGCCTACAACCGTATCTGTGGTGAGATGCAACAGGCCATGCACTAGTCGAGTATATTTTTCACTTACAACAGATATGTGGTCGCTAACTTTCCATTTCATTGACATTTCATGGACACAATGCCTCCAACCTGAACCTAGCTGTACCCAACACTATTGAGAAGACGGAGAAACCCCGCACGGACCGTGCCCTTTCTGCTGTAAAGCATTTAATTATTTTTTTACGGAGTGGAACAAAATCATGACGGCACAGTTGGACGGCACAAACACAAAAATAATTAGTATATTTTTCTTGGAAAAAAATATATTTTTGAAATGAATTTCGTTAGCTATAATTTGTATCTTAATTGTTCTGTATTTTTCGTTGGTCAGTGAACTACTAGAAAAAAAAGAATAACGAATAACCTTATGAGTTGCGGTGAGATTGTGTTTTGAGTGCCTATATTAAACCGTCACTATTAATGAAATATTGGAGTAAGCAGGACAGGCTTTTACAGTGTATTAAACAAACTCTGTTGAAAGGATTATAGCAGTGGCGCCTGCACCCAAACGGCTGTACCAATCATGAGAGGGCGCGAATTAATGCCGCTTATTCATTTATTTATTTATAAATAATTGAAATTGATTATTAAACAGTATTCACTACACTATGTTGACAAGGCAAGAAAGAATGAGAATAAAGGTGTACGTTTGTGTGATTTAAAGTGTGCATGAGCTTGCATGGTGGGAGATGTAAAGAAAAGATGTTTCTTGTTCATTCGTTTAATCTTAATTAAACTTTGTGCAATTTTTTTATTTATCTTTCTATTTTATTATTCGTTTTAAAAACACTCTAATATAGGCTGCGTAACGTTCTATGGTTATTATTAGTTTGGTTGCAACTTTCACATTTTTTTTTTTTTTTGCCAATTGCGCAAAACTGATAGTGAAAGCGTAATACGCATCCGTTTATAATCTATTTAAAAGCAGAAAAAAGGAGGAAAAGACGAAACCCCCACGGTGATTACTGGTATTACCGCTGTTGTCACATGTCGATTAACCAGTGGCGAAATTTCCTCATCGTTACAACCCTAGTTTATATATATTTGTGTGTTGGGGTTCAGTTTTGTGTGTGTGTGTGCATGTTTGTTTGTGTGTGTTGTATATACATATGGTTGTTTGTGGGTTAGAGTTAAGGGTTGTGTGTTTGCATTTGCATGTCGGGGTTCAGTTTTGTGTATATGTGTTTGATTGAGTGTAGGGATACATTGTTGCGTGTGTGTGTGTTGGGCTTCAGGTTTGTGTGTGTTTATATATGTTTGTTTGTGGGTTGAAGATCAGGGCTTTGTGTGTGTGTGTGTTTATGTTCAGTTTTGTGCGTGTTTGAAGGTGTTTGTGTATTGAGTTTGAGGGTGGTTTGTGTGCTGGGAATCAGGTGTGTGTGTGCACATGTGTAGTCTGTGTATGTGCATGCTTGTGTGCGCGCAAGTGTGTGTGTTTGTGTTTTGGGGTTCAATGTTGTGTGTGTGTTTGTCTGTGTGTTGGGGTTCAGGGGTGTGTGTGTGTGTGTGTGTAATGAGATCTCTTGGTCTTGGCACTTCAGACTCTTCGATTGGGGTCTCAGGATTTCCCCAGGGGCCTTCAGGAGCATTTAAAATTAGCCTGAGTCTCATCTCTCACACACACACACAGTCTCCCGTTCTTCCAGATTTTCTCCCCCCTCTCTCTCTATCTCTCTCTCTCTCTCTGTGGTGTAAATGTGTGTATTTGTCAGTGGTTATGGGTAAGACAGAGTTGTTCTCTGTGTTTAAGAGCGTATTGGACTGCCTCTGCCTGTGTGTGAGTATCCTTCATGCACTGTGTGTGTGTGTGTGTGTGTGTGTGTGTGTGTGTTTATTAGTTATATTTTGAGTGCAAACATTTTCTCCAACTCTGAGCAAATCTGAAAAAAGAAAACCTGTTAGTGATGTCCTCACAGCAGAAGTGTACATGATGTTGGACACCATGTTTTGCTTGATCAGCAGTTATAATGAACTTGATATGAAACAGACGTCAATAGTCCTGTGACACATGTTTTGTGTCGTTATATTGTTTCACAGTGAGTTAGCTTCACATTATTGGAATGTTTATATTGTGTGTGTGTGTGTGTGTGTGTGTGTGTGTGTGTGTGTGTGTGTGT
>CAIGQQ010033594.1:493941-505374 GCA_903798035.1 Danio albolineatus
GTGTGTGTGTGTGTGTGTGTGTGTGTGTGTGTGTGTGTGTGTGTGTGAGCATTTATGTTTGTGTGTGTATTTCTGCATGCATGTGTTTGTGCGGGCATATGCATGTGTGTGTGCTCTTATTTTGTGAATGTGTGTTTGCGTGTGCATGTGTGTGTTTATGCATGCATGTGCTTCTATTTGTTTGTGTGTGCGTGTGTGCATTCATGTTCGTGTGTGTTTTTCTTCATGCAAATCTTTGTGTGTGTGTTTATGTGGGCATATGTATGCGTGTGTGCTCATGTTTTGTGAGTGTGTGTTTATGTATGCATTTGCATTTATGTGTGCTCATATTTTGTGAGTGTGTGTGTGTGCATGTGTGTTTATGCATGCATGGTGTACTCCTCTTTGTTTGTGTGTGTGTGCGTGTGCTTCTGTTTGTTTGTGTAGCTGTGTGTGTGAGCATTTGTGTGTGTATTTCTGCATGCATGTGTTTGTGTGTGTTTATGTGGGCATATGCATGTGTGTGTGTGTGCTCATGTTTTGTGAGTGTGTTTATGCATGCATTTGTGTTTATGTGTGCTCATATTTTGTGAGTGTGTGTGTGTGTGCATCTGTGTGTTTATGCATGCATGTTGTGCTTCTGTTTGTGTGTGTGTGTGCGTGTGCTTTTGTTTGTTTGTGTAGCTGTGTGTGTAAGCATATGTTTGTGTGTGTATTTCTGCATGCATGTGTTTGTGTGTGTTTATGTAGGCATATGCATGTGTGTGCTCATGTTTTGTGAGTGTGTGTTTATGCATGCATTTGCGTGTATATGCACGCATCTGTTCCTATTTGTTTGTTTGTGTAGGTGTGTGTGTGTAAGCATTCATGTTTGTGTGTGTTTATGCATGCATTTCCATTTATGTGTGCTCATATTTTGTGAGTGTGTGCATGTGTGTTTATGCATGCATGCTGTGCTCCTGTTTGTTTGTGTGTGTGTGCATGCATGTGCTCCTATTTGTTTATTTGTGTAGGTCTGTGTGTGTGTGTGAGCATTTATGTTTGTGTGTGTATTTCTGCATGAATGTGTGTGTGTGTGTTTATGTGGGCATATGCATGTGTGTGTGCTCATGTTTTGTGAGTGTGTGTTCATGCATGCATTTGCATGTATGTGTGCTTATATTTTGTGTGTGTGTGTGTGTGTGTGTGTGTGTGTGTGTGTGCGCGCATGTGTGTGTTTATGCGTCCTGTTTGTTTGTTTGTGTAGGTGTGTGTGAGCATTCGTGTTTGTGTGTGTATTTCTGCATGCATGTGTTTGTGTGTGTTTATGCGGGCATATGCATGTGTGTGCGCTCATGTTTTCTGTGTGTGTGTGTGTGTGTGACAGGGGAGGCTCTCGCATCGCTCTGAAGATCATTAAGAATGTGGAGAAATATAAAGAAGCAGCTCGACTGGAGATCAACGTGCTGGAGAAGATCAACCAGAGAGATCCAGAAAACAAGAAGTAGGAGCTTTACATTGATGGTGTTTAGACGTGCCCTCAGAATGCACACAGCGTGATGTAAATGCTCTTTCACAGCAAACACGTTGAAAAAGATAACGTTTCAGACATCGCAGAGCCTGCAGCACAACTACAGCAATCATGATCCAGAGGAGGAAGAGGGATTATTCCTCTGTTACCACAGTTAATCATATCAGGCACTCAGTCAGAGGATACAGTCAGCCTTACAGAGCTGAACAGAGGGGCAGCACGGTGGGTAGCGCTTTCACCTCATTGCAAGAAGGTCGCTGGTTCGAGCCTTGGCTGGGTCAGTTGGCATTTCTGTGTGGAGTCTGCATGCTCTCCCCGTGTTGGTGTGGGTT
This sequence comes from Danio albolineatus, assembly GCA_903798035.1. Lineage (NCBI taxonomy): Eukaryota > Metazoa > Chordata > Actinopteri > Cypriniformes > Danionidae > Danio > Danio albolineatus. The sequence goes on from CAIGQQ010033594.1 coordinate 495,763, forward strand.
TCCTCCGGGTGCTCCGGTTTCCCCCACAGTCCAAACACATGCGCTATAGGGGAATTGGGTAAGCTAAATTGTCCATAGTGTATCTGTGTGAATGGAAGTGTATGGGTGTTTCCCAGTGATAGGTTGCAGCTGGAAGGGCATCTGCTGTGTAAAACATATGCTGGATAAGTTAGCGGTTCATTCCACAGTGGTGACCCCTGATTAGTAAAGGGACTACGTCGAAAACAGAATGAATGAACGATGAACAGAGGAGTACTCTCCCCTGGTGTAAATGCAGATTACTGTTCTTGTTGTGATTTGGGCCTTGAAGAGATGAACCTGTTCTCATCATTTACTCACACTCAAGTGGTCTTAAATTTTTTTTTAGTTTCTCCTGATAAAAACACAAAACAAGAATGGAGTAAACGGCCATTGACCCCTATAGGAGCAAATATACTATGAAGGGCAATAGCTGTTTTCCAGCATTCTTCAAAATATCTTCAGTATAATATTCATTTTAGGTAAACTGTGCTTTTAACTCATCTGGAACTTGTGTTATGGCCTGTTTCCACTGAGTGGTACAGTCCGATACGGTACGGGTCACCTTTATCAGGCTTGCGTTTCCTCTGCTAAAGGGTGCTCTTCTGGTGTGTGTGGTGTACGACAGAAAGTTTCAGTCTCCGTCATTCTCACTGGAGGAAATGTGTACAGTAAAGCTGTACGGGTCGCTCACATATCATATGAGGAGCACTTCTCACAACACAGAGGCTTTATTACACACATAAACACTGCTGTATTAATGTTCATTACTGACCTCTCTATGAACATGACCTGATTATAACTGCAGATCAATGATGTGAAACAGCCTACTGTCTGTGATTATATCAAATAAATAAATAAATGCAGCATATATGAACACACACAGCCCCTTACAGTCTCTGATATGATCAGTTACAGAAACACTACACACAGCAGACATTTAGTCCTTATTTAGGGTCAACAACAGCAGGAGATATAGCCCACAGTCAGTGCAGAGCTCTCATCTGTGTGTGTAATCTCCAGCAGCACATGTAGCCTCTGTTAGAGAGGAACTCCGTCATTCCCAGCTCATAATAGTCCAGAAGGTGATGATGATAGTTAAACGCAGCAGTTTCTTCATGTTTGCTGAAGGAATCATTTGCTCCTTTGTGTTTTCCGGCTTCTCCTGTGTTTCTGCAGGCGTCAGTCTCGCGTTTGTCTGTTTCTGAAAGGATCGGGTGTCAGAAGCACGTCGATAATCAAGCGCACGTTATTATCATCAGCTCGAGGAGTTTGTTATTACAGATATAGTATAATAAACAATATAAATATATATGCAAGTGAGAAAGCGAAACCGCTCGCGCTTCAGACGGGCTCGTATAAAACTACAGCGCACAGTGGAGAATCTGCTCTTCTTGGCTTTGTGGCTGTTCATCAGGACTCCTCAAGGTGTGTTTGAGCTCGGGTCGACCATGGCTCGTTATTATATGTGTATATTATTACGGTGTATTGTCTCTCGGCTGTGTATTAAACATGGCAGGTCCTTTGTTTTCATTCTGGCTTGTTGCGCGAGTGAATGACATATCTCTGTAAACCAATAGCGTTCAGCTGCGCGTCTAGCTCCGCCTTTTGTTACCCTTGGTACCCTTTGCAAAGGGTGACCAAAAAGTGGTACGGTACGGTTCAGTACGCTTTTAGACAGTGGAAACGGCCATAAAAGCACACCGAACCGTCCCGTACCACTCAGTGGAAACAGCCCATTTGAGACTGAAAATCTGACTAATGCCGAGTTTAGACTGCATGATTGTCAAAGTAGTGGTGTCACAGGTGTGTTCTGGGCTAGCGTTTTGTCGCTGCTGTGTTTACACTGCAAGATGGATCTGCGACAGGGAGTTTCACACTACATGACTTCAAAATAGGAAGAATCGCCGACAACTTTGTCCAAACTCCATCTCACACCCAAACACACGCAGTATATCTTCTGTTATTAACTACAGAAGGAGAAAGAAGCCGCTAATGGGGGAGAAATGTCCATATTTGCTCTCCTGGCTTTGAAGGGAATCAGCAGTTTCTCCTCAGCTGTTTTATTGTTTGACCGGGTTGGGTTGTGATATTGACACGTCAAACACACACGGGGGCTCCTGCCAAACTTACACTCATTTTCCCTCCATTTCTTGTGTCTGAATAAACTGAAGATGAGCTTTTAACTTCTCCTCATCCTCCCGCTGGCCTGCAGGTGTCCACACTAGTGAATGCTGCTCTCTGATTGGCTGTAGGCGATCGCCAATGTTATTTTCAGTCAAACACATTTCACACGGCATGATCTGAATCAGCTGCAGATATTCAGCAGCCAAATATCTCCCGGGCATCAGCGACTCATCGGTGATTCTCTCAGATGGCGTCTTTGATAGTTCACACTGTGTGATTGTCACTCGCGTACACGAGCACTGATTTGCCTGTGATTTCAGGCATTTGTCGGCGATTTCTCAACCTGTCAGCGAGTCAAAATCAGGGCTAACATCATCAGTCTGAATTCGGCATAAGGCTCTTGTTCATTTACATACGCACATATACGTTTTTTGTTCTTTGTTTTGGGCTTATAAGGGTAAAGTCTAGATTGGATATGCGGCTGGCTGGAAGTGTGATATCTACATCAATATAGCGGTGTTTTTTATGACACTATATAATTCATTCATTCATTTTCTTTTCGGCTTAGTCCCTTTATTAATCCGGGGTCGCCACAGCGGAATGAACCGCCAACTTATCCGGCATTTTGTTTTTACGCAGCGGATGCCCTTCCAGCCGCAACCCATCTCTGGGAAACACATTCATACATTCTCATTCGCACACATACACTATGGACAATTTAGCTTACCCAATTCACCTGTACCACATGTGTTTGGACTGTGGGGGAAACCGGAGCACCCGGAGGAAACCCACGCAACCACGGGGAGAACATGCAAACTCCACACAGAAATGCCAACTGACCCAACCGGGACCTGCCCCAACCGGGGATCGAACCAGCGACCTTCTTGCTGTGAGGCAAACGTGCTACTCACGCGCCACCGTGGCGCCCACACTATATAATAATAATTATTAATATCTTTACAGTACTGTGACGGTTGGGGTGGGGGTAGGTGTTAAAAAAATAGAATTTATTGTGTAATTTAATAGATAACATAAATAATACTCGGCACAATCTCTGTTTTTACAGTACTGTGTGATCAGGTTTAGGATTGGGGTAGAGGTAGATGTTAATATAATGTACAATACATGGGAAATTTAATGAATAATTCTTAATAACTTCCAGCCGCAACCGTATCCAATCTAGCAACAACCGCTTATAAGTAGAGACATGTTTCTGAATGTATAATCTAGAGTTGCTGACAGTGAGTGTGTGTGTGTGTGTCAGTCTGTGTGTGCAGATGTTGGACTGGTTCGATTATCACGGCCACATGTGCCTGAGTTTCGAGCTGCTGGGTCTCAGTACCTTCGACTTCATGAAGGAGAATAACTACCTGCCGTACTCCATCTGTCAGGTCAGACACATGGCCTACCAGATCTGCCTCGCTGTCAAGTGTGAGTTTGCATACATACACACACACACACACACACACACACACACACACACCATACGCTCTCTCAGTGTAACGTGTGTAATTTGTTTTGTGATTATGGTCTGTTTCTCCGACAGTTCTCCATGACAACAAGCTGACCCACACTGACCTGAAGCCGGAGAACATCCTGTTTGTGAGCTCAGACTACAGTGTGGTGTTCAACGCAGAGAAGGTGAGATCAGTGCACACTCACTTTATATGACTTTAAACTCATATTTAAACACACACACACACACACACACACACACACACACACTCACTGTTTACATCTGCTTCAAACTAACCAAATTCTCAAATCTAAAAAAAAACACTGCTATGCTTGTGTGTTTTGTTGCTGTGTGTTTGTGTGTTGATTGTTTGTGTGCATCACTGTGTGTGTGTTTTTGTTTGCTATGTTTGTGTGTTTTGTTGCTGTATGTCTGTGTGTGTGTGTGTGTGTGTGTGTGTGTTGATTGATTGTGTGCATCACTGTGTGTCTGTTTGTTTGGGTCTATCTATTTGTATGTCTCTCTCTGGATATGTGTGTGTATGTGTGTGTTGATTGTGTGCATCACTGTGTGTGTGTGTTTGTTTGTGTCTATATGTTTGTATGTCTCTCTCTCTCTGGATATTTGTGTGTGTGTGTGTGTGTGTGTGTGTGTGTGTGTGTGTGTGTGTGTTTGTGTGTGTGTGTGTGTGTGTTGATTGTGTGCATCACTGTGTGTCTGTGTTTGGGTCTATCTGTTTGTATGTCTCTCTCTCTCTGAATATTTTTGTGTGTTTGTGTGTGTTTGTTTTGGATCTCTGTGTATATGTTTTTTTTTTCTTGTGTGTGCACGTGTGCTTGTGTATGTGTTTGCATTTGTTTGGGTCTCTGTGTGTGTGTGTGTGTGTGTGTGTATATATATATATCTGTCTTTCTGTGTGTCTCTTTCTACACTGTCTGTGTCACTGTTTGTGTGTGTATGTTTGTGTGTATCTCTCTGTGTGTATTTGTGTGCGTGTGTGTGTCTCTCTTTCTACACTGTCTGTGTGTGTTTGTGTGTCACTGTTTGTTTGTGTGTGTGTTTGTGTGTATCTCTCTGTATGTGTATTTGTCTCTGTGTGTGTGTCTCTGTGTCTGTGTGGATGGATACATGTCTGTCTGTCTGTCGCTCTTTCTGTGTTTGTGTTTGTGTGTGTGTGTGTGTGTGTGTGTGTGGATGGATACATGTCTGTCTGTCTCTCGCTCTTTCTGTGTGTGTATATGTCTTTTTTCTGTCTATCTTTTTCTCCCCTGTGTGTGTATTCCTGTGTATTTGTGTGTGTGTGTTTGTGTGATTGTTTGGGTCTCTGTATTTGTATGTTTCTCTCTCTCTCTCTCTCTCTGTATATATATGTGTGTGTGTTCACTTGTGTGTGTGTGTGTGTGTGTGTGTGTGTGTGTGTGTCAGAAGCGTGACGAGCGCTCCGTGATGAGCACAGCGGTGAGGATTGTGGATTTCGGCAGCGCCACCTTTGACCACGAGCATCACAGCAGCATCGTCTCCACACGACACTACAGAGCGCCAGAGGTCATTCTGGGTAAGAGAGATACTCCAGTGTGTGTGTGTGTGTGTGTGTATGTGTGTGTGACTCTCTGTCTGTGTTTCTGTAGAGCTGGGCTGGAGTCAGCCGTGTGACGTCTGGAGCATCGGCTGTATTCTGTTTGAGTTCTACTGCGGATACACACTCTACCAGGTGTGTGTGTGTGTTTGTGCACGCGTGTGTGTATGCGTGCGTGTGTGTGTGTGCGTGCATTCTCTGTTTGAGTTTTACTGTAAATACTCTAACAGGTGTGTGTTTATCTATGTCTGTGTGTGTTCTGTTTGAGTTGTACAGTGGATACACACACTACCTGACGTGTGTGTGTGTGTTCTGTTTGAGATCTATCTTTGTGGATACTGTGGATAATACTAGTGCATCTGTAATCCATACGTTTCTGTCGTGTGTGTGTGTGTGTGTGTGTGTGTGTGTGTGTTAGACTCATGATAACAGGGAGCATCTGGCCATGATGGAGCGAATACATGGACCTGTTCCTTCCAGAATGATCCGCAAAACGAGGTCAGGAACACACGTTGATTGATTGATTGATTGATTGACTGTTTGATTGATTAACTGATTGATTGTCTGATTGATTGACTAATCTGTTTTATGAGTGATTGATTGATCAGCTGATTGATTGGTCAACTGATTTATTGATTGATTGGCTGATCAGCAGACTGACTGACTGATTGATTGATTGATTGACTGATTGATTGATTGGTGGTCAGTAAGTAGCATCCAGTGTAATCATGGCTTGACCTTTGCCCTCAGGAAGCAGAAGTACTTCTACAGAGGTCGTCTGGACTGGGACGAGAGCACGTCAGCGGGTCGATACGTCAGAGAGAACTGCAGGCCGCTGAGGGTGAGGGAACACACACACACACACACACACACACACTGACCCTTACTTCATAGTGTGCATGAACACCAGTGCTCGAGCCTATACAAGTATGCAGCACTATATATAGTATGGTCAAAATAAGAAGTCTATTGTTGCATATTCTGCTCTATTGTTTATTTCATGATATCACAAAATACATCAGTCATGATTTATACGAGCGCAGACAAGGCTTGCCACAATAGACAGTGTTGACGGTGTTACCGGTTTTAAGACGCAACACCGGTGACATCACTTTTCCACCGTGACACCGTCCCCACAAATATATATTTAAGTATTTGTTTTTGCAGCAAGAATGAGGCTGCCAAAATGGGAAATGCAGTTAAAAAAAATCAAGCGCAGAAGTCAGACGAACAGGTGCAGCCAACAATTAGTGATTAATTTAAGCGATGCACAAAATATAGGAGGGACAGTGTGAGGTGGAACAAATGCAGTGATGCAGTGACCTCGTAACCACTCGACAGTACGAGTACTGGACGTACGTATTTCTACAAAACAGCTATTCTACGAGCCTACAACCGTATCTGTGGTGAGATGCAACAGGCCATGCACCAGTCGAGTATATTTTTCACTTACAACATGTGGTCGCTAACTTTCCATTTCATTGACATTTTCATGGACACAACGCCTCCAACCTGAACCGATAGCTGTGGCCAACACTATTGAGAAGACGGAGAACGCCCGCACGGACCGTGCCCTTTCTGCTGTAAAGCATTTAATTATTTTTTTACAGAGCAAAATCATGACGGCACAGTTGGACGGCACAAACACAAAAAATAATTCGTATATTTTTCTTGGAAAAAAATATCTTTTTGAAAAGAATTTCGTTAGCTATAATTTGTATCTTAATTGTTCTGTATTTTTCGTTGGTCAGTGAACTACTAGAAAAAAAAAGAATAACGAATAACCTTTGCGGTTATGAGTTGCGGTGAGATTGTGTTTTGAGTGCCTATATTAAACCGTCACTATTAATGAAATATTTGAATAAGCAGGACAGGCTTTTACAGTGTATTATACAAACTCTGTTGAAAGGATTATAGCAGTGGCGCCTGCAGCCAAACGACTGTACCAATCATGAGAGGGCGCGAATTAATGCCGCTTATTCATTTATTTATTTATAAATAATAGAATTTGATTATTAAACCGTATACACTACAATATGTTGACAAGGCAGGAAAGAGTGAGACTAAAGGTGTGCGTTTGTGTGATTTAAAGTGTGCATGAGCTTGCATGGTGGGAGATGTAAAGAAAAGATGTTTCTTGTTCATTCGTTTAATCTTAATTAAACTTTGCGCAATTTTTTTATTTATCTTTCTATTTTATTATTCGTTTTGAAAAACACTCTAATATAGGCGACGTATCGCTCTATGGTTATTATTAGTTTGGTTGCAACTTTTAAAGTTTTTTCAGCCTGTAGCATTGTTGTTGTTTTTTTCGTTATGTTAATAAAAGTTCTGTGTTTGATAACAGTGATTTTGTTGGTAGTGTCGTTGTCGTCCATTCAAACAATTGACGCCGAATTGCCAATTGCCGCAAAACTGAAAGTGAAAGCATAATACGCATGGGTTTATAAGCTATTTAAAAGCAGAAAAAAAGAGGAAACCCCCACGGTGATTACTGGTATTGCCGGTGTTGTCATATGTCGATTAACCGGTGGTGAAATTTCCTCATCGTCACAACCCTAGCGCAGACATGAAGAACAGCATGGTGAGAGAGCTGCAGTGTTGGCGTTGAGCCTTTTATTTAGTGATATTTGATGTTGGATGTGTTTACTTGTGTTATTTTTAACTAATGTTTAATGTTTAACTAATATTTAACTAATCTTTAACACACATACATGCAAATGCATAAATTTACACACAAACACGTATGCATAAACACACAAAACTTGAGTGTGCACGAACACACACACTCATATACATGCTCCAATTCACACACAAACATATGCATGCATAAACACACACACTAACATGAGCTCGCACCTACACAAACACACACACTCACAAAATATGAGCACACATACATGCAAACAGATGTATGCATAAACACACACACAAAACATGAGCGCGCTCACACACACACGTGTGCATAAATTCACACACCAAAATTAGCATATACACATGCACACTCACACACAAAATATGAGCACATATACAGGGAAACAGATGCATGCATAAACACAAAACATGAGCGCGCACACATTCATATGCATGCATAAATTCACACACAAACACATGCATGCACAAACACACACACTCACAAAATATGAGCACACATACACGCAAACAGATGCTAAAACCATATATTGAGCATCTGTATCTCCTCTCTCTCTCTCTCTCAGAGGTATATGCTGTGTGAGTCGGAGGATCATCATCAGTTCTTTGATTTGCTAGAGGGTTTGTTGGAGTACGAGCCGGAGCAGCGCTTGTCTCTCTCCGCTGCGCTGCGGCATCCCTTCTTCAGTCTCCTCCGAGACGCCGAACACTTCAGCGGAGGCCGTGACATCAGCCGGTGACCTCTGACCTCTGCTGCAGGCACTCATGGACAGGTGGGTCAGCCACTATTGACCTCAGATATGATGAAGAGAATATTAATGAACGCTCGCTGCTGACTTGTGGAGGACTGACGGCTCCTCACGCCTGATTGGTCAGCCAGAGTTTGACAGACAGCTTCTTCCGGTTCTCTTGGGATCATCGCGGACTGAAGTAGGATTATAATGTTGCACATGTGGCGGTTCTCAGACGTTCAGTATTTATTTTATGACTTCTGTTGTTTTGTATGAGATGAATATCAGTGTGTGTACAGTACATGTTCTAGAATAAACCATGCTTCATATCAGTCCTGCGCGCGCACGCGTGTGTGTGAAGCATGCTCATCTTTGGAGGATTTCTGTACAGGTGTTCTGGAAGCAGTGAGTGTATCTGTGAGGTCGTGTGCACAGAGTGTGTGTGTATGTGTTCACAGACTGCAGCATCACTTGAACACACACACACACCCACACTGCCAAATCCAGCGTGTGTGTTCACAGACAGTGGCATCACGTCAACACACACACACACACTGCCAAATCCAGCAAATGTGTGTGTGTCTGTGTGTTCACAGACAGTGACATCACATTAACACGCACACACAGACGCACGCACGCACACACACACACACACACTGCCAAATCCAGCAAGTGTGTGTGTGTGTGTCCACAGACTGCAGCATCACGTAAACACACACACACACACATCAAATCCAGTAAGAGTGTGTGTGTGTTTGTTCAAACCTGCAGCATCACATTGACACACACACATTAATCCAGTGAGTGTGTGTGTGTGTATTCACAGACTGCAGCATTGCATTAACACACACGCATTAATCCAGTGAGTGTGTTTAAGTGTTCACAGACTACAACGGTACTTGAACACACACACACTGCCAAATCCAGCGAGTGTGTGTGTGTGTGTGTGTGTGTGTGTGTTTACAGACTGCAGCATCACTTGAACACACACACACACACACACAAACACACACTGCCAAATCCAGCGAGTGTGTGTGTGTGTTCACAGACTG
>CAIGQQ010033608.1:0-25875 GCA_903798035.1 Danio albolineatus
ATATATATATATATACATATATATACATAATACATATATATAATGTTTTGCATGAATAATTATTTCTTGTTTGTAAATAGTTTTTGTATTTTAGGGGCTCAGCGATTTGGGCTAAAATCAAAATCTCAATGAAATAGAACATTTTAACCCTTACGGTTAATATACAATTATTTTATTTGTTTATTTTTTTCCTCTCACAGTGCATTGACAGGCTTTCTGAATGAAGGGTGCATTACTTGATTCTAAAATAACTGAAGGAAACACACACTATCTAAGATTATTTATTGAACATAAGCATTGAAATTAAAACACATTGCCTAAAACCAACAATCACTTTTTTTCTTATAAAAAAGTGAAAACAAGTAACTTTTTTTTTTTTTACTTTGGAAACAAAATGAATTATTTTTTATGTTTTTGAAAATAGATAATAGGCTCTTCTAAATAATAACTCGTGGATATCCTGTAAATAATATTTTACGTGGTGCATTTCTTGCATCTTCTGTAAACAAATATTTTAGTGTTAATATTAATTTTGTTGTTCTAGAAAATATGTCGTCTCAACACATATCTGGTGCAGCTTTCAATCATCATCAATGTAATGCAAACATGCGTCGTGTAGTTACATTTATCAAGAGGTGCGTGGGTATGCATTCAATGCAGAAGTATAAATCAGCCTTAACGGAGCGGGGTCACATGATTCAACACGTGGAAAAATTGGATCGATTATAGGTTTTGAATGTTGATTTCGATTACTTATTGATTAATCGTATACATTTTTAAAAAATTATATTTAGATTTTTTTTTCATTGGATGAAATTTATTTGGAATTTAATACATTTTTATATGTTGCATATTTCAAATGGTTCACCTCAAATAACCTTCCATCTAATTTGCCACTTAAAATCAAGCTGATCCTTATTTGACGCCTTTGTTGTCCTTGTAACCCAAGACGCAGCGATTCAGTGACCTGACAAGAAGCCCTGAATAAACTCCAGCCACACACACTTCCACCCAATAAAAAGTGCTAAAGCCTAAATCTCCCTCATACCCAGCCAGTTCACGCTCTCAGTGTCCAATGATCCTGCATTTGAGCTCATTAAGTTTCTTGGGGCCAATTGGAAATCAATGGAAGCAAGCCATTGTGGACGAACTTTTCTTTTAAGTCCAATTTATGTCCCCCTCTCTCAGTTTCCCAGGCATCTCTCCCGCTTTCATAATGGAGGGAAAATGAGCACGTTCAGGTGCAGAAACCAAATGAACAAAGAGTTCTCTCCTGGAGCTGAAATACACACGTACGTTCGTTCGCTCGCTCGCTCTCATTAGCTCTCAGTGGTGCTTTTGTCTTTTAATCAATGCAGAGAACATAACTACAATTAGCAGCTTTCCCGTATCGATCCCAGCTGAATTAACCAGCGAGAATGGCAAGATGAAGAGTTCCTCACGGGTGTTCTCCATCATCTGCGTGCGTTGCTTGCGAATGTATTCGTGTTTGTGGATGCTGTTTGTCAAGCGAGCGCCCTACTGTAGTGCAAACTTATGAGTGTGCGTTGTCATCGGCGCGGCACACACTTCATCAGGGAGACGTGGCTAAACAGTGATGAATGTGTGTATGCTCTCTGCTTTGCTTTGATTGAATGCCCCGCTCCAAAACGGGGGGCGCATGCACACCCGCACACTTTATGACAGTCGAGATGGAAAACTGCAGTTTGAGATGTAATGAGGAAATTCAGGGACAGGCACGCACCCGAAGACAGCAGACCGGAGAAACTCTGTTGACTTAGCTACAATTTTCAGTAGCGTGACAGACGCACGTCTCAATGTGCTGCAACTTTCCTAGTAACACGCTACTTGGCTAAGCTAAGCAGTGCATCAGTGTTCTTGATTGCTAATGAATGAGTTAAAGTAGTAATCAAGCATGCTTTATTAGAGTGTGTTTTCTTCATTTTGTTTGAATCACTTCCTCGCTTATGTTTTCTTGGTAGAAAAAAAGTGAAGTCTTCTGTTTTTACAGTTAGCAATAAAATGCTAACTTTACATTAAGTTTGATGCTGTTCATCATTAATTCATGCTTTTGAAATCGATATTTTTTGTAATAGAATGATTAATCTGGAAATGATTCAGATTATTTGAAAGATAATGTCATTTTACATAGCTTTAGTAGTCTCATGTTTGATATTATCTGTAGCTAAAATGATTTTAAATAAGTAACAAACTACTACTAGCTACTAACAAAAAGCAGCTTATTAAAGCTATGTAAAATAAAAGTTCATTTAAATATGATTTGATAAACAAATCTGAATCAGATATATTTTTTCTATAAACTACCAACGTCAACAACATCAATTAGCAATAACAACATTAAGCTAAAGTTAGCATTTTATGGCTAACATAGTGAAAATAGAAGACGTCCCTGTTTGTTCTACCAAGAAAAGCTCAGTAGGCTCACTTTTGTTCATAGCTAGCTAGCTACTTACTTAACAGTTTAAATAAAAAAGACTTTATAATTAACTTTATTACAATATATACTCTTTATCATGATTAGCTTAGCTGTAACAAGCTCGCTATTGTTTGATGTTAGTTTAAGCTAATTTGACATCCTTGTAGCCCTTAGCATTTAAATTATTTATGCGCCAATGATTTTAGTATACTGCCATAATTTAAGTATACCGCCATCTTACAGAGATTTATTGATCTGGTAGTACTTGAACTATGTTTAGAAAAAAAGTACTCAAAAGTATATTTTGTCCAGTTACAAGCTACTTGACAAGTAAAGTACACAAGTGAAGTACAGCTTTGCAACAAAACAATATGAGGTAATGATCAGTAACTAACTAACTAGTGTCCTTGACATCCTGGTGGGTCATTGTAAACAAATATCAATCTGTCGATGATTGATATTTTAAAACGCTCGTACCTAGCTTCAATTTAGTTATACATTTTATGTTGGTAGCAAATAGCTAGCCACTTTTGCTAAAATTAGCATTGCTTAAAATGTATAGGCCTATTAGTACCACAGGTAACTTGGTAAACATTACCTTAGATTAGATTAGATTCAGGGCGCCACGGTGGCGTAGTGAGTAGCACGTTCGCCTCACAGCAAAAAGGTCGCTGGTTTGAGCCTCGGCTGCGTCAGTTGGTGTTTCTGTGTGCATGTTCTCCCCGTGGTTGCGTGGGTTTCCTCCGGGTGCTCCGGTTTCCCCCAAAGTTCAAAGATATGCGGTACAGGTGAATTGGGTAAGCTAAATTGTCCGTAGTGTATGAGTGTGAATGAGAATGTATGGATGTTTCCCAGAGATGGGTTGCGGCTGGAAGGGCATCCGCTGCGTAAAACAAATGCTGGATAAGTTGGCGGTTCATTCCGCTGTGGCGACCCCGGATTAATAAAGGGACTAAGCCGACAAGGTTAGATTCAACTTTGTCATTGCACATGTACAAGGCAACGAAATAAAAATGCACCTTGGTTTGACTCTAGAAGTTAATTGATGTCCTTGAAAATTCCATACGATTTTTATTTTGAGTATATAAAGTGAATTACTTAAGTGTTTCATGTTGGCTTATCACTAACATTTCTAAAATGTAACATTTGATTGTATTTGAGCAAGAGACAGCTTCAGTTTTCCAAGCACTGTACACAAGCCAAATACTTTGAGATGCTAATGCTGTATGTAACGCAGACAAACTTACTTTGCTATCTGCACACGTACAACTGGCTCACGCAATACCCTCCAGTGTCATTGCTTTCTGTTCTTCCTCAAGTTCATAAAAACTGCATTTTTAATAAGTTGTTTGCACTTAGTGTTAGACACGACCGCACTGCTGTTTTTAATTAATAACCTCAGTCTTCCCAACCAAGTGGAACACAAACGACACTAACACACGCCGAGAGAAGGAAGATAGATGAACCCTGGGTTAGAGGCAAATACACTTCCTGTGGTTATGTTGAAGGTTTTATCTGTCTGAGAAGTTTTCACTTTTATCAGTCTATAATTCAGTCAGAGTGGCAGATAAATACAGAGAGAGACAGGAATGGAGATAACCAGTGCTGCGGCGGAGCGTGTGGATGGGCTGTGCTCTAAAAATTGAGCCATGATGGAGATAAATGCAGTCAAAGAGATAAATGTGGTTTTGTATTCATCATTTTGTATTAGCTGATTTTTTACTTTTAAAGGAACCTGTTGACCGACTTGCCAGCTTGTGAATGGATTAGAGATGATCATTATTACAGTTCTGGGGGATTAGTTGATTAGCAATTAATTGTTTTCAACTTCAGAGCTTAAATTTACATGTATTTGTTTTAATTTTAGGTGATAATAGGCATGGTAATGTTGCATGTTAAAAGTAAACTGGTTTTAGGTAAAAATGCCTTGCTGTGAACTCTTCAGCGTTATATTTAGCTGGATTTGTATTTATTAGTGCAGTCTACATTTGCCATTCTGAATTTGTGCTAGAAGTGATATTAACCCTTTATTTAATGTTTTCTAGGTCTGTTTTTGATATTGGCTCAACTTAGATATTCTTGCACTATATCTACGTTTTTTGGCATTTTTTTTGTGTAGTACTGTATTATATAGGTATATTTACACACCACTTAATAAACAATAGAGCATAATGTCAAAACCATGACACTGTAAAACCCAAAAAAGTTGAGGTAACTCAAACCGTTTGAGCAAACCGATTGCAACAAACCATTTAAGTTCAAAAACTAATCCTAATGAGTACTGTGAACTTAATCCAACTGAGTAAATGAAGGAATCTGAGCACAGTAAAACCCGATAAATAAAGAGAACTCAAACCAACCCATTTAGTTAAGGCAACTCAAACCATTTGAGGAAACTGATTGCAACAAACCATTTGAAAAAGCTAATTAAAAAAATGTAATCTATATGAGTACTGTGAACTTACTCCATTTAAGTTGAAGTAATGAAGTATTTAATTAACTCCTTACCTTCAACATTAAGTTCAGTACTCTTTTTTTCAAATGAGTTGAATGAATGTTCAGTAAATTTTGAGTTAACTACACTCATTTCACTTGATAAAGTTAACTGTTGGATTGAACAGTGTTTATATTACATATACGGTGACACGGTGGTGCAGTAGGTAGTGCTGTCGCCTCCCAGCAAGAAGGTCGCTGGTTCGAGCCTCGGCTGAGTCAGTTGGCATTTCTGTGTGGAGTTTGCATGTTCTCCCCGTGGTTGCGTGGGTTTCCTCCGGGTGCTCCGGTTTCCCCCACAGTCCAAAGAGATGTGGTATTGGTGAATTGGGTAAGCTAAATTGTGTGAATGAGTGTGTATGGATGTTTCCCAGAGATGGGTTGTGGGTAGAAGGGCATCCGCTGCGTAAAAAAATGCTGGATAAGTTGGCGGTCCATTCCGCTGTGGCGACCCCGGATTAATAAAGCGACTAAGCCGACAAGAAAATGAATGAATGAATGAATATATTACATATACTTCACAATTTTACAGTTGATTGTATAATGAAGTAAGAAATAACAACAAAATTATGAACCACTTGTAAAACTTAATAGATTGCATAGTCTTTTAAATAAATGAATTAATGGGAATTTGATAAAACTGTGTTAAAGTGTGATTTTTAAAATGCTGTACAAATATGGCAAAACATTATTTCTGACATTTTCTTCTGTTAAGTCAGCAAGTATCAGACATAGAAAAAAATTGCAAATGAAAAACAGGCATTGGCATGCACAGGGGTTTTCAGACCTGTCCTTGAGTGCATTATGGGTAATCTCAAGCCATTGAGTTTACATCAGTTGTACACTCGCTCATTATTGGAATGCATTATGGGATTAAATGAGTGCCCTCAGTAACATCCATGGTTTTGGACTACACTACAAATGCCTGTTCCCTCCAACAATAATACCCTATATAAGGCTAATGGGTGGGTTTGGGACACAGCCGAAACTGTGGACTTCAAACTGTGACTCCTATGGGGGGAGCTGTTCTAATGCTTATAATTTGTGTGTGCGCTTGAATACTTGAAAGCAAACAGGAAATGTGTGTGTGGAAATCTCTTAGGCCTTTTTGTCTCAACCTTTTTGCCCCTGATCCTCAGGCAGTAGGGTGAATCTCATCCTCTCTGTACTTCTCAAATGAGACTGAGCTCTCTTGGTGGTTAATTGGGAAGGTTTTGCTCAAGGCTGCCTTACATGTGGCTTTCTGAGATCTGCCTAACACACACATTTGTTTTCTGTCATGGCGGGGACTCCATTGATTTTTCTACTGAGCTAATGGTGTTTTCTGGCTGCTGAGCATCACGAAAATCACTCTGCGTTTTCATGAAGACTTTGTTTAGTATGTTTATGACGCCGCTTTCCTCACGGGGCCCATTGGCGAGCTTGATGATTTTGGATTTTACGATCGCTTTGGGGACGTTTAGGCCTTTCGTTGAGGGCTAAATCTTGACCCACGCACACACAAGCGTATTGAAAGAATAATGGGAAAATTGGTGTTTAAGATGCTCTGTTGATCTGCTGTCTAATAATGTTTTGGTTCTCAATAGTTGCTCCTCCATTGCAGGATGCATTCATAGATTAATTAGGGAGGAATATAGGATTATACAATGTGAGTGTATAAAAAAGTGACATGGTTTGAAGTGTTTTTTTGTGTCTTTTTCACCTTCAGGCTTCATGCAGAGTTCCGCTTTTTCCAAACCTGGGGTAATTTCTGTAGCAGAATGTTTGCTTGTCATTTGATATGGATTGCACTCAATCCCTGAAGCCTCTTTGTATATGATACCTGTTTCTGCAGGTCTGTGTGTCTGTTTTCATCTTACTTTAAACTTTGGAAAATAAGCATTTTCATTCATTCATTCATTTTCTTGTCGGCTTAGTCCCTTTATTAATCCGGGGTCGCCACAGCGGAATCAACCGCCAGCTTATCCAGCATATTTTTACGCAGCGGATGCCTTTCCAGCCCCAACCCATCTCTGGGAAAAAAATAAGCATTTTATTTGAGAAATAATTGAGGACAATAGCTTCCTATAAATGTACTGTTCTATTCCTAGAAATTATTTTCTCAACATATGGAACCAATATATTGAGCCAAAACCAATAAGATATCATACAATTGTAATTTTCTATAATTATACAGATTTATTCATTTGTTAAAGTTAATAAGGAATGCTTGGGAAATGCTTGAATATTACTTTCCATTAATGTATATATTTTATTCTGCTTAATATTATATTATTATTGGAAATATCGATAATAGAAATCTATGAGAAATAACAAAAAACAAATATTTTTGTTGTAATATTATTTAACTGTGTTTAATACTTATTTTCATTATTGCATTTTATTAAATGAATTTGTATTCTAACCAAAAGATGGCTTAATAAATTTTGTTGAAATCCTGTACAGTATTTATAAAACAAAAACTACAGGAAAATAAGATAATTAAAATTTTTTCAATATAAATAAATAAATAAATAAATAAATAAATAAATAAATAAATAAATAATTTGTTAGAGAAATATTCGAATACTACTTTCTATTTTTTAGTGTGTTAATATTCTATTGAAATAGAGCACACATGCATTTAAAAACTATATATATATTGTATATTTTTGTGTTTGTATTATTGTTAATGCATATACACTCACCGGCCACTTTATTAGGTACCTGTCCCACTGCTCGTTAATGCAAATTTCAAATTGGCCAATCACACGGCAGCAACTCAATGCATTTAGGCATGTAAAAAATGGTGAAGGCGATCTGCTGCAGTTCAAACCATGCATCAGAATGGGGAAGAAAGGTGATTTATGTGACTTTGAATGTAGCATGGTTGTGGCAACATGAAAGCAATATGGACCAAAATCTCTGAGGAATATTTCCACTACCTTGTTGAATCAATGCCATAAAGGATTAAGGCAGTTTTGAAGGCAAAAGTGGGTCCAACCCGGTACTAGTAAGGTGTACCTAATAAAGTGGCTGGGGAGTGTATACGAATAGCATATAAAAAAATATGAAGACATTAAAAATTATATATCAATTTTAAAAATAGTGATCACATACACCTTTTTATAAATATTAGTATCGACAATTGTGACATTTTACAGGTTTAGAAGTATTGATGTTGACAATCAAAAACCCCCATCCTTTTCATTCTCTTCAAACAAAATGTGCAATCTCCTTTGCTAAAACCGAAGCATCTTGTTTATGTGAAATCAGTGCTTAGATCAAGCTGTCGTCGCCCTCTGAAGTCTTTATACTTCACCGAAATAGCAGAAACGTCAAACCTGGTCTGAGATCAGTGTTAAAGGGCAGCATCTTGCTCCAGCAGGCTGTCAGGCGTGTTGTTTTGGCCTGAGGGAAACACGATCAGCCGTTTGCTCTGTCGACATCCACTGCTCTACAATTTTGAAGCTGACAGCTCGTTTTCGCAATCGTTTACACACGTGTGGCTAGTTAAGCGTGGGACTTGAGCGCTTTTATAAAATGAGAAACGTTGCCATAGCACCACTTCATGATGCAAGCTCTCGGTAGCTGCTCTTTTCATGCCTTTTTAAGTTTAATTCTTGATTTTAATTCTCAAAAGAGCAATAATGTCATCATTCCTCTAAATACTGAGTTAATGCATGTGCCTGGTGTGAGTCATCCGTTATTCCAAAGAACTACAATTTGTCTTTGTAATTTAGGCAATCAGTCAATCCAGAAGAATCTTGAATATGTTTTAAAAGAAAATTATTATGTATGATTCCACTGGAAAAAAAAAAGAAACATCATAATATATGGAAGCAAAAGGGGTTACGAATGCGGTTTCATGTTGACTTCAAAGAGAAGTTCATCCAAAAATAAAAGGAAATTGGCATAATTTATTCACCCTCATGTTGTTCCAGACCTATTTGACTTTTTGTTTGACAAAAAAAAAGGAGAGAAAAGAGAAATGTGGATCAGTCTTTTATGTAAATACAACAGATGTGGATTTCAGCTTTGTAGTTTTAAACATACCGTGCTAAAGCAAAAGTGGTCCATTAAACTGAAGTCTTCTAAAGCTAAATTTAGGGGGGAAATGGGAAAAGCTGACAGTAAATAATAGCGCAAACTCCGTTTTTTTAAGTTATTATTATATTTAATGTAATACTTAATATTCCGTAAAGATGTACAGTAATTGACTAAAGGGCTCAGAATATATTGCTACAGAAGATTTCGAATTCAAATGAATGCTGTTCTTTCTTTTTTTTTAGTTCCTGTACTAATCTTGCAAAAATATATCATGGAAATAATGTTTATATTTCACCATTTTACTGTATGTTTGATCAAATAAATGCAGCCTTGGTAAGCGCAGACAATGAAAAACATTTTATAATGTATTACCAATCCCAAACCTTTAAACTGTGCAGTATATTGTGCTGTATATTTTCCTACTTTTTTTATTTTCCTACTCTTAAGCTGCTCTTTTAGATTTTTTTAAGTAGATTAAATCAGTTGTTTTGCATCATTGTATGAAATATCAGAAAGTCAGTCAAAATTTGTTTAGAGCAACTCAAGGGAGAATGAATGAAGATTTCTATTGATTACAGGGATATCAGACAAGTAATTTAATTAATTAATTTAATTTATTTATTTATTTATTCGAAACAAAAAGGTGGCTTGTATTGAGTTATCCCGGTTTCTCTAAATTTAAATTTAAATTTATTCAGACAGTTTTATTCTGTCTGGTGCTTGAAAAAATTTAGAGTACTTGTATTTATGTTTTGGGCAATCACCACCATTACAACTTTAAATGACCAAAGGAGAGATGATTTTGGTTAATTACTTTTACAAAAACACAAGCAAAAATCAAAACAACATTTTATCTTACCATTAAGAGCAGTAAAAGATTTTAGTCGAGAGTTTTCTCTTAACGTCCCCAAGAAATCAAATCTAATAATTTTGTTAGCTCACATTGTCAGTTTTGTGGTAAATAATTCATCTGTTCATGTCATTAAGAAATATTAAATGTTTGCCCTTTGAATCTTTAATTGAAATCTGAAAATGCACTTCCTGTTTGTTCTCAGTTTATTATCAGATGATGTGATTTTGAGGTAATGGGCGTGGCTAAAACTGCTCCAACCGTCAGTTTTGACAACAAACAGAAATGTTGAGCAGGAGGAGTCTGTTAGGTTGTAAAAACTCTCCTGAAACCCATTTCCCAATCTTTCTGAATGAAATGCCTGCTTTACTACAAGCCACGCCCACTGCTCATTTAAAATTCCATTTCTGTAGGAGCTGCGTCACATTACGAAAGAATAATGATCGCAGCTTCCGGTTCACGGGGACTTTAAAAGCAAATCACAAGGCTTCTATGGGTAAAGGCAGGGTTGTTGCTATGTCGACAGTGTCAGCATGATTACTAACTAACTATATACACAAAGATTGGCTATTGAGCTGGGGAGGAGTCTCTGTCGGAGAACTGTCATGGAAACTCTGTAGAGCACGATATTATTATGGCATGTTCAAATAATGCTTTCAAGATAAAATTTATTGCCACGTTCAAATAAAGATGATAAAATGGATATAATATAAATGTATTTTATACACTGTAAAAAATGCTGAGTTTCATACAATTCCTTCATGTTGTGCCAACACCAATGGATTAAGTTTACTTAATTGTTTTAGAAATTTAAGTGGATTGAACATAAAACAATTATAAGTTGTGACCCAAAACCCAGAAATTATGTTTATTCAGATTATTTTAAATAATTAGTTTGAACAAGCAGCAAAAATATAATTTTGAGTGTAGAAAATAGTTAAATATAATATTTAAATTCTTTTAAGTAATATAGAAAAAGTTGTATAAAGAGCATATATTTGTGCAAATATGTTTTAAAGAAAATGTTTCCTGGCTGTCTTTTATGTGTGTTTTAATGACTAATGTTTACTGATATCAGAGCTGTTATTTTAGCAATAAATTACTTTTAGATTTAAAAACTATTCACCTTATTCCCCACGTACGAGCGGGTGCAGCCATATAAATAATTTTGGCACGAGACTTCCGGTCTCAATCACTTCCATTCATTGTTAGACGTTAAAAATAGCTTGTTCTGGTGCTTGATATTGCAAACTGATATTTTCGCATTATATTATTCTGCTTTGTCTGTATACTGTAGTAATGTAAACACTTGTTTGTAGAGCAAGTAGTTTGACCGTTTTCTGCCGTTTATTATTCCTAGTCATTTCAGAAGTTCTAAAACAATCACAAAAAACAAGCGCACTGCTGCTGTGAAGAATAAGGTCAAAAGAGTCCTAAATGTAGGACTGACATGCTCATTATTTTTACGATTTGAATCCAAAATTGTCAAGTTGTGAGCTACTTTGGGCCTTAAGGTATTTTGCGATCACGTCTCCAGATCTACAGGTTTTGAGAAACGTGCAGTGAAATGTCTGTGGCGCTGCTGCTGTGTTTCAGTACCTGAAAGTTCACGGTGTTCTTCCAGCATTACGGGATTGAGCTTCTCTATGTAGGTCAGGAAGAGTTTTGTCAGCCGATTTTTGCACGACTCCTTGAAAGCTCTTGTTTGTGAGCTTTGATTTTTATTTTTTGTACAGAAGCAGCAGGTAAACGGACTAGATCTGTTCCGCGCGCCTCCTGCAGTCTGTTTACTGGAGATTTAATAAAGAGTAATGGAGTGTAAGATGTAAGAAATGTGCTTTTGAAACGTTTCAATTTTAGTCTGTGCCAAGCCAATGATCTGTTAATGGAAGACGCTTTGATTTCCACACCTGAACCCTGTAATTCTGCTGTTTTGAAGAGTGCGAATATATGTGTGTGTGTGTGTGTGTGTGTGTGTGTGAGGTGTATTGTTACAGTCTTATGCGAGGCATGGAGGTTTGATTAGACTGGTGTGCGCAGATGGGCTCTTCAGTGTGATTACAATGCTTTTCATTAGATTTCATCACGTCTCCTCTTTTTCTCCTGTCTTTGACATCTCTTATCTTTCTCTTGATTAATCACGGGAGGTGGATGTGACTGCAGTCGAGAGGTAATTGCATCGCAGGTGTGTTGATATGGGGATGTTATGGATTTGTTGTTGATATCGTTTCTTTTTTTGTTTGTTTGTTTTATAGGTTGATTGTCAGAAATTCGGTGCTCTCATGACCGTTGCTGTCAGTCGTTTGATTCTGAGTATTTGCTCTGCTGTGACTTCACTTACATTTAGGTTTCCGGTGTAGTTGTGATCTTGAGGTGTAGTTCACACCCAAATTGTATTTTTAATTTACTTTAAAGCGCCCATGAAGTCAAAATAAACAAATTTTAGATGTTAGTTTCAGTCTGTTAGTTTTAAGGTCATCTATACAGTATGTTGGTGTGCTCCAAAATAGTGACAAAATTCGCTTTTAGGATATATAAAACCCGACATAAATATGTAAAGCTTGCAGTTTGATCAACAAATTGTTTTCACATTACCTCATACTTCAGTTTCTTATCAAAGATTGACCAATCAAATGCTTTCTAGTGTATGGCATGCCCCGCCCCCTTAAAGACGCTTCTAATTTGCTTTTCATTTGATGCACTCTCACTGGCAGAGCTGTGATAATAGCAAAATGCTATTGGCTACTTTATAAAAAGTAGAGGGGCTACTCTACATCCCACCCTCTCTTCGTGTTTCGGTTGAGATTATGCCAAACATCGAATAAAAATGCACATTACAAAGCACTTCATGAGACCTTTTAACTTTGTTTTCTGTCCCAGTGGAATTTTCCTAAAGGAATACTTCATATATTAAAAAAATAAATAAATTAGTTTGACCTTTACTTGTTCTGTGGAACATAAAACACCATATTTAGAAAAATGTTTTTATTTTATTTTATTATAAATTTTTCGAGTTTTCAGTTATTTAATTTCAGTAATTATTTTGTACTTATTTATTCTTATTTTACTGACTGTATATTGCATTTTATTATTTTTTTAAAGATTCTTTTTGTTTAATTTAGTTTAAAGTTTTCAGTAATTAATTTTTCCCACTTATTTATTCTTATTTATTTGACAGACTTGACCATTTTTGTAATAGTACAATACTATTAGGACTATATTATTTTAAAATGTGTAATACTGTTACACAAAATAAATTTTAGCTGGATTTTTTTTTACTTTTTTTGTTTAAAGAACAGAAATACCTAATTTACTCTTGTTTTTTTTTCACACTTAAGAAAGACCTATAGACAAATATTTACAACTTTCTTGTCTCTATAATGAATGTCAGTTCATACAAACAGAATGTCCACAGGGTTTCAAAATCTTAATGTCTTGCATAAAAAAAATACATTTTTAGGCCTTAAAAAACATCTTAAATAAACTGAAATGTTTTGTTGTAGGTTGTAAATAATTTTAATTACTAAATTATTAATTGAAGTAATATATTATGTATAGTAATAGTTTAATAATATTCCTAACAATAACATTTATTTAAAAGTTCTCTATATATTTATAGCTACCTAAGGACACTGACCTGGACAGGCTATTTTGCATACATTTAGTTTATTATAGTTTTTTAGACTTGTCAGTTCTTTTGTAAATAAACATTTTTTTAAAGTGCATGTATACAACTAAAATTGGCTTGTTTTGACTCATTATTAAAAAATGTGGCTTAACTTTTAAATCTTAATTTGATTATTATTATTTTTATTTTTTGATAAATCACATAGAAATCTATTCCACTGGACCAACTGGGTCATTAGAAAAAATCCTTACTGTTTAGCCCTCTATAAATCTAAAATGTCATTCATAATAGTCTTAAAGTCTTAAACTTGACTTGATGAAACCTGCAGAGACCACACTGACTTTTTCTCAATGGAATAAATAAATCAATGCGTTTACCTTTCCATTAACATCTAACTCTCATATTATAGTAAATCTAAAAGCGACAGAGCTGAATTCTTCAAATACCTCTTGCTCCAAGCTGAATCGCACAACTTCGCTTCACTTCATCAAACAAATACACAATTGTTCAGCCATATGCTTAAAAGACAGGATGAGTATTTCCTTAAAACCATCTTAAAAAAACAGTTCTTTTGTCACCCGACTTCTCAGTATAATAAACACTGACAGTCTGCTTCCTATTGCATTATATGTCATTACAAATGCAGTAAACGAGAACGGCAGAGCTATTAATGCTTCAATAGCCCTGACAAATAGAGCTCAGATGTGTGTTTTACAGCAACAATGAGAGAAAAGATCCTAATCGAACCGGAATCCGGCTTCAGATTTCATGATCTGCTTTGTTATTCATCTCGAATATGATTTTCATAATTCTTGACATTCGGAGATGTGTTTCTTGGCTGGTTTTCAGTATATTGTTAGACCTGCGTGTTTGTAGTGTAATTGTAATCTCTGTTCTTCATAAATGTCAGCGATTAAAACGGTGGCTGGAATTGCTTTGTGGATCACTTGCTGCTTGATGACTGTAATCAGCTCTTTTTCAGTTCATTAGGAGGTGGAAATAGAAGAGTTTCAACTTTGGGCGATCGGTGGGAGGTTCAGAGCGGCTGAGTGGTCTCGAGATGCCGTTCCTTGCTTCATCATGCTGCTAAAGTGTGTGTTAGTGCAGTTCAGATGTGAAGAGCAGGTCTTGGTCTAGTCCAGTACCAGTTTGTAAATATAAGTAATGGAGGAATTTTTATTTGTCCATCTGTTTGATATTTTGTTTTGAATTTATCATGGTATTTTTATTAAAAAAGGGAATATATAGATCATCTTTTTACTGAATGCAAAAAATTTTATAGTTTGATTAAAAAAAAAACTATTTCTTTTCCTGTTTCTTTTTTTTTTCTTTTATTTTAAAGATATTAGAAACAACAAAAAATGGCATTTGAATTTTATTTTGGTTTATTTGATTTGATTTTTATTCAAATTAATTAACCGTAAACTTTTTTCTTATTCTATTTTTATTTGAATTTGCTGAAAAATATAGTTTGTACTTTTTATTATGGGAAAATTAGTTGAAGGATAATATATGTAAATAATGTCCAAATGTTGATTTTATTTCTATGTGCGAGTGAAAGTATTACAAAAACAGCATTATATTTTATCTTCAATTAAACTCTGAAATTGTTTAGAAAGAGTTTTTTTGGTATAGGGAAAAATTAGAAGCATAGTGATAAGTATATATTCAAATGTTAATTTTATTTCTATTTAAATGTGAACATTTAATTGAAGTACACTATTTGTACACTCAAAAAATATTTTTGCTGCTTGTTCCCACTACTTTCCTAAAATGAGCTGTATCATCACAAATCAGTTTGTGTTGGAACAACATGAAGAAATAATGTGGAACCCAGATTTTTTTACGGTTACAAAATTTACAGTTTAGAATGTAATAAAGCTAATTTACTAATTAAATACTACTATATAATATAATTATATAATACTATATAGTAATATACTATATATTATATGACTATAATTTGAGCTTCCTAATATTAGGAAGTAACAATATTAAAACAATAATACATTTATGCTTTTTATTTTATTATCTATATTTTTGTTAAATTGTTCGGCTAATTGTTTCAACTCAAATGATAACATTAGAGAGCTCCTAACCCTGTTGAACTCAACAACAAACCAGTGCAGTTTCAATCGATTCAGAAAAACTCGGACTCTGACACTGATTTATTCTTAGTCAATCACTCATGAATCATTCAAAGTGCTTATTGAATTAATCCAACTCAGTCACCCAAATGTAAGATACTTTTAGTTTTGCATTTCCTAATACGTCCTTCCTAGTGTTACATGAAACAAGCATTAGAACTGATGCAAAAACAGCAGTAAAGCTCAAAACTTGTATCCTCTTCAATTGTTTACTGTCAACTGTCAAGTGTTTATTTTGTTTGCATATATTTGTATATATATCTATGGTATTACTAGGCCTAACAAGTAAGATTAATGTATTCTGATTGCATATAAAATTTCCATCCATTTGGATTACATACTTTTAACTTGATTGAACTAATACACTTCATGTGATTTGATATTTGTTAATGTAAATGAAACACATCAGAAGATTTATGTAATAATATCATAAATAACTCCAATACTTTATGTTTTAAGCGCTTAATAGTTCATCTATTATATGAAGAATGCGTAAGTTTTGCCCCTGAATATTAAGTAAACCATGCTCGTTTATCTAGTTGCATCTGCCTTTTTCCACAGCTAGATATAATATATACTATATTCATATTTTTTTAACTGATTAAGTAATAGTATTTGATGTTTAACAGATTTAGATTGATTCTAAGACATCTGACAACATGTATATTAAAAACAGACAAATCAAAATGTCAACAAACAGTTAATGATTAACTTCATTGTGTGTTTTTTTTCTCTTTTTTCTAGAGTGTGTATATGATATTATATATGAGAAATAGAGCTGTATATGACCTTTACTTGCGCTCACCCATGATCTCTACATGCAACCTTTAAGTCAATCTCAGCTGAACGGAGATATTAAATTATGAAAATGATCTAATTATTGACTTGAGCTCTGCCCTCTTGTCTTTTTCATATTAATGAAAATGCTAAGCCGTGTCCTCAGCCCAGCGGGTGATGCTGATCTCAGCTGTCCTCAATCCACTTTACTTCCAGCAGTTTTATACGGGACGGAATCAATTAATAAAGAAAATAACTAGGTTTAAAGGGGATGGTTTATCCGAAAACTGAAAATTATGTCAATATTCACTTATTTTGATATTCTTTCTTCTGTTGAACACAAAAGAAAGGATATTCTGAAAGACTGACTTCCATAGTATTTGTTTTTCCTATTATGGAAGTCAAAGGTTACCAGTTTCCCAGCATTCTTCAAAATATCTTCTTTAGTGTTCAACCCAGTGAAGACATACACTTAAAAAGGACTTTTGCTACTTGTTCAACCTGATTGTTTAAGATGAGTTGAAAAAACACAGTTATTTTGTGTGTGGTTTTTTTGGGGGGGGGACAAATTGATTGTTTTATGTTCAATCCACTTAAATTAGTAAAAAACGATTAAGTTAAATTAATTGATTTGTGTTTGGACAACATGAAGTTAATTTGTGGAACCCAGGATTTTTTTACAGTGTAGGCTTGGAGCCACTTGAGGGAAAGTTAATATTCCCAAACTGTGTTGTCAGTGTCAGTGCAGCTTAACAGTGCATTGTGTCAGTGCAGCTTAACATAGAAGTTCTAAATAGTGTGTAAGTTTTAATGTTTGAGTGATCTGTCTCTTTAACATTGTTTCTTTTTAAAGGTACTGTTATTTGCTACTAAAAAAATCCATAGACAAACTGGTTTATAATGGCTTTATTAACTTTTATTACAGAGTTGTTTCATGTATATAATTCAGAATTGATACATTTGCATAGTGGGCCTACTTTTTAAATTTTATTTATTCATTTTTTTTTATTGCTGAATCCAGGAACAAACGCAACAGAACATAAAACAAAAATTACAATATCAATCAACAAGTGACAAAGACAAAAAGTACAATATAGTATGGAACAATCTAAAAAAATAACAACGTAAATAAGGAAATAAAGAGAAGAGAGAAAGGGAAACAAAAACATTAAAGGTTTTTGCAAATACAGGGCTTAATTTAAGATTACTTATACGAAGATCTTATTTTGACAGTTTTTAAAGCCAGTCCATCCTAAAATCACCTTTATATAATTTTTCATATTTTAATGAAGGCCACAAAGGCAGGTTTACTATTTGAGAAATTTGCTTTTGTGAATGTAAAATTTACTTAAGAAAATAATACAATCTATTTTCTTTTGTGGGGTCTGAGTTCAATACCCAAAAATAATTATTTTCACTCTTATAGAAAATTCTGGTAAAATCTTCACCTTAACAAAAAAATCTATATTATTCCAAAACTCATAACAAAAACAAATGTATCACCATTTCCTTAGCGTTCACACAAAAAGAAAAACTCAAGTCAGTTATAGTAGGCCTACTTTTATGTAGATTTTTTTTTATTATTATTATTTCTGTGACGTCATCAGTGGTGTTTAATTTAAAAATGACAATATTTTAGGTTACTTATGACGTTTAAGAGAGCATTTTATTTTATGTTAATTTGTGTAATTGTACTACGGCCGTTTAAGCTAAGAACTGTGTAAATCTATATTTTATTATATTTTTATTTTTCCATGTAAATGCTATTTTTAAGTGTTTTAATAACAAAGTTAAACATTAGTTTAATGGAATAAACTAATTGATTATTTATTATATGTTAATGAATACATTTAATTTTATTGAAATTTAAATTGTTTTATATTTTTATTTTAGTTTATAATTAGCTTAATTGCTTATTTTAGTAAGTTAATAGTGTGTTTAGATATGCAGTAACACGTTTTGCTTTATTTTAATTGATTGTCTGACGTTTAGCTGATTTATAGTTAGCACTTGATAATCAATTGCAAAGAAAAAATCTTATATATGAATAAAAGGTTGGCTATGCATCAATGTAAAAATGTTTTTAAAGTTTGTTTTACAAGAAAATGCTTGTATCTGTTCATTTTAAGGCATAATTAATTAGAATTAATTTTTTTTTTTCATTGAGCAGTTAGCTTAAATGTGTTTAGAATTTTTATGCATTGATATCTGTAGTCTTTTTTACTCTCCATGATCGACGATGACCTTGCAGTTCTTCCACAAACTTGAGCTTTTTTCTTTCAGATGCTAATCTGACTCAAGTTTTGCAGTTTTTCCTGACACAGATCAGGGCAGGATATTAAGTTGGCAAACCGGTTGTGGACCGGCGCATCGCAGGGCATCTTTGTAGCCCAGACAAAGTGCTTTTCACGCTCTGAGACGGCAGAAAATTGCTTCCAGTGACTCATCTGGTGGTTTCAGGACATCATCCGGGGCGATGTTGTGTGATTACCAAAGTTTGTTGTAAACAAAGCATCTGTCCCGTTTAGGTTTTACTTGCATTTCTCTTTTGGACGTATAACAAATCCAACAAATCGATTAGTTTTTCCATCTATTTATATTTAAATCTATTTGTATCTTAATAGATTTCTATAGTTATGGATTTTTTGTGTAAAAGTATTATAAATGTGAAAGTATAAAAACTTTAAATACAGTTACTTTTTCTACTGAATGCAGAAGCATGCTATCAGTTTAGCTTCAAAAGATTGAGAAACACATGAAACGCATGAGCGGTTATTTTTATGTCACTTGTGCTATAAAAAAAGTGCCTAAACGGAAGAAGTAAATTGATGGCTCATCTTTCTGTTGAATGCAAGAACATGCAGCCAGTTTCGTTACAAAAGAGTCAAAACAGATGACTTGAATGACTCACAAGTCACGCTGAGAATTTATTGTAGTTATCTTTTATATTATTATTATCATTATTATTATTATTATTTTATGTTTTTTTTATCAGTCTTTTTTGGAATTTCTAACTTTTTTAATTTTTTAATTTTACATTATTATTTTTCTGTTTTTGTCTTTTAACAGTCTACTTTAGAAGTTGGAACTTTGTTTTATTTTATGTATTTTAATTTCTTTTCTTTTTTTTTAACAATCCACTTTGGAAATTTTATTGGATTTGAGTTTATTTATTTAGTTTTGTTTAGATTTTCCTTAACAGTTCACTTTGGAATTCTAGTTGGATTTTGTAACTTTTTTATTTATTTATTTATTTTTTATTCTTTTATTTTCTTATTTCTTATTATTTTTTAACAATACACTTTGGAATTTTTGTTGAATTTTATTTTATTTTATCTTATTTTTTTAAATCTTATTTCATTTTATTTTATTTGTTTGTTTTGTTTTTAACAATCCACTTTAGAACTCCTGTTGGATATTATTTATTTATTTGTTTGTTTTTTGTTTAGTTATTTTAACAATACACTTTGGAATTCCGGTTGAATTTTTATTTTACTTTATTTTATTTTATTTAGATTTTTTTTCTTTTACTTTGGAATTCCTATTGGATTTACTGTTTATTTATTTATTAAATTTTTTTATTGATATTTTATTATCATTTGTTATTATTATTTTTTGTGTATGTGTGTTTTAACAGTAAACATTGGAATTCCTGTTGGAATTTGTAACTATTTAATTGTACTCTTTTCTTTCTTTCTTTATTTTTTATTTTATTTTATTATTTTTTAACAATAAACTTTGGAATTTATTCTGTTTGATTCTATTCTATTATATTTCCTTCTATTTTATTCATACATGATGCAACACTGTGATTTTAATTGGAACAATTCCATCGTGTTCCTGCTCTCCAGGGTTCAGGAGGGGCCCTTTATTAAAATCCAGCTAGTTTCTAGTCCTCCAGCTGCAGTCCTCCATTGAGACGAGACCAACATCCACAGAAACTAAAGGAAGAATTACAATTAAACACGACATGAAACCCAGATGCACAAAAAAAAAATCTCCACCTCCACCTTCGCACACAGCTGTCTTTGGAGAACATGTCATTTGGGACTGTTTAATCTACACACCTACGTTCAATCACACACACCTAAGTCCCATTCACACACACATGAGCACACATTTACAACAACTAACGCTAACACTAAAAGGCTCGCTTTTCCGAAACAAATTGCTCTCCGCCCATGTACACCTGGCTGTCAGGTGCAATGTCGGAGTCATTCACAGGAAGACATTTGTATTCATTTGTGCGATGAGAAAAGCTCTATTATGAGTGAGGTGAATGAAGGAGGCTGCGTTTGACAGCTCGGGGTAATGACTAGCCTCAGCCCTCTTTCCCAGCGACAGGTTCATTACATTACCCCATGTCTCGAATCATCGTCTGATCTGCCATGTTGTAATAAAGATGAATATCTCGCCATTTCAATTTTGCCTCATAAATTGCACATGGAGCTAGAATGGCAGCTGTTTTTGCTTCTTTTTTTTCCCCCTTCGACATCGTGGCCTCTTTTGGTTTCAACAAAGGCATTGAGCTGTCGGCGTTGAGGTATGACTATTTAAGTAGTTCTGGATTTGCATTGATGCCGGTGGTAATGTGAATAGATTGACTTGTCTGAACAACTGCATATTGAGATGAAAACCAAATGGCGCATGTAGGAACCGGACGCTTTGGTTTGCGAGCTAAAGACCGGTTGTTATTGTTGGTGATTAAATTCTTGCTCTTTGAGGGAGATGTCTCTGTGTGTGTGTTTGTTCACTCCCTGTTTCAGCCTCCACAAACTTTTATAGCCGAGAAAGTGCTCTATTTGATGTTTGTAAATGTGCTACTATCTCAGATCTCTGCGCACCAGGGAAATGCTCTATCTTTTTTTTAGTTTAGTGGAAAAACGCTGTTAAATCTGACCTTTGCACTCCCTACGGTCCTCGTCTTTCTGCTGTGAACGAGACAGACGTGGCCTGTCAAATCTCTGCCCTTTTTAGAGTTCTTGAATTTGGTTGGGATGTTCAGGGTTTGTTTTGTTGTGACTGAAAATGATTGCCGTTTCTGTATAAATGGGTTGAAAACGCATACCACCATATATATAACCTGGTAATGTATGAACATTAATAGCACAGTTATCAGAAACTGTCAAAAATCACAAAGACTGCTTGTAAATTGTATTAATATGTAATCTGACATGCAGTGTATTTACTGTGAGCAGCTCATTATATGTCAGTATGGTTTGTCAGAATGCCAAAACAGAAGAGAAAGATTTCCTAATGTTTTTGGTTTAAAAAGCAAAGAATCAGAACAACCTTAAATATTTTTCAACCATAAAGTCATTTTGTTTATCGTTGTCTTGTTATAGTAAAATATGCTAAATCATGCTAGAAGTATGTTGCCTTTGTGGCTACATTCTAGCAGTGTTAAAACGTGTTCAAAACAATCAAACATTAAAATATCGCAGCCATATTGTAATATAGAAACATGGAAGATCAATTATGTTTACTGTTAGCAGTGTTGAATCATGTTAAAAACATGTTAAATTTAAAAGAGCAAGCAGCATGTTGAAATATGAGCTGAATGTTAGCAACTTTGCTAAAATATGCTAGCAATGTGTAAACCAGTTAGCACTAAGTCGTGCTAGCAACATTAAATCATTAGAAATATGCTAGCAATGTTGATTTATGTTATAAACATAATTGTAACTATCTCTGAGAGGGCAGTATGTGCAGAATTTATCTGTGGAATAAAGCCTCATGGCCTGGCGAGGGGTGAAGGAAAAATAGCAATGTGGTAAAACAGAGAAATATGAACACATGTCAAGCATATTAACATAAGCTAGCAACATGCTGAAACAGAAGCATGACGTAACATGGTAATACTTGTTATCAGCTTTTTAAACTGTGTTATCTGAAACAGTAACACACCAACAGTGTGTAAAACAAGTTAGCTGTGTGGCAAGTCATGTTAAAAACCTGTTAACATCCTTAAACCTTTTAACTGCGTTATTTAGTTGTCTGTTAGCTATTAAGTTCAAAGTTTTGAGCTATTTTCAACTTTAAAGCTAGACTTAAGCAATTTCTTTATTAATGAGATTTGTGATTTGGAGATTAAGTGAACTTTCATATGAGAACTTTTATTTGAAAGCTTTCAAGACACTAAATTGTTGTAAACGTGCTTATATACAACATTTAAATGATGTACGTCAACATACAATTACTAAACTATTTACTAAACCTTCTTTAAAGTCTTTATAATATTTTTGGCCATATAGACTTCCATTGTAATTATATTACTTTATCTTGTTTTATGGTAAAAATAAATGCAGTTCTCATTGAAAATCGGCATAAGTTGCAAACATTTGCTAAAAACACACACACACACACAAAGTAAGACTAATTATTTAAAAAAAAACGACCCATCGCACTGTTAATGGCTGTTGTGAAAGAGTTTGAGAACTGAATTTGGGAGTTGCTTATACTCATGTGTTCAGACTAAATCGTCCCGTCTCCTCACCCCTCCTCTGTTGGCACCAAGACCCCAAACACACCACAGAGGAATCTCAAACATCCTGAGCACAACCAGATGTGTAACCTCAGCCCCCAGCCCTCGTCTTCCTTCCCTCATCTCTCTCTCTCTCCTTCCCCCCAGTCAGTCTATTCCTCTTTTTTTGGGCCCTGACCTTACAATTCTGGGCCTCTTATGAAAACAAACCATTGAATTGTAGTGATGCCTGCGGGTCACTGCCGCTTTAAGGCACTGAGATCTGACTTGACCTCTAGTCAGACTCCTTGAATCTGTGTTCTGTTTAGTATGACTGTTTTTTGTATGACTCTTATGACTCTTTCTCTGATGTCCTAAACTAGCTGATCTTTGACCGACGAGCAAAATCGATGGATTTTTTGCGCTGATTTGGTTAAACAATGTGGAGTGGATATACTGTAGTGAAATATGTTTAATGGAGCTACAAGTTCTATGTTTTTACTGGAGGATGAAAACAATTAAGTCCAGTACTAAAACATGAGATCAGTGGTGATCATGACATCAGTCTCACTGATTCCATCAATAACTACACTGTAAAAAGTGATTAATTAACTTTACAGGTGAGAAAACCTGTTGCTTTTAAAGCAGTTAGTTGACTTTTATTAAAAAAAGTAAATTCTTGAAAAGCCATTTGGCTTAAAATTATTAAAGGGGTGCTCCAGAGTGTATTTTTAAGGCTTGGTTGTGTTTATGGGTTACAAAGCAATGTGTGCTCATGCTTCATTTGCACAAAACTATGTTATTTTTTTCATATATCTTACTTGATTATATGCAGCTACTCAGCTAACATGAAAATGACTGTCATATTTCATAGTTCCTCTGAAAGTCTGCCCTCAAGAGGCTCTGATTGGTCAGCTAACATAATGGAGCAATAATATGTATCACACCTCTACTAGCACACTCTTTGCTTCTGCTGTGTAAATACTGTCAGTCAGTGTAACTAAATTACCTTTCTCAAATGCTAGCTATATCTTTTTTTTTTTTTTTTTTAATTCTCTGGATCATATTTAAAATTAAACTGTAAGCACGTCTCTCTTTGTGTTGTGTCCTTTGGAAGCCCAAATACAGAAACAGAACAAGCTCTGTGGAAATAGCAGCGTTTGGACTGTGTTTTAGCTTTCTTTGCTATAACATTACAGCGCCTCTGGCCACACCCTTTCACTGCGCAGGGTGTATACGCATAACCTAAAGGGTTTATGACATCATTAACCCGGATGTATTTTTTTGTAGTCCCCAAACTTCGTTCACTGTAGGCTTTGCTATGCTAACTTAAACTTTGAGCGTCTTGCATTCAGACATGTTGGTTATGTTCACACAGCTACATTATGCATTAACTAAAGTTTAAAATATAATATCATAGTGGACCACCCCTTTAAGTAAATAAGCTACGTTTGTAATTATTAAAAATAATTCAACTTAATAAATCTGATTTACAATAGTTTTACTCACTTTTTAAAAAAGTAAAGTAACTAATCACTTTTTGCACTGTACTAATGTACAATGTAGAAATCTGCTGAAAATAAGCTGTCTAATTTTTCGTGATCCACCAAAGATTTGCCAACCAAAGAGCATTTTTTTTTTGATGGATGCAATCATTTTGTGTATATACTGTAGATGTTTATTTCATGCACTCAATCTTAATTTATATATATTATTATACAATTATATAGTTGTTGAACTTGTAAGCAGTTTGGACCTCTTTCACCATGGCCAAAAATGATGCTGGAGCAATAATATGTAACTTTTTTTAAATTTATTTAATTTTATAAATTTTATTTATTTATTTATTACTAAAATAGCAGAGACTTTCTTTGGAAATTGCAGTTGCACAATTACTTGGATTTAATTACATAAACTTCATTGTGTTTTTAACTAAATGAACATTTTATGGCTTCCGGTTTTGGTTTCAACTCCGCTACAATTATTCAAAAATGTCCTAAAAAAGTCAAAATAACTATCAGCTCTCTGCTGTTGATCACCTAAAGAACTAAATACATTTTTTTTGTTTTTATTTTTGGCACAAAATATATATTTGACATTCTCAATTAATTATGTATGTTACATTTTGTAAAAAAGGAAAAGTCAGAAAGTCATGATAACATTATTTTTATAACTTTTAATACTTGAAGTCAGTCAGGTTTCAACTAAATTTTTCGTAGCTATACAAAGTTTAACAAAATTTTATTGGTCAGTTTGAGTGATTTAAGTTGAGATGGCAAAGTTTTGATTAAAAACTTGATTCAACTGAAAAATGGAAATTAAGGTATGGAAAAAAAGGCTGGAATAATTTGTCTTACTATGTACCTAACATTGTTGAAACCACAATTACAGTTTTGTCATACACCATACTGTAAATACCGTGTAAAACTCTCCTATTGCACACTTAAAACTGCAAGAAAAAAAAAAAGTTACAACAATCCGGAAACGAGCTTCCATATTTTTGAGTTCTTAATGTGAAACGTGATGCTTAGGCTATATACTAAATCAATATTTAATGATAAACTCCTGAAATTGGACGTGCAGGGGGGAAGAGAGGCATATGAATGACCGTTCCACTTCTTTGGCTCCTTCTGCACACTCATATATTCTGTGTGGGTTGGAGCATGAGGTCTTTAGTCTGAGCCCGGAGCTTTAAAGCTGCCATAATACCCGTCTGTAATCTCTCCGTTTGTTCTCTCCCTCTCTCTTCAGTTGTTTTATTTAGTTATATTTTTTCACTTGCTTCATTATCCTCCTCTCAATCTCTGCCTCTCTCACTGAAAAGCCAGCATGCATGTGTTATCGGGGTTAGTTTTCGTTAATTAGGAGTCATGTGGTCATTGCTCTCTTTCCTTCTCTTCTCACCAGGCCATGAGGCTTTATTCTGCGGATCATTTCTGCACTTCCTGTCCTCTCAGGCATGACAGGCTTTTTTCTTCTGAACATCCAGCTCACCAAAACCTTGACCTATTGATTTTAAGACATCTCAAAAAGGCCTCGCACAAAAAAAAA
>CAIGQQ010033608.1:25885-38385 GCA_903798035.1 Danio albolineatus
ATTTTATTTTATTTTATTTTATTTTATTTTATTTTATTTTATTTTATACAAATAGTTACTGAAGTACTTGCTATATATGTAGTGGTAGTAGTACTATATATGACATTTAAAATAAGAGTTTTCGCTAGTGGTTTCAGGCTTTGACACCACAATATATACTGGCTTCTATTTTTCAAAAGTGAGTCTGTCATTGTCACACTCCTCAACAATTTCAGTATGACTGTTATGGAGCTCTGTCGCTCTCACTCCCCTCTCCTCTCCCTCTTTCACTCAACTTCTTTCATGTTTGGAACATGAAAGTGAAGTCAAAATTAATTGGGTTTGGGTCTGACCGCCGCGTCGGGCCTGACTGACTGTCACCAACTCAAGCAATCTCCAGTACCCTTTAAAATATGCAAATACCTCGCGTTTCGTTGGACTCAACTGGTAATTATGTACACATTTATGTTATAGTAAACTCCATATTGTAAAGACTTCAGTGCATATACCCAGCTTTTTAAAGTTTGAGTATTAAATCTTCAATCTAAACCCCCCTAGATCTTGTTTTAGATCTTAAACATTGTTCTTGGACCCTTTTGGGAATGTTTTTTTCTTTGCTCTTGCCTCTCTCTTTCTCTGTGACAAGGCATGTGTGAATATTTCCGCACGTCGGTGACTCTGCTTGGCATAAGAGCCTCTGTCATGCCCAGCGGAGCGTAATGGCGTCTACTAGGCTTGTTGGTTATCGAGGCTCAGAGTGTTTGCAAGTGTGGGTGTTGGTGTAATACATGTGTTTGCATATGGAAAGTACTGTTTACAGCTCTTCATTCACCCCCACCAACGCAGGCTGACATTAGTAGCGTGTATAATTGCAAAAAAGTTGGTTAAAAAGGTCATTAGCGAGCTTAATGTTCACGAAAAGGTGCTTCACTTGATTTTTAATGCCCTTTTGTGTGGGATTGCAAATATATTAAGGATCAAAGGCTCTGAAACCTAGTTAGCTGCCTACTTAGATGACATTTCCGCACACTAAAGCCATTCCAGATTATGTAGCCTCATAAGATATCTAATTTTTGGCAGTACTATGTGTTATTTGGCAAATTAGACAACTTGTGTTCAGAAAATAATGTTGTTAGCTTAGCAAAAATGCTAATCAGTTTGGAGTCTCTTGTACTCTGTGAAAGGCATTGTGAGTCGCAAGTGTTTGAAATCAGCGAAGTATGAGGAACATTTCATGTAGTGTTCTGTCATACTAGTTCGTAGTTTGTGTAGGCAGTAGACAGCAGAGTGGCTCATTAGTTTGTACTTTCACAGCACGAAAAGTAAAAGTGTGGTCTAATTAAAATGTCCATCTGAGAGTCAAATTCGTACTTCCGATTTTGTTTAAGATTCAGTAATTATAATTACGCCTGTATAATCAAGAGTTACAAAAGCTTTCCCCTTCAGGAAACAAGCAGTCACACCCTTCATTAGAGTTTAATATCTAAAATAAAAAACTGTAACTGACTAAACAATGTCAAATTCAAATCTTTAGGGTGTTTTAGATGGGATGTGTGTTTCCATTCTTTCTTCTGTGAAGTATTTTTTGGTTTTTTTAATGTCTTGAACTTTAATTTAGTTCTAAGTTAACACATGTAAACAAGCGTAGGCGAATCTCTGCTATAAGTGCAGAACTCTAATAGCATGTACAAACAGTACATTCTAAGTGAAATGTTGCATTTAAAATGGCACTGAAATATATAATATAATATAATATAATATAATATAATATAATATAATATAATATAATATAATATAATATAATATAATATAATATAATTGTATATTATATTAATATTTTATAAAAAGTCAGTGCAGTGAGCAGCACAATTGCCTCACAGCAAAAAGGTCGCTGGTTCGAGCCTTGGCTGGGTCAGTTGGCATTTCTGTGTGGAGTTTGCATGTTCTCCCCGTGTTCACGTGGGTTTCCCCCTCACGTCCAAAGACATGTGGTATAGGTGAATTGGGTAAGCCAAATTGCCTGTAGTGTGTCTGTGTGAATGAGTGTGTATGGATGTTTCCCAGTGATGGGTTGTAACTTGATTGGCATGTGCTGCGTAAAACATATACTGGATAACAATGGCGGGTCATTCCGTTGTGGCAACCCCAGATTAAAAAAGGGACTACGCTGAAAAGAAAATGAATGAATGAATAATATAAGACTAAATGTATTCATAACATAAATGTCTTATTAGTAATTAGTAGCTTAATTATATTAACATTGTTACATTTTAATGATTATGCTGCAGTTAATGCATGTTAATCACATATAATATCACATATACTATATTTATAATGCAGTATATTTGTCCTTGTTGGTGTAAACAGCCCTCATGAAACAAACTAAACCCACTAGGGCTGCTAATGTATTGTTTCAGCATCGATTTCGCAATGTCTGCATCAGTAGTAGTCAAATCGCAGATTCTGCAATGTTAAATCTGTATTATTATTGACCAGAATTTGGAAAACATTCCATGTTTTGTGGAATTTTTGCAACGTTTAACTATAAAGTTACTAAAACACTTATTATTTAATGTGTGTTTTTATCATTTAATTCAGTTTAAAAATATTCAGGGAATGTCAGGCATATAAATTGCATTTCATAATAATGAATTCTTAACAAATAGACATACTAATTTCATCTGGTGAAATTGTATACTCAATGTCGCAATATATATCGTAGAAAAATACTAATTAATACTAAAAGTAAAGTTGTTTAGAAATAAAATCACTTCACATTTTTCTGCTTCATTTTTTCCATTGAAAGAAACATTTTTGGTTTCTCCACCGTCTTTTTTGTATTCAGTGACAACCTTTCCGAATGATTTTAGATCAACTTCTCAATTTATTCCGCACCAACTTCTTGGTATGAGCCGAGCGCTGCACACTCCAGGCAGGAAATGAAGACAAGGATCATTTCCTTTCTGTGATATAGCATACTACACTCAGGGAGCACATAAGGAGCCACTCTTTATTTCCACCAGTGTCTGCCGAACTCATTTTAAAGCCCCAGGCCGCTGTATTGTTTTCTGTCAGGTACCACAACTCCTCACTCAATTCAAATGTATTACATGCTGTTCGCCCTTGGGACTTGAAATATGACCAGTTAAAGATCCTTTTTAAAGGCCGCGTCTTCCAGTTCCGGACTAACTTCAGCATCTGGCCTGAAATGGGTTTAGGCTAAGCGTCATTATGTTGCAGTCTGGACCCATAAACCCTGGAGAAGATCTCTAAGGAACATCAGACTTAGTTCTGCCACCGATGCTCACTGAATCCAGGTCAGTTTAATGCGGAGAGCAGAGGGTCGGCCTTCCTAGAAGACTCTGTTCTGTTGCCTGAGGCTTTTCCTCCAGCTAGAGTTATTCAAGCATCCAGTACACAGGCTGTTGAAATACTGTGGGATTGTGTGGATTTGGTAGCAGAGCTTGTCTTGGTGCAAATGGAGCTTATTTCTTTGCTTAATCTGGTGTGATATTGCAATGCTTATAAAGCTTTATTTGGGTGGCACAATTAAAACAACAGATGCTTAACAATGTGCTTTATGTAATTAGTGAAATTGCCTGGATTGGGAATTGTTTGGGTTTTTTTCTAGGATAGGGGTGCAAAATGCTTTCAAACCGGTACCGTCTGAATTAATACGTTAGCTATACAGTGTAGGAAAAAATATCCATAGTAAATAAGTATGTTTTAAGCTGTGATTTCAAATCAGATACAGTTGAAAACAAAATTATTAGCCCTCCTGTGATATGTTTAAAAAAAGTTTTACAGAAGGGCTAACAATGTTGACTTCAACTGTACATTAATGCTAGCTTGGACTAGTGCTGTGTTACTACTTCTTGATGTTAATCTTAGGAGCTGAAGTATGTAACATTTATATTGTGACCATTCTGTGTAATGCGAGAGGGAAAGAGCCATGCATCAACCCAAAAATACTGCCAAAAAAGAATTTATTATACAAAATATACAAAGATAAACAGAAAATAGTAATAATAAAGACAAATAATATAGATAACAACATGATATTGGAATAAATCTGACATTACAATATTTAGTTTTCCTGTGATATAGATTGTGATTTGAATGTAATTTCCCAATATGACTATTTAGAAAGAATTCATAATTTTATAATTCATAATTTTAATAATAAAATATATATTACAATAATATTAATTAATAATATGGACCATTCCAATGTGCGGATGTCATTGGTCCATAAACATTTCCTGTATGTTCTCAAACTATTTCATAACTAGCAAGAGGCAATTCAATCGTAACTTAACTTAAAGCAGTTATCATAACATTATTTATCAATATGTGGACATTTCAGGATTCTTGGAAGCTTTAGAAATTAAAAATGTAAAACAGGAATTACATTGGGACCATTGTTTTTGTTTACATACCTCAAAAGTGTTTATATGCTAAATAAAATAAATCAAATCATAGATGAAAACAATAAAACTATGAATAATCAATGATTTTATGTGTTTCGCTGGACTCTAACAGTATTGATGTACAGAAATTCAATAATCAAGTGCAAAATAGCACTTTATTGTATAGTCTTTATTGTATAAATAAATGCACTTAATATTTGTTAGAGTGGTAAACTTTATAATTTCTTGTCCAAATGTTTTAAATTCACTTGAAATTGCTTGATTTCATGCATATTCACACATTGCGATATTGATGCACATACGGTATATTGTGCAGCCCTAGATTGAATATTTAATCATGCTAACCTTTATATGGTTTAGGGTACACCTAAAGACACAATCTTTCTTTGATTTAATATAGACCTTTTTTAGATTTTCTGACTAGCAGATCTTCCAGTTTGATATTCAGCGAGAAGTCGGGAAAGAACATATAAGAGTTTAAAAAAAATAAAATAAAATGAAAATCAATTCTAACTTGTTGGAAGCCAGTGCACTGAGATTAAGACAGGAGTTATGTGTTTCAGTATTTATTATTTTTTTTTTCTTTCTCAGGTATAGATACTGCATTATAAACACTTTGCGGTCAAGAATAAACGAATTACTTATTTAAATTAAAATAGCAATTTATTTCATATTTAAACTGCACCTCCTCGAGTCTTGAGAACATCAAAACATGTGTCATTTCATGCACTTTAAATCTCAGGGACAGTTTTATCTCAGCTAAATTGTAAAAAGCTCGACTCTTATAGTGCATTGAATTCGTTTATCCCACTTGAGGGAACTGTCAGTAAACTCGCCCACATTGTTTGACGTAAGCTTTTATCATACAGACACGGGGAGCCCAAATCTATACCTCAGGCTTTACTAGAGTCAAATACAATAATCTCTTGTCCTTCATTTATGTTTCAGAAAAATTTCATACAAGTATATAAAGGGTATTAGATGAAAACAAAGTAGGCGGAATGATCGAAATTTTTCAGATGAGAATATTTTTCACTACCAAACCTCTATGATTCCAATAGAACTTAGAGCTTTCACACTTTTCATAGACACTTTAGAGCCTTCCCTTGAATCCATACTACTCCGACTGTGCAAGTGTGCTTAGTGTATGTCATGTATGTTTTTATGCAATATTTTTACTCAGTTTGTGTGGCATTTCAAATATAAATGTCCATACAGTAGGCTATTATTATTGTTATTCTCAAACATATGGTAAAACAACAATAAAAATATTAGGCCTATGCATACTGTAGGTCTACTGTTGGGTTAAAATGCCAAATATTGTATGGACTTGGAATGGTTGATTTAAACAGACTTTAAATATGTCCTGGTTTTTAATTCACAGTAAAGTGAAAACAACTATTCATAATTCTAATGTTGATTTATTGTGTTTGAGACAGATGCTTGTCATTTGTCACTGACAACATTATTAGACCATTTTTTCACTAGTAAAATGAAACATTTGTCAGTCAGATTCCCTCTTGCGTTATATTCAACATTACATAGGCTAGAGTAGTTAAACATTTATTTTCATGCACAACATTTTGTGTTCTCTAAATGGTTGTCGCAATCATAACTTGATAATCATGCGATATGATCATTTAAATGATGTGTACGCCAGTTTCACTTTCACTTATCATACTACCATTCATGCAACAAACTGAACGTTATTAACAACTTTATTAGCTGTTATTCACAGCCTATGCAGGTCCTGTTTACTAAAGTAGACATCATTGGCATGTCTAACAAACAGTGCGTCAGCTGACATGTGATTTTGTGGCCGCAACTACATCATTACATTAAGACAGAAATTACATTTTTGGGTGAATTATACCTTATAAATACATTGTGACAATTTAAAGCCATTTGAAGGTGTCCATGTTATTGGGCAACATGGTTGCTGTCCTTGTTGATGTGAAGACTTGTGCGACTGCCTTTACATTTTTCTGCTGACCTTGATATTCCAATTGGATGAATCGTAAAAAAGCTGAATTAAGATCGCGTATAGGGTCGAATCGAGATCGTGATCTTTTTTTGATTAATCGTGCAGCTCTAATAGGTTTATGCATGTCTCTTGAATGACACTGATATGCTTCTTCTTCATCTCATTAATAATAAAAAAATTGTCATTCTGCATTACATTTTAATACTATAAATCTAAATCATAAAGATTAAAGAGATTAAATTATTTGCAAAGCACACTTAATCCAGTTTACTTTATTTTTACACCGCTTCCAGCTTTAGTTGAACCTGAGCAACACTATAGCAGATGAGCTATCAATCAAGTTTTCTGTGTCAGAATTTACACCATGTCAAAATGGACTTTGTTTAAAGCATTTTGAGGTTAAAATTCAAACAATCTGACCCATAGTCATCTTTGTTTTTCTTTTCTGCTGTTTTCCAGTGAGTCTATGCGTGTGTTATTGCATGTTATAGAACATTTGGGTTTGATTATAATAATGGCATTGGTCATTTTAGTATTGATAAAAAAAAAACATAATATTCATTTATAAAATCCCCCTTATTAAGATTCTAAAAATATGTCTATCTAGTCTGATAGCTTTTGGTGGATCTCAGGTTACGCTAATGAATACCTGTTTCTTTATTTAAGGTGGATTATTCTGCGTTTGCTTTGTTCTGTTTGTCAACTATATTAAAAAAAAAAGTGGGATAAGGGTGTTCTCTGCAAATATCAAAGATTCATAGAGCTCCCGAGTAAACAGAGAGAGTTTCTGCCTGTTCTGTGTAAATGATCATTATGATGAAGGCTTGTTTCTGCACCACAGGAAAGCTCAGAGGGCATTACCACACCAGACATGATCATTCACCAAACACAATCTAAAATAGAGCTGGCAAGAAAACCATGCCACCTGTAAACCTTATTTTTTTGGTGGCAGATGGAAGAGAACATAGTTTGTGGGAAAAGAGTACCAAGCCCTTCTGTTGCATATCGGCCATCTGTGAGTGTGTGTTTTTGGAGCATATGGGCTTACAGAGTAGACATTTCTGGAAAGTCACGCAGAGATCTGGTGAAACGGCAGAGCGATTT
The DNA here is from genome assembly GCA_903798035.1 of Danio albolineatus. NCBI lineage: Eukaryota > Metazoa > Chordata > Actinopteri > Cypriniformes > Danionidae > Danio > Danio albolineatus. Next base: position 33,383 of record CAIGQQ010033608.1, read on the forward strand.
TGTAAGACGTTAAGAGTTCAATGTGAAATCCATTATGGGCTGTGTTCTTTTAGTTCATGCGGCAGTTCTGAGTGTTTACTTTAAAAACTGAAAGGTCAGAGTTTGTATAACTTTACGTCACTTTTTTTTCCCTCCCAGATTTATTTGTTTCTTTATGTTCTGGACTTTGTCCTGACTGTTCATTTCATATGTAAAACTAAACAGCCCTAAAATATGACAGAAATGTTCTCATGGCCAGCCTAACTTGTTTACATACTCTACGCAGGCATGGATCAGATTCTTTTTAAGCTAAATTACTGGGTTAAGGGTCTCGAGGGCTGGAATGTGTTACGATTTTTCATTCGCAGGCCTTTATTGATGTTCAAGATAGCCAAATAAACTGTCTAGTTGGAGTTTTGATCTAAAACTAATCTGCAAACAGCATTTCTGAGCTCTTAATTTCCTGAGGGAGGTTCCTGCTAGCATATGATATCATTAAATATTTTTGATGCCTCAGGAAATGTGACATTGCTTTATAAACAACTGTTTCATTCACTAAAACTTGGACACTTACCAGAATAGGTTGCTGTTTGGAGCTATTTTAGGTAATAATGCTAACTGGCTAAAGCTAATGTTTTTTCCCCCCATAAATTGCTGCCCTAAAAACATATCCGCTTTATCAATGTAAAAATAAACAAGCTTAAAGGCCGCTTCTGAATGCTGGTTTATTTTAGCCAGTAGTCTAAACATGCCTGCTCTCAAGTTTCAATCAATCAGTCCAATAAATGACTCCTTTCCGGCTCATTTCAAAGGTAAATTGAGTACCTGCTGAAGGAATAGACTTTCTACGAGTTGTTGGTCTTCCTCCTACTTATGCATACCTGTCAGGCAAGAGCGAGAGTGTGTGTTGGATCCCGATCATGATCTTGAGATGATTCTTTCCAATGAAAATAAAATGCAGGAAATGAAAACACATCTGCTTCAAATTCCCACATCAACCAGCCTTAAAGGATCAGTTCACCTCCCAAAAATAAAAATCCAGACGGTATTTATTCACCCTTATAGCGTTTTTTTTTTTTTTGTGGAATATAGAGATTCTGAAGAATGTTTGTGCTGCTCCTTTTCCATAAATCAACAGTTCTGTGATGTTCTAAAATGCAAATTAAATACCACAAAATTGTGCCTTTTTCACTTTATTTGAAGTCTTTATTTCGATCAGTGTTTATGTTCTGATACCTCAATAAAGTTTTTATACTGCGCACAATATATAATTTCAGTATCAATATTGCAAGTTGGGATTATTACCCAGGAACCATAGAAAACCTGGAAAGTTTAACCCTAATAAAGTAAAAGATTTTCATTTGTATGTGTTTTTAAATCCTTTGTGCGATTTAAACATTTAAACCATTTGCGCATAAGACTTTATAAAGTGTGTGTAGCTTTAACGCGGATTAGTTGTATTTATTTATGCAATGAGGACTAACAATGCAATGAAGACTGACAAAAATCTGACATTGCAATATTTTGTTCTTCTGCGAAACATATTGCAATACACTTGGAAATAATTTTTGGCCACACTTTATTTTAAGGTTCAATCCTCGCTCCTGGCAAACCATTTAGACTTTTGCTTCAGTAAACTAACTTACTCCTTATTAATAGTTATTAAGGTACTTTAGGTATTGAGTAGGATTAAGGATGTAGAATAAGATAATGTAGTTTATAACTACTAATAAGCAGCCAATGTCTCAACAACAACATGCATGCTAATAGGCATCTAGTTAATAGTGAGAATGGGTCCCTGAAGTGGTCCCTACTAATTCTGATTGATTGGGATGATTCTGTAGGGGAGTGAATCATGCATAACATGTAATAAACAAGCTACAAGTGTAGATAAATGCAACAAAGTGAAATAAACAGTGCATGCATTATGGTTTTGTAAATGTAAATGTAATAGTTACACTGCAAAGTCAACTCAATATTGCTATCTATGCGATGTGCCTACTGCGGATGCACACATTGCAATATCAATGCTGAAATTATATATTGTGCAGCCCTAATGTACAGTTTTGTTTTACATTTGATTGTTTATTTTGTGTACCGAATGTTAGACTCAAACCATGCATTTTTTGTTTTTTTATTTGTATTTTTGTTCTGTTGTATTCATTTATACTTGTAATCAGGGCTTGACGTTTACTTTTTTTGATCACCAGCCACTGTGGTTAGTAGTTTTCCAACATAGTCACTCGCCATTTTCTCTTTGTTGTTGTGAAATATCTATTTTAAATATTGCATAAATTTGACTTTGACATGCTAAAATGACTTGATTTAGGTTTTGTATTATGTCCACATGCCTCCTCATTCATTTCACTTTTTTTGTGGGTTGTGGTTTCATAATGTTGTATGTTTCACATGACTTTTCAGAGCTCAAAATTAAGGACTTAGCAAATTTATCTCTGACTACACCAATAAATAAATAAATGACAGTTTTTTTTAGCCACAAATTTTAAATTATATGTCAAAACTAGCTAAATATAGCTGTATACATGCACTTTTTATTCAGCAAAACTTTTCTTTAAAAAACAAAATTGACATTTAAAAAAAGAACTATTGTAATGTGTTTAAAATATGCACCGTAATCTGCCCTGGCTAAAGGACCCAGTTCACCAGTCACCTATAAATGGGGAGTTAATCTCATATTAAAGCAGTGTTATTTCCAAAAAAAAAAAAAAAAAAAAGGTAATAATTAAACCATAATAACTAAAATAACTGTAAGCAAACGAAAGCAGGTAAAATACATACCGTGTGTGATTAAGGATGATCACGTGCACACAGTTAACGTTAGGCCAATTAATAATCTGTTAAAAGAATAATTAAAGTGAAAGTAGCAACCGCTACTGCTTACAAAAGAATGTATATATTTAAAAAAATCTGGAGCTCTTGAAAGCAGCAGGACTATGGGTGCACGATCATTTTTGTCCAGTCTATTTCAAAGAGATCCGATCACACCAGTTGCGTTTCCTTTAGGCACTGTTGCTTCGCGCAAGTAAACAGAAGCGCAAATCACATCACCTGTCCGTGCGAGTGATCATCCTCTCATTCTGTATTTACCTGCATTCTTTTGCTTGCACGAACACAATAATTTTTTGTCGGTCGTGCTGCTTCTCGATACTAAGATCACATTTTCACAAATATTGGGCCATGCTTATTGCCGAACCCTGCTTTTAAGAAAACTACCATTTAAAAATGATTTTCAACCAGCCAAAGTAGGCATAGGCAGGTATAAGATTCTGACGGTATGATAACCTTGGATAAAAATATCACGGTTTCACTGTTTGACGGTGTTGTGTTTACTGCTCTAAAATATATTCTTTTTAAATGTCTGGGTAAAAAACAAAACCCTTTTCCCCTTTGAACATATATATTATATATATTATATATAATTTTGTTTGAGAAACGTTTAAAATATTTTGGGGCAGTAAACATGTCAGGCTAAATAATTCAAGTGAATCATTGACTTCTGCGGTCTTCAATTGCTTAAACTTTTTTTTTTTTTATTTACACCTAAAAAACTTTTTTAAAAAATTGCAGAAGATTTTGCCGGTATGAAAACCTTGACTTTTGCATACCACGGTGTACCTTGAAAACGATGCCTGAGCCAAAGTGGCTAGGGGGTGTCTGTCTAACCCGCCACAGCTGAAATCTCCCTGCATTTGGCAGGTTGGCGGGTGTTAATGTCAAGTCCTGTTTGTAATTTATTATATTTTATGCAGATGCCCTCCCCTACAAAATCATCCCCAATCGATGTAAAATTATGAAATCCTTGCAAATAGTTATTTAAAACCATCTAACTATATTTATATAACATTAAATATATATATCACAATGTAATTTTTTTCCCGATATCATGCAGCCTTTATATATAGCACTATTCAGCGACCTTAACATTTCGGAAAATGTAGATTGCTCTCTAATTTAATTCTCTTCTGTCCACTTACTCGTCTGCAAAATTTCTAAAGTTTTAAAGCAGTCCCAATGCGAGTTTCGTTTGGTGTTCCACAGAAAACATTCATGCTGATTTTGAACGTTCTGTGGGCTGTTAACCTCCGGCAAGTGGAGAACCGAAACTCTAACTCATATTTATAACCATGACTCATTTTGCTAAGTCTCCTAAAGCAATGTGAATGAAGACAGCTTGGTTAAGTGTTCCTGAGAACATCCGAGTACCGTCGAACATTCCAGAGATTGAAGGATAGTCGTAGAAATTTGGAAAGGAATGAAGGTGAAGAAATAATGACAGATTCTTCCCTACAACGTATTTGTCTCTCTCTTTAACACAGCCTGCTTATGCCAGGGAAAGGTGCCAGCTGACATTTCTCTCTCCTGCGTTTCATTCTCTCGTTTTCACAAGCGTGGTGAGGAGAACATGTGTTTAACAGATAGTATGCGGCCTGCCATTGCATGACAGCAAAGCAGGGATGGTGGTTAACGTGTGCTGTGAGCCATGGTTTGATGTCACCGCTTAAACAAAGCCAAAGACGCCTCACCTAGTCAATGCTGTCAGCTGCCATTTCACAAGAAATGGATGGCGAAATGGTTTTTTTGCAGCACTATAATTCCTTTTACACACATACGTACGCACATACACACTATTACTAACTCCTCTCCCTGTCAATTTTCAGTTTGTCGGTCTCTTCCATGAAATTAAATTGCTTTCTCTGCCACCGTGGAGCATTTCCATGGGTACCATCAAGCGTTTTATTTTGGGAATTGGTCTCTGAACGTCCTCCAATAAGGCACTGTTCCTTATCCACATCTCCACACAAACGATATTGAAAAGTAGGATTTGCAGTCGGTGTTGGAGACGCTGACTCTCTCGGCATCGGTCACAGGTCTCGGGCTCGTTGTCCTCTTGTGTTAAACCGTGTCGAGTCGCCGGGTTCTGGGTTGTTGTTGCCATGGGAGCAGGTTTCCGAGCGATGCTGCCAGCTCTTTGCAGTGGGTGTGTGAGAAAGCGGGCATCATTG
>CAIGQQ010033608.1:39956-70258 GCA_903798035.1 Danio albolineatus
TAGTAGTAGTAGTAGTAGTAGTAGTAGTAGTAGTAGTAGTAGTAGTATTTATTTAAAAACATTTAAATTTATTATAATTTATTTTTTTATTTATCTATTTTTTGATACCAGTCAAACTTGTTTTAAGGAAGTTTGGATAAGCTTACTGGAAAACAAGACCAAAGGTTTGATGAAAGTGATATACTGCAAGCCGTCGGCTGTTACAAGCTCAGTCGTGTCCTCACAGGTCAACAGGGTCTGTGATTTTTCTGCGTGTGTGTGTTTTCTCACTGTTATCCATTCACACACACGTACACACACACACGCACACACACACACCTGTAAAACCATAGTCTCTGAACCATGCGGTTGTCTTGTCTTCCGGCAGAATCACATTTATCAGTTTGCGTGTGTGTGTGTGTGTGTGTGTGTGTGTGTGTGTCTGTGCACTTTTGTGTGTTTGTGGCCCACAGTTTGAGTGCCTGGGAGCTAAAAAAAAAAAAAAACAGATATGGAATGGCCAGTTGAGGCAGGAAACATAGAGGTTTCTTATGGGGCTCGTTTTTGGTTCACGTACCTCTGCGTTCCTCTGCTGTCAGATGTGCTTTGAGAGATACTGAGAGTGCTTTTTGATTAAGGAATCAGTGTTAATAGGCTCTTATATGACATTTATATGACAGACAAGGTGCAGTTGGCGATGACAGAGCCAGTTTATTTCTTAATAGCCATCCCATCATCCATCCATGATTTTCTATATCATCCATCCATCCATCAATCATTTTGTATACCATCCATCCATCTGTGTATAATCCGTCCATTTGTCCATCGATCCATCATTTTGTATATAATATATCCATCCATCCCTCATTTTGTATATAATTCATCCATCATCCATCCATCATATTGTATATAATCCATCCGTCCGTCCGTCCATCCATCCATCCATCCATCCGTCCGTATGTAATTCATCCATCCATCCATCCGTCCGTATGTAATTCATCCATCCATCCATCCATCTGTATGTAATTCATCCATCCATCATTTTGTATATAATACATCCGTTTGCCCGTTCGTCAGTAATTCATCCATCCATCCATAGATCTATCATTCTATCAATCTATTTTTCTGTTAACTTTTACTGTCATCCGTATGTATGTCCTTCTGTCCATTATTTTGTCTATCATCCTATTTTATCTATCATTCATCCATTTGTCCATTGTTTAATTATTTATACCCTCTGCTCTCCTTTCTGTTGCTCTATCCATTTGTCCAACTATCTATCATTCTGTTCTATCATTCATCAGTCCATTGTTTAATCATTCATATCTTCTACATCCATCCATATATGCAAACACTCTTTAGCTCTAAAAAAAACAAGTGGAAAAATGGTAACCGTATACTCTGAAAGGTCAGAGGTCACTCGGAAAAGGTCAAAGTCCTGTTTTGAAAAATGTCTGGAATTCAGTGAATGCGAGGGTCTGAAGCTCAAGCTCGTTGGCAGTATTGTGATGATTGTGTTGATGCTGTCATTTGTAACATTAGCTTCTGCTCTCCTTCCCAGTTTATACTTACTCACACCCTGTCTGTGTGTGTGAGAGAAAGAGTGCATGTTTGTGTGTGTGTGTGTGTGTGTGTCTAATCACAGACGTTAGTGGCTCCGTCAGTGCTTTCAGAGTCGACGTAAATCTTTGTTGTGTTTTATGCATATGTGTGTTTATAAAGAGCGTTTGGTGGTCCACAATTGCTTACAGACCAAGTCTCCGTGTGTGTGTTCTTCATCATAAAGGTCAACCTGTGGTTCTGTGGTCGCTTCCAGACAGAGTTTGAGTGTTTTGACTCTGTGTATGTGTGTGCGCATGTGTGTGTATGGCATTACTTCCAGCAGTAAACTTTCCCAGAGTCTCTGAAACACATTCTGGCTGCAGATCTTTCCCAGCATCACATCATACTCACCCGCATTCAGCACAATTCAGCTCGTCCTCCTCCTTCTGGTTCTGGATGGATTGATGCTTGGTACGAGGGAACGCCAGCAAAGGATCTGCATTTTTAACTTCCGACCCTGACGTTTCTTTCATCTGTCGATCAGCGCCGCGCGGTTGCGGTGTGTGTGTTTAATGAGTGGTAACTGCACTTTTTGAAGTTTTTGCCAGTTTTTCAGTGGGTTTTGGAACGGCGTTGTGCTGTGCACAAGGAGCGGACCGGCTCTTGCTGCAGGACAGATTACTGAAACAGCTCTTGGATTCCTTCTGGAAAATATTTTTAGGAACCTTCAGGTTCTGGCACGTCATGCTTTCGAAGTTTTGAACCAATTCTGGACGATTTATGCCTGATTACAGACAGACTTTGTTCCTCACATAGGTTTTTTTCTGACTTGCTGGGTCTTAAATACCTCAACACTTAGTTGATGGAAAAACCCCTTTTGGACTTTGCTCTGTTTGTTGATAAAAGCAATTTGTGAGTGTGTGTATTTTGTCTACATGCGCAGATCGGATAATACAGATTGGCTGGAGAAGAAACAAAAGACTTGCCTTTTGGCCGTGAACCTGTGTGTGCATGTACTGTATGTGCGTGTGATTGAGAAGGAGAGCGACAGAAAGGGATCAGAATTCAGAAACACGACTGCACACATCTGCTTCTCATTGCTGAGTCCAGAGACGAGCCAAAAAGTTCTGGTGGTTGGCAACACAGACGCACTGAAACACTGAATGAGAACATGCACTGGGATCATGACGGTGAAATGGAGCGTGAAGCCCACCTCTCTGCCCACACCCAAATCCCTCTGACCCCTGACACCGAACCTCTGAAATCATCAAACAGCCCAGAGCAAGCGCTCCATATGTGAAAGACATCAGAATGAATGGACTCACACATTCTGATGAGATGATGTTGCGAGGCGATGACGGGAATGAGCCATAACACTTTAAAAATCGGTAATGTTAATAATAAATTATATAAAAGACTAGTTTATAAATTGTAAAAGATGTTTTAGTTAATATTAGTTTTAAAGATGATCTTACTAAACATACTAGTAATGCAGTTTTTATGTAAAAAATGTGTGTTTCATATAATTGGTTATATTACTTTACTTTTTTATTAATAAAAGTATTAAATAGTTTAAAGATTAATTCGTACTATAAATGAAGCATTAAACTGTATGTGTATTATTATTGATGAGCTTTTACAGCAATCCATATTTTAGGTGTATTACGGTAAGGGAAGCCCAATCACATGGTGCTCAAACATGAGCATGTGTAGATAGAATAAAATTATTTAGTTTGTTTAAAAGTAAAGGCTTGGTTCTTTATTTTGATTGTAAAATATACTCATATATTCTTAGCAGAAAATATTCAGAAGGCCATCAAATTTAGGTGAAATTAATCAAAAATATGGGTGGTGTGTCTGGCAACCTTTTTTTTTAAATGCTTGTGGTGCAAGAGTTAGAAACATTCAGTACATGTGCTCTTCAGACTGCTTCTCCACAAAGAAGGAAAGGGAGAAAATACCAAGACGTTGTCTCAGAAAAATAATTCCAGAAATTTTATTTTGCATGATGTTGCCAAAAAATTCCAAACCCGTGGCTTTTGTGCGGCTTTTGACCTATTACTTTTCTTTATTCCTCCAGAACTAATTTCATATACTTGTTATGAAATAATAATGTTAAGTGCGGTGCAATTTTTTGTACATAACATAAGCATCTATTTTTTTTCCCCTTTTGAACGTGATAAACTCGAGATGATGGATAGTGAAGCCTAATGTGTCTTTTTTCCAAAGATACATAAACTGTAAATGTAGTCCAAATTATTCACCTACTGTAAATGTTTTAGTTTGGGGAGGTCATTTTTAAGAAAATACCTCTGATGGTGAGGAAATGAAGGACACCGATATAGTCTCAGGAAACCTTTTACAGAAATGTTATTTTACATGCTATCTTAATCAAATTTGAAATATAAACTGATAAGACAGTTGGCTTTCAAGGTATATATTTTTTCTAGGTTATTTCATTAATGTTTTCTTGTGTTTGTATATGAAAAAAACAAGGTCCCACTTTATATTAAGTGTCCTTAACTAATATGTACTTACACCAAAATTAATAATTAGTTACAATGCACTTATTGTGTAAATACATGTTTTTACATTGTACTTTTGTTGATTAAATACCTGCATGTAATTACATCTGTAATTAATTTCTGTAATTACATTTGTAAATATACTGTTGACCATCCCTTACACCTTAACCCACCCTTAAACCTACCGATTCCATCAAACTTGTCCTTAACCCGACCCCTATGCCAACTCAAGAGCACCACAAGTGTTCTCAAATACTTTATGAACACAGTAAGTACATTGCATTTATTTTTTTGATGCTAGTACATAGTAGTTAATGACACTTAATATAAAGTGGGACCAACAACAAATATTGAACACAGTACAATTTTTCATTCTTTTTACTTCATAATGTATGACTTCATATTTTTAGCATTAATTTTTTTAGATGGACCATACTAAAGATCATGAACTGTTAAAAAGTAATCCCAAAAGTAAGTGCTGGCTAACAGAAAAATGGCACTCGCATGAGATCGATGTTATGTGTTAACATTGCAGCATACTTTTAAAAAAGAAAACTGGTCAGCATACCAAGTATTCTAGGCAGTTCTCAGTACACTGGTACTGGGTTGAGATCATTGTAGCAGATTCAGAGGAGTTACCGTCTGTGAGCTCATCTTATTACCACAGTGTTCGCAAGACAGACAGGTGTGCGAGTCTGCAGACACGCATAAATGCTCCTCCACTGATGCATGCAGAGACTGAGCTTGAGTGTGTAAGTGTGGACTCTTAAGACTCTTCAGGGACTCTTCATCTGTGACGTTAACACTAATGAAACATGTCTGTCGTTTACCCTCATCATGCTGTTCATCTGTAAACCGCAATCTCTCCGGGTTAAAGCCGGCCATTACGCTCTAGCTGGAGATTACTGTCATTTTCGTAACACTCCCACACCAATATTTTCCTCTCAGATGGCCTGACCACAAAGAGTCTGATCCTTTTTTTTTTTTTTAGTATCGACTTGTTTGTAGTGTTTTGACATCTGGAATTCTATATTGTATTGGTTATGCTGTACGCTTCATTAGGCTCACTTTGGCGCAACCTTGATCTAGCTGGGGCCTGAAGGCTTTTCTGTTGCTCTTTGCTGTTTGCGACACACACTTTTGGGAATATAGGCCTTGCCCATTCAAAGTTTCTTGTGTATGTGATTCAGCCTGCATACACACATTCACACTGACGGATATGCTAAATCATTCCTCTAGTATTACTCATTTATTGATGACACACCCAGTGCTTGACCGCTTTCACTTTATTTTCAATATTCAGTGGTTTAAAGTATGATTAACTGTTATAAAACTGTTATCCATAATAAAATCTGTGATTCTAAATTATTTTGTCCATCTGTTGTGTAGTTTTAAAACCACTTGTAGCTTTTCCACAACACAAGCAATCACAGAAGTACTTCAGAGAGTTCTTTGTAACTGTTGAATATAAATATTGGCGTTTAGAGTAGCAATCAATATTTAGTAAATCACCTCGCATCAATTATGCTAAGGCAGTTGGTGGCGTTTAATCATTTCTTCGAGAGATTTGTTTACAAAAGATGCTTCATCCAGTATACAAGTGAAGTGTTTGTGAAACATTAGAAGGGTTTATTGAAGAAATTAGTTTAAAAAGTCTGGGTCATACAACGCTCTAACAACTAAAGTCTTTGAATCAATCGAGTCATTAATTCAGGAGAATCATTCACCACATCTGAGTCATTCAGTATTGAAACAAGTGAAGTGTTTTGTGGAGCATTTGAAGCGTTTGTTGAAGAAATTAGTTTAAAAATGTTGGTTCATCCAATGCTCAAACAATTAAATTCTTTGAGTCAGTAATTGAATGGTTCATTCAATAGATTCATTCAAAAGCTGATTCATTAAGAAATGAAGCAATTTAAGTTTTTGTGAAACATTTGAAAGTTTTATTGAAGATGTTAGTTTAAAAAATGCTGGTTTATCCAATAATGAAACTATTGAAGTCTTTGAGTCTTATTGAACTCATATTCATTCAGTAATGAAGCAAGTGAAATGTTTGTGAAACATTTGAAACATTTATTGAAGTAATTAGTTACAAAGTGCAGTGTCATCCAACATTGAAATAAGTGAAGTCAGTCGTTGAATCTTCCATTAATAGATTCGTTCAAAAACTCATTCATTCAATAATGAAACAAGTGAAGTTTTTGTGAAACATTTGCAATATTTATTGAATTTTTTTTAAAATGCTTGTTCATCCAACACTGAAACAGTTGAAGTCTTTGAGTCAGTCATTGAATCAACAATTCAAAACTCAGATTCATTCAGTAATGAAACAAGTGAAGCATTTGTGAAGCTTTTGCAACATTTATTGAAGATTTTTAAAAATAAAATGCCTTGAATCAAGTGAAGTCTTTGATTCATTGAATCATTCATTCAATAGATCCATTAAAAAACTCAGATTCATTCAGTAATGAAATGAATCTGCGTTTGTGAAGCTTTTGCAACATTTATTGAAGATTTATTTTAATAAAATGCACTGAATCAAGTGAAGTCTTCAAATCATTGAATCATTCATTCAATAGATCTATTCAAAAACTCTGATTCATTCAGTAATGAAACAAGTGCAGTGTTTGTGAAGCTTTTGCAGCATTTATTGAAAAAATAGTTAAATGCTTCATCCAGCACTGAAACGACTGAAGTCTTTGAGTCGGTCATTAAAACATTAATTCAATAGATTCATTCAGTAATGAAACAAGTGAAGCGTTTGTGAAACATTTGTGACATTTATTGACGATTTTTTTTCATCCAACACTGAAGCAATTGAAGTCTTTTATGGGTCATTATATTATTCATGAGATTTGTTCAGAAATTATGATTCATCCAGGAATGAAGCAAAGGAGTTCGTTGAGTTTGAGTTTAAGAAGCTTGTTCAAAAATATTACACCATTTATTAATTAAATAAGTGAAATTATAATCAGTAAATTTGAATTGTTCTAAAGTTTCATAAAATCAATAATTTAAATACATTTCTTAAATATTTAGTTTCTTTTTTAAACACCACAGCAGTTAACATCTCCTTAGTATCTCTAGTAAATTGCAGGTTATTTTGTTTTGTTGTCAGTTTAAAATTATAGTGGGAGAATCACAGCCTTTATTGAAAAAAATGCTAAAAGAAAACCTCAGAGTTTATTCAGAATTGAGCAGCTCTCATTTAAACCAAAATCCCAGTCAATTGCAGTCCAAATTATGGCTTTTTAATTCTCTCATAGGTTTCATTGCAAACGTAGCTTTTAAATAATTGAATTGGGTTGCAGAATGGGCTAAACCGAGCCATAATTGACTTTGGCCTTGTCTGAGTGTGTGGCGCTGAATTGGGAATGTGCTTATTGGGTTTTTTGTGTGTGTGTCTATGCTTCTCCATCCTTTCCATTGTAATAATGGCCTTTATTCTCTCTTTCTTTCTTGTAGTGTGTCTGCAGTAGTTCTCAAGAGGATCAGCGGAAACACAAGAGGAGGAGGAGGGCAGAGAGAGAGCGAGCGCGAGAGAGGGGGAAAGTCAAAAAGTAAGTGGCAAATACGGAGATCTAGGGCTGTGTTTGGCAGTGAGGAGCAGGGATGGTCTGGTTTATCCACATTTTGTTTTTAAATTCTTTAATATGTTGAGCTTTAAAAGGGATAAATACGGAGATGCGACTTTGCAGAAGGGTTCTGGCGGGCTGACAGCATGCTGTGCTTTAGACTGTCAGCGCTGTAAACTCTTGCAGAGAAGTTTAAAGAGTCGCCTTTTAAAGCGTCACTGCTGTGTCCATCTGAAAAAAACACTCTTACACATTCAACATCTTCAGGAATACGTTACAGGTTTTCAACTTGATTCACATGCTGTGAGAAACGTGTAAAGACTGTAATGGTTTTGTGCGGTATAGTTGAATGCGTTTATAATGTTAGTTTGCATGCACATCAAGGTGTATGAATCTTGTGATTTTAGCACTGTGTTTTTAAGATGACATGTCAAGAATAAAACGTGGTGAAGCTTATTATATTGGAACCATATTGGATGTAGCGCCATTACAGATTTTTTTAATACAAGCATTAGTTAATGTTTAAGGTACTGTCAGATATGGAGTTATGTATGCTATTTTTACCATATTACTAAATTAGATTCAATGCTTGGTTATTTTTTAAATGCCTAAACATTTAATATTGCTGTAATTTTTAGATAATGTCTAGCAATATGGTATAATGCTGATTGTTTGAGCAATTCCAGCGTTATGGATGTGACATTTGCAGTGAAATCTCAAAACATAAATTAACTTAGAAAGTATACGTTAACGTTAAATTGAAACATCTGTTTATATTTTCCAAATCTGCTAACCATAGAGTTATGGGATCAGGAAAATATTAAGCTGTAAACATTTTTGTAGATTTAAAAATAAGGAAAATAAACATGCGTTATGGACGTGACCAAAAAAGTTAGCAAGTTTACATTATAGATCATGCTTTGTAGACATTCTGTGAATTAAACTGCACAAGCCAAAAGAAATAATGCTAATCAAGAAAGGATAAGAGTTGGCTCTCTATATAGAACAAAAATGATTGATTTGATTTAATTTGATGCGTTTACTGTATGGGGGAAAACTTATAAATGGGTTATGGATGTGATACCTCTCCATTATGAATGAGACAGATGTGAAATTGGCACTTGTGTGACTTTGGTAAATCAAAAATAATAGTTTGAAAACACTAACAGAGACATTTTTGAATATTTTTTAAGTACTGTAAAATACTTGCTTACACTAAAAATGTACAAACGGTTACATTATTTTGGTGAAATCTTAACTTTTTTCATGGCAAGGTTGACATTTGCTTGGAATTGCTCGTATGTTTTTTCTTTTTGAAAGAAATTAATGACTTTCTCAAGAAGGGTAATATTAAATAAATCAGACGTGAGTATGACAAGCAAAACATTTCTGACAGCAAACAACTGTTAAACATATATTGACGTTTTTATCCATACAAGAATCCTGGAAGAAAATCTGGAGGAAAAAGAATCACAATTTAACTTAAGTAATTTAAGTCATTTGTTTTATATTAAACCAAACTTTTATTTTGACAGTTTGTCATAAAGGCACTTCAGATTGTGTGTTTTCACCATATCACATACATTTTTCATATATAATCTTACCCAAATTCTGTCATTAAGTGTTTCTATGACTGGACTCCACAATTCCGTTCATGTTTTCCACATCTCATGAATCATACTTCATAAAGGCCATTTAGTCGTCTAATTGTTCTCAAAACCCACCTAGTTGATTATCTTTCACCATTAAAGAATCGTTTAAAAGGATAAAAAGCTTTCATAAATGTTAGGTGGAGAAAGTGAGGGAAAAAAAGTGTAATAAAGAAGATAATTTCTCACAGGGTTGCCTTGACCGTTTTTCCGGCCACTCCCTGATCTCCTGCCTTTGACTCACTTCTGTTATTGGCTGCCTCGACCTGTTGTCCTTCAATAAAGATTTTTTTTTTCTTTATACAAATAAGGTCAATGAAACATGAAACCGGACAAAAGCGCACTCTAAACACACTCTGTCTTTCCACCCTTACCTTATTGCATTTATATTGGAGCCTGCAGCAGTCTGCTCTTTTTCATGAGGCGGCAAGGAAATTCTGATTGCGAGGCAGATTACAAGCTGCACTTGATTTCACTGAGATCCCGATGCCTCGTTTTTTTTTTTTCTTTTCTTTTTCTTTTTGCCAGTTATTAAGCAAGAACGGTGGACACCGAGTTCCTATTACTGAAAGAAAATATTAGCTCCACGTACATAAAGAGAGAGCGAGACCTTGGAAAATGTTGCTCTGCTATCGCGAACCATTTTTCATAAACCCTCAATGCGGTATTTGCCTCATTCGCTGACAGTGATTAATAGCTCCTGTCAGTCACGTCTCTATTATAATAAGTGTGTGTGTATGCGTTTGTTTTGTTTTTTTGCTAGTTGATTAAACTCAGGACGTGTGTATGATATTATGTTTAAATGGTATTTGGAAAGTCGAACACTTACCGGACACTTAGCCATTTCTTGCTTTGTGATACTGAACACTGTAAAAACAAAAACAAATGCTGGAATCCACACTATTCCTTCATTACAAATGTTAATGGCTTTAACATGAAACAATTAAGTTGTCCCCCCAAAAAAACTTCAGAATTGTGTTGTTTCAACTCATTTTAAATAAGTAGTTTGAACAAGCAGCAAAAGTCATTTAGGGATGAACATACACTACCTGACAAAAGTCTTGTCGTCTATCCAAGTTTTAGGAACAACAATAATAACTTGACTTCTATTTTATCATTTGGTACCAGAAGTGGCTTATATGAAAGGAAAAGACCTCTAGATTATGCTTATTTTACCAAAATAAAATATGATCATGTCTTGATTTTTAATTATTTAATTAGGACAGTAAGGTCTGACTTTGCATAGACAAAAGTCTTGTTACTTGTCAGAAAAAATGTACAGTATAGAATATAAAGTCATGATGGAGTGGAAAAAAAAATTATATTGTGTATGACTCCCATGAGCTTGGAGGACTGCATCCATACATCTCTACAATGACTCAATTTATTAATAAAGCTTTCTGAAATGGTAAAGAAAGCATTCTAGCAGGACTCCCAGAGTTCATTAAGATTCTTTGGATTCATCTTCAATGGTCACTCCTTCATCATACTTAATGCTCAATAATGTTCATGTTTGATGATTGGGCTGGCCAATCCTGGAGCACCTTGACCTTATTTGCTTTCAGGAACTTTGGTGTGGGGGCTGAAGTGTGAGAATGAGCGCTCTCCTGCTGAAGAATTTGCCATCTCCTGTGGTTTGAAATGTAATGGGCAGCACAACTGCCGTGCTACCTCAGGCTTTAAATGATGCTCAGTTGGGTGTAAAGTGTGCCAAGAAAATTATTACACCAACATCCTGAACCATTCATAAAAACATGATGGATTCATACTTTTCAGTCGTTCATGTCGAATTCTGAGCCCACCGTCTGAATGTAGCAGCAGAAATGTTCTATTGACCAGTTTTTGTGAATTTTTGTTACATGTTCTTGTTTTTGGTGGACAGTAGCGTCACTGGTGTGCTCTTCGTCTGCTGCTGGAGCTTATCTGCTTAATGGTCGAGTTGTGTTGTGTGTTCAGAAACGATCCTCTGTAGACCTTGGTTGTAAACAAGAGGTAATTTGTGTTACTGCTGTGTATCTATGAGCTTAAACTGGTCTAGTCATTCTCCTCTGGCCTCTGGCATCAACAAGGCATTTTCACCCAAATACTGTAACTGCCACTTGCTGGATGTTTGCTTTTTTTGAACTGTTCTCTGACTATATGGTTGCACACGGAAATTCTAGTAGATCAGCAGTTTTTGCTGAACTAATAATAATTATGGCTGCCTAATTTTTTAGTTGAAAGTCATAATGTCTTTTAGTTCAAGTCATCTAATCTTGCATCATTAAAACTGACTAAAAGTCTTAAGTTAAAACCTTGCATAACTTTAAGTATTTTTAAAAACTGATTTGAAATCTGATTAACTTATGAAAATTAGTTAGAGCAACAAAAATATTTCTTGCCTTGACTTTTTGTACAGTTTTACAGTTGCTCAATTATATTAAGAAAAGTTTATTGATCTAAACGAGCTGAAATTTCCATTACGTTACTTGTGTATTATTATTATTATTATTATTATTATTATTATTATTATACATTTTTCTACACAACAAATTTATCAATTGTTCTTTTTAAAATTAATTTCAGTCAAATTATTTAACCTCTTTTTTTTTTTGCAACTTTGTCATTGTTTAATTTAATTTGTATTATCTTAATAACAATATAAATTTAATTCAGGAATTATAAGAAATAAATAAAGAAATGAACCACCGACTCCAGAATTGCCACAGTATTATGCTGTAAAAAAAGATATGATCAATAAAGCATGACAACGTTGAAACGCTTCTAATACTTTAAGTTATAGGAGATTCCTTTTGATGTTTTAAGTTGATGTAATTTAAGTTGACATGGCTTTAAGGTTAATTTGATCCTAGTTAAACATTAATTCAATGTGCCGTTCTGGAAAACTTAGATCCAACTGTGAAATGATAAAGTTTAAATGCTCAGCAGGATCTTTTTTTATGGGTAGCAGTACAATTTTTCATCTAAGCTTACTCAAGGTGGATTTTTTAATCAACTCAACTTGCAGTGGTCAGTTTGGGGGGGGGGCAACCTGTTTTTTTTTTTCAACCAATGACAGATGAGGGAGTGTTCTAAAACCTGATGTCAAATGCATTATCCCAGTACACTGTTAAATAATATGCTCAGCAAGTCATGACAGCATATTTATTCATGTGAATTAAAAGATATTAAACTAAGTTAATAATGTTCCAACATAGCTTAATGTGATTTAATTAGTTTAACTTAAGTTTAAGCTAAAAAGCCTCATACGGATCATTTGATTCAACTTAAATCACATTGTTGCTTTAAATTTAGTTTTTACTGTGTATTATTCTAAAATAGACACACATACACATACTCACACACACACACAAAATAATCGTTCTAAAACAAGCCTTCAGCAATTTATAGCAAAAATGTGTTCTTCTCATGCTTTATGAATCAACCTCAGTGTTTGTAAATCTAATTGTAAACATGACTATTCGATTAGCATAGATTTATCCTTCTGACAACCACAAAAAATAAAAATGTTTGTTTGCGAGCCAAATCACATGACCCATGTTGCCCAAACCGCCCTACTTCAGGCTAAAGAGCTTCAATCTGGCCCCTCTTGATGAATGTTTAACAGCAAACAGTGCGTTTTGAATATCAATACGCACACGCAGACATACGAGAGTGAGTGATTATTTCAAACATGTCTTCGTTTGCCTCTGGAGTCTCCAAAGCTTGTGTGGATTTGACTGTGCAAGTACAGAGAAAATTGCAGGTCTTCTTGTGATTGCTTGTTGTCAGCCACCGGGCCTCACATCATTTACCGGAGAGGTCAAACCGCTGTCACCTCCTGTCCAACATGCTTATTTGCCGGAGGTCTCGTCGTTATTAGTTTTAATGGTTTATTCAAACAGCTGTGTTGAACGAAAGGTCTTTAGGGCCCCTTTTAGAGTTGAAATGTCAGGGAACCCTGTTTGAGCAGGAGTCTGGATTTTTTTCGGAGAGATGTTGGAGCCCTGAGGGCACGTAATAACAAAATTTACATGAAGTTAACTTTAAGTGCTCGGGAAACTGCTGCTCATTCACACCCCAGAGTCACACACACACACACTTTTAATGCGATGAGGCTCAGTGACTGGTGTGTTGTGCTTGGAGCAGTGCCATACACTCGTTTGCTTTGCATGTGTGTGAGCAGGATGCAAAAATTAACACTTGAGATGCAAGTTTATGCGTCTTTTTATACTTCTGCATTGATTTACTTATAGTTGTGTTTGTTGAATTAATTTCTTCATTCATTTTTGCATTGTATAATTACTTTTAATGTAAAAATGTTTCAAATATTTCCGTTTTGATTGTGTTCTGTTGTGATAATTGCTTATAATTAGAATTTTTTTACATTTTTGATTATGTTTCTTGGATTTATTTATTTAATTAATTGCTTATGTACAAACATTTGTTTCATTTGTATTGCTGTACTAATATTGTGAACAGTAAATCTTCTCATTTGTCATCGGCAGGTATGGAAAAAGGTTAATTTTGGGCTTTATGTTTGTGTGTGTGTGCGCGCGTGCGTTTCTGCCAGCCCAGTCTATTTGTTAGGAGCTCTGTTGCACAGTCGTAGTTTAGCCAAGAGACTCTGATAGAGTGAAACTCTGCAGTCTTATACATCAAGAGCTGCTGAATTTACGACCTTTGTGTAATAATAAGCAATGGAGTCAGATATATGACCCCTTGCTGAAATTATCGACCCTCTGCTGTGGAAGAGTTATAGGCGGTCTCACCTGTCCTCCCACCAGTTCATAATCTCTGAGAGAGCGGACGGGACACTGCAAAAAAAATCGCCCGTTTTCAGGAAATAGACCCAAAGCTTGCTTATAGATTCAGTGGTAGATGCTATCAGGAAAGCCTCATGCATTAACTTCAGTATATAGACACCTTTAAAGATAGAACGCTATCTCAAATAGATCCTCAAATGTGAAGGATTTGGAAAGCTCTGCATATTCAGTGTCTCATACAATGTCTTTCTTGTTTTACGGTTGAGTTTGGTGTTAGCATGTTGCTAAGCTAACACATGAAAACATATACTCTTGTCTACACAATGAGGTACAGTATTTAATTTCAAATTGAAAAAAACAACAACCTTTATGATTCATTGTCATTTTTATGTTGGATGTTTTTGCTTTCTAGATATCAATATTCTAGAATATATTTTTTATTTTAAATTATTTAATCTTTAGTAGACAAATGTACACTGTAAAAAAACATATCTTGTTAACCTAACCTATAATACTTAGTTACATTTTTGTGGATTTTTTTGAGATTTAGAAAAGTTCAGCAAACTAGAATGAAGATTTCAATATCACATTCAACAAGTTCAGCTACTAAAGTCAACTTTAAGGTACACACCAGGACACGTTTACGTTTATTGTCAGCAATTTTCGAGACATTTTTTCGCATTCAAGCCCAAGCGATTTTCTCACGTGTCAAGCAGAAGAGCATGCAAAATCACTCCTTGACGTTAGATGGCGCACAGGGTGGCGCTAAGCTTCTGACACCCGCTTGTAACACAGAAGAAGAAGAGAGAAGTTGACACGCTTGTTGTTGGCGATTCGAACAAGCATGGATGGTTCAAGTAGCAGCTCTAGCGATGAAGAAATGATTATTGTTCACCAGTGCAATAAGCAGCTCCACGTTCATATCGCCTTTGGGCATCTTCTTCAATGTGCGCTCGCATTGACAGTTTTGCGCTTGAGCGTCTCCAAGTGCTGTTTACTGTAACTTCAGCAGCTCCGTGCACGTGCAAACAAAAGTGCCAATGTTATTGGTGAAGAAGGTTTTGACGCAGCTCGTCAAAACCAAAAAACGAGCATGAGACGAAATTTTGTATTTAGTCACGAGGCGTTAAACGCCGATGGAAAATGCGACCAAAAAGCGTTCCAGTGTGAACAGGCATTTACATTTAAAAAACAACAACAACAACAACAGCCTGAAAACAACCACATGGAAAGTTTTTACATGTCTCGATCACTGTAAAAACCTTATATGGTCAGTAAGTAATGACAACATATGTTTTTTGTTAATCTATGTTTGTTAAACTAAGTTAACCATGTTTCAACCTAAGTTATAATAGCTTTTCTATAGTAGTTAATTGTAATTTAAGTAAAATTACTTTTGACAGCTTAAAAATTGAAGGCCACTTTCCAACATAATGTTGGATTAATCTGTTTTTCAGACCAAAGACCAAAACATGTAAGAAAAAACTGCTGAACAACAAAAATAGTTTAGCAAGTTTTGGTAACAAAACGTCCATCAATAAGTGCCTTTTACCTTTCAAAAGTTTGTAAAGGATTGCATTTTAAACAAACATTATGTTAATCTAAGGCACAGGAGTCAAATCCAGTTCATGGAGGGCCACAGCTCTGCACAATTTAGTTACAACCGTAATTAAAGACACCTAATTGACTTAATTGAGTCCTTCAGGCTTGTTAGAAACCTGCAGGTAAGTCTGTTGAAGCAGGGTTGGAACTAAACTGTGCAGAGCTGCGACCCTCCAGGAACTGGATTTGACAGCTGTGATCTAAGGTATCTTTACTTTTACTCAAGTGCCTGATTAATTGTCCAGACCAAACAATCCACTGTACTACAAATTAACACTAAAATAGAATTGCCATCTTTACACAGTCTTTAAGTCGATCTATTAATATGCCACCTCAGTAGGCATGCAGCTTTTCAGGTTTCTGATCAGAGCGAGAGTGGGTTTGATGGATATATCTGCTCCCTCAGCAGTAATAGTTGTGATCTATCCCAGAAGTCTGCAGTGCTGTAATCTATTCCGTGATCCACAATCTCACAGAGAGGCCGGGACATGACATGCCAGTGGAGGGAGATGGAAGCACTTCACCGGCTTCGACAGGCAGAGCAAGTTGTTTTCCTCCCAATCCTAACAGAAGGAAATACTCTTTAGCTTCTGATCTGAGTTCAGCCGCCATGAAGATTCCCAGACTCATATTTGGAGTCGATCTTGCATCATACTTCGATTTAAAGCTTTCAGGGCACCAAACGGAGGGAGAGCATCAAAATCTGGTCATGCCTGGCAGGGGTAATTTGACCCAGAGGAGCTGACAGAAAGATTGCAAGCAGAGCGAGCAGGAGAGAGGTGAATAAGTGAAGGAGGATGAATGGGTAAATGAATTAGAGCTGCTTTCTGTATGAGCAATTGCGAATTGTGAAACGTATTCTCTGTGGTGAGTCAAAGACTAGATCGTACACCTCAGTCATCTTTAAGGGAATTTAGTTTTCATCCCCTCGTATACATTTGGCATGCACCATAATTTATATTGTTCATACATAGAATCATTTAAGGAGCTTGACTTACTTTTTATTATTTTAATTATTTTAGAAGTTATTATTTGACATTTTGAAGAGATTCAATTCAATCCATCTTTAATTTTTTTTTGCGCTTTTACAATGTAGATTGTGTCAAAGCAGCTGACCGTAGAAGTTGTAGCAAATTGAAGCTGTGTCAGTCCAGTTTTCAGAGTTGAAGTTCAGTTTAGTTCAGTTCAGTGTTGTTTAATTTTAACTATTGAAAGTCCAAACACTGAAGAGCAAATCCATCGATGCACAGCTCCACAAGTCCCAAACCAAGTAAGCCAGTGGTGAGGAACAAACTTTACCCATTGACAAAAGTGATGGAAAGAACCTTGCGAGAAACCAGGCTCTGTTGGGCACGACTCCTCTGGCCAAACCTCTTGTGCAGAGATGCTGTCTAGGTGCCGTGAAGAATGCTGATAGTCCATCGTGGAGAAGCTGCAGGTGTGAGTAGTTTAGCAGCGGGTGTACAGGCTGGCCCATGGTATCAATGCAGAGAAGAGTATTTTAGGAATCAGTCTCATGCTCTCCACTCCAACATGATCGCCACAGCATCCGCTCAGGATACAGCCTGATCCAAGGTTATGGGGACCTCTAGAAGTCCTCTATGGTTGGC
Organism: Danio albolineatus; assembly: GCA_903798035.1. Lineage (NCBI taxonomy): Eukaryota > Metazoa > Chordata > Actinopteri > Cypriniformes > Danionidae > Danio > Danio albolineatus. The sequence goes on from CAIGQQ010033608.1 coordinate 57,184, forward strand.
ATCATCTCTTTGTATGTGTTGACTTTTGAGATTCTCAATAGTTCACAGGTCTTTGATCACATCAGTGGTGCAGCACAATCTCAGATGTCATCAGTAGTTTGCAGAACTAAACAAAAATGTTTATTCAAACACACATGACCCTGGACCAGAAAATCAGTCTTATGTTGCACGAGTATATTTTTGGCAATAGTCAAAATACTTTGTATAGGTAAAAATTGTGGATTTTTCTCTTATGCCAAAAATCTTTAGAAGTTTAAGCAACGATCATGTTTGGTGAAGATATTTTGTATGTTTACTATTGCTAATATACCAACGTGTTATTTTGATTTGTAAAATGCATCGTTAAGAACTTTAAAGCTCTTTTTCCTCAATATTTATATATTTTTGAATCCTCTGATTTGAGATTTTCACGTTGTTGTATTTCAGCCAAATTATGTTCATGGAAAGTGTAGTTATTCATCTTTCAGATGATTGACAGTCTCACAAAAATCAACACCTGTGTCTAAATTGTAATTATAACTGTACAGTACATTGTAATTTCAGTTGTCTTTTATACATTTTTTCGATAGCTGTATGCATTATACATATTATATATAATTAAAATTGAATCCAGCTAGGCGCCACGGTGGTGTAGAGGGTAGCACGTTCGCCTCACAGCAAGAAGGTCGCTGGTTCGAGGCTGGGTCAGTTGGCATTTCTGTGTGGAGTTTGCATGTTCTCCCCGTGGTCGAGTGGGTTTCCTCCGGGTGCTCGGGTTTCCCCCACAAGTCCAAAGAAATGCGGTACAGGTGAATTTGGTAAGCTAAATTCTAATCAAGGCTAAATCCATAGTGTACGAGTGTGTATGGATGTTCCCAAGAGCTGGAAGGGCGTCAGCTGCGTAAAACATACAGTATGCTGCATAAGTTGGTGGTTCATTCCGCTGTGGTGACCCCAGATTAATTAAAGGACTAAGCTGAAAAAGAAAATGAGTGAATGAATGAATCCAGCCATTGAGTTAGTTTATTTTGGTGCCTAACTATGTACATATTAAGAATACACGCACTTAAACATTGTTGACTCATCTTGCTAAAAGGCAGTTTTATTGAAAATGTACATATGTGTACATAAATGGTCCAAGTGCACATTTATAGACAGCTTGTGAACCCTGATTTATTTTTAGACAGTTTAATATCACTTTCATATTATCCAGTACAAGCATTTCTAATGCTCCTCATCAGTTGCTAGGCGATGGATTCAAGAACAAGATCATTCCTCTGCAGGCTCGGTTTGACATCGCTTCGATTAGATGACACCAGAGAACACTATATATATTTAACTTCAGAAAATGTCTTGTTTTGCCGTTTTAGCTTGTGTACGGTGTCAAGACAGGCCATATGACTTCTCAAAGTAAACAACATCTTTTCCGTCAACAAGTGACTCGGTGAATGCGAGCGTTGAGGTCAGAGGTCGTGAGAGCGAACTTCTGGAAATCACCAGGCTTCCGTTTGACTGTTTGGACGCAGACTTTGGCCTCCAAACGAGGTTTTAATTGACTTGTAAAATTCTTGTGTGCTTGTTTGAGTTTTTTTCCCCCATTTGACTTGCAGTCACATCGCTTCTTGACATTATGACAAGTGCCTTTTCATTTTTTCCCCCCTCTTTTTCCTTTGACGAAAACAGACAGGTATGACACTTAACGATTGTGTTGACCTTTCACTATGTCACTTGGTATTTTGATGATAATACGGTTGTGTTCTCTCGCTGTGACATTGTCTTTCTTGAAGCTCCTGAGAAACAATTAGCTGTCAGATGCGGTGAAACTAGCCGAGTCCCAAGCCTCCCGCTGAGGAGTTTCAGCCCTGACAGAGTATTGATTCTCCTTCCTCTCCCATCCTCTTCCTCCTGCTATCTCAGACGTACATCTTTCCCTCCTTTCGCTCCTTCCACTGGATAGCAAGTTAAAACTGCAGAAGCGAGGACAAATCTCTTCGGTATGCTCTCTTATTCTGTCTCACTTTCTCCCGGAATGATCTATTGTTTCTTTAGAAATGATTTTCTTAGGCTGGGAAAGAGAGAGTGTGCGATTCGGGCGCTTTGTCAGATATATTAAAAGAAAAAGTTATGAGAGCTGAGGCAGAGGAAGACGGATCCTTTCGCTTACTCGACAGAAGTGCAGTTATTCCGCTAGTCATCATTTCCGGGGCTTTGACAGATGTCTGAGTGTTCAACCGCAAGCTGTCATTAAAGCAGAAAAAAAGGCAGAATGCAAATACAAAGACATTCATATCAACATTTTTACATCAGCTTTGATTGATATATAATGGAATATTTTGTTATTTGATATTATATTGTATCCGAGTGTATAGTTTTGGATAGTTGTGATTTTCAAGAATTTAACCTGTACAGCAGAGATGCTCAAAGTAGGGCCTGTAGACCAACGTTGGCCCATTTTAACCTTTCATTTGGCCCACCATCCCATCTGACATAAACTGTTTCGGTTGTTTATTTATTTGTGAGCTACAAAAAAGCAAACTGAAATGAATATTTCTATTGAATATTGTAAATGAATCTGATTTTTTAAATATTTAAATACTGTCACTTGACAGAAAGAGGAATATGCAGAGGACATTGGCAAGCAAATCAAGGCAAAAACTAGCAGAACTCTATTCTGTTATGAATGAGTTGTTGGTTTATCATGTAGTTCAGTGACCATATAATTTTATGTGGGTGTGTGTTTGATGCATTAGTCCTTCTCCCTTTACCTTTTTTTTTTGCATTAATCAATGTTTTCAAATCCCCATTAGCACTGGCACAAGACTTTTTCAAATTGTAAAACTTCTAGAAGAAATAGCAGTGAGACAAGAAAGGATATGCCAGCACAACCTGTCTCGCTACCTCCAACTGTCTATTAAAAAATTATGCTGCTCGCCGAGTGCTGCAGGCTGCATGTGTTAAACCATCCACCTGCTTCCCAAGGCTCGCTTTAAACCAGAGCATCTTCTATATTCATCGACGCGCTGTGTGTGTCCGCCATCACACCTAGCAGGATCACGTTTTCCATGCCTTTTATTAAATTGAATCCATACTCATCCATTTCATTTCTATATGAAGTATAGATCGTAACGTAAGCCCACAGGTCAATGCCAGATGGAGACTCGGCACATGCATATATTCTCATTGCTGATTAGATCACAGGCCAGATTTCACTGCAGTCTAACTCTGAGCTTAATCCATGTGTGTGCGTGTGTGTGAGAGAGAGCATGCAGACAAATCCATGCACATTCTGATTATAGTAATTGTACGTTAATGGATATCACTGCCACCGCAGGCTGAACTTTACTGCAGTCGTCACCGTTTAATCTCCAGTGCAATGCGTCACCTCTCTCTTTACCTGTACAGTATGTGAAATGTCTCACACTTTCTTTCTTTCTATCCGCTAAGTTGTTCCTGCATTATTCCCTATAAGCTGAAGTGCTTTCTTAACAGCCTATTAAGAAATTATCAGAGCATTGCAGCCGGAACAGAATCCCACGCAGTCAGTACAGAGCTTCAGGCGGCTTGCAAAATGCCCTGCTTTCTTGTATCTGCTGCATGGATCAGCAGCAGGGTGTTTGGACCGCATCAAATGTAAAGTAGGCAATTGCCACCCTCAAACTAGCTCTTTCTCATTATCTCTTGCTTATCTGGGTCAAAATGACTGGAATATTCACAATTCGAACCCTCTTTTGTCATGCTTGTTTACGTTTCATCAAGGTGCTTGTGTGTGCTGCGATTCTGTGTTATGTTCACGTCAAAATGTCCAACATTCCATTTGAAAATGTTTATTAGAATGGGTTTGTAGTTGAAATTTCATTATGGGGACTCCACTGGAGTATTCAGGCTTGATTTGAAGGTGCTTTTATGCTTTAAAGCAAATATAGCAGGACCGAGGGAGCTACTTTAGTGTAAATATGAACTTTTAAGCTAATAAATACACCAAGTGAATGTTAATACATAATACAGAAGCCTACATTTTGATTCTGCACTTGTATAGCTGGTGCTGTCACTTGCTTGAAGTGAATTTTGAATTCTATGGAAATGAAAACTAGAAACGTAACTCAAATATTAAAATAATCAAATCGTTTTGTGCTTGTTTACAATTGTTTACCTGTGCTTCATTGTATTCAAGTTACAGTTTTTAAAAGTTTATTTAAGAATGTCCATCCATTGGTCATTATTGTAGTTGGATTTTTAATATTCCATTTAAGAATGTGGAACACAATAGGCTTGAGATCAATATTCTATCATCATCATAATTGGAATAATTGATTTAGAACTTGATTCAGAAGTGTTTGTATGCTTTCAAGCATATATAGCAGGATTCAGAGAACTACTTTAGGGTAAATATTAACTTTTTACGCAAATAAAAGCACCAAGTTAGCATTAATACACCACAATGAATCCTCTGTTTTGACTCTACACTTGTAGAGCAAGTACTAGCATTGCCATTTGTTTGAAATTAATCCATGAAAATGGATACTAGTTAGTATTATCTGAAAGAACATGAATCAAATATTCAACATTTAGCCTTTATTATTTTATTTCTTTTTTTTATTTTGTGCTCAATTACATTAGAGCTGTAAGATATTGGAAAACATTAATATTGCAGTATTTTTATTCAATGCGATATATTGCAATATAAATGCAATTTCACCAGATGACTTGAATAGCTTGTAAAGAATTCATAATTTTAGATTGATTTGGATGATTCTGTAGAGCGTATGTGCATAAAATATCATTAAAAAAATGACAAGCATAGTTAAATACAACAGATATATTTATATATATAATATAATTTATCATTATATGGGCAGTCAAATGGTATTTAGGATCAGAAATATAATAATATTATATAAATATGATATTCATTCATTCATTTTCTTTCGGCTTATTCCCTTTATTAATCCGGGGTCGTCACAGCGGAATTGGACCGCCAAGTTATCCAGCATTTGTTTTATGCAGCGGATGCCCTTCCAGCCGCAACCCATGTCTGGGAAACATCCATACACTCTCATTCACACTCATACACTACGGACAATTTAGCCTTCCCAATTCACCTATACCACATGTCTTTGGACTTGTGGGGGAAACCGGAGCACCCGGAGGAAACCCACGCAACCACGGGGAGAACATGCAAACTCCCAAATGGCTCAAGTTTACTTCAAATTATTCCAGTCAGGCCTTAAAAAAACATGCATATTAATAAACTCAAAGTTTAACATTTGAAATTACTTTAATATGTCGTTTATTGTATGTCTGGTCAACTATAATCTCAACTACATTGCAGATCCCTGCTATGTGACTATATCGGACTTCCACATTGCGATAACGACGCTGAAACGATATATTGTGCAGCCCTAATTTACTTCCTATCAATTTGGTAAATTTTGTTACTCATGCTTCATTGCGGTGGTTCCCAAAGTGCTTCCCGGGGGGAAGGTCGCAGGACAATGAGGGGGGTCGCTTGGTGATTTCCAAAAATCTAATTAATTTTATTAAACTATTAAAATGAACATATTTCATCCATAACCTACAGAACATAAAAAAATAGTAGTTATTAGTACATTTAAAAAAACAATATGTAAATAAAAAGCCATCAGCCTTTTGTTTTTGTTTGTTTATTTATTTATTTCCCCATTTGATCGTGACCCCTGGGGAGATTACATTATATTAAAGACACAGCAATAGCAGATTGATTTTATGGCACCAGATTAAACTTAACATTAAAAGAAATACAGGCCATGACTGAACATGGAGGATGGTCTCCGAGTAGAGGTCTCCAAAATTACACCAAGACTAGACGTGTGCCTATTAGTGTGTGTGTGAGCCATTGTGTGCAAGGTTTATATATTTATAACTACCTAAGAGGATATTGGGGGTTGTGAGTCACTGGCATTGTTATTTTAGGGGTCGCGGACTGAAGTTTGGGAACCCCTGCTTTATTGTATTTGATTTAAACTTTTTAACATTGTATCATCCATGTATGCTTCGTATTAAAATGAGATTTTTCAACGTTCCATTGAAGAATCTGGATTATAATCTGCTTGAAATCATCAGAATTGGAATAATTTATTTGAAACTTGATTTAGAAGTGCTTTTATGCTATCAGGTAAATAAAGCACTCAGTGGGCTACTGTACATCACTTCCAGCAAATAAAAAAACATCAAAAAGTAAAAGTTAATACAATTATATCCCATTTAGAAAGCAAATAAATTCACAGACTTCCCTTTTGATAATTGCACACCCGCAGAGCAAGTGCTGGCATTGCAAATTTGTTTCTGTGCCATGCATTATACAATAGAATGTTATGTGGTAGGAAGCCAGCGATATTAAATAGGAATATTGCATATCCGAATTTCAAAGGAAGGCAGCATTATTTCTCCCGTTCGTTTGGGGAATTTGAGAAGAATGTGTATTGTAATAGAGATTAGAGACTTTCCACTTGCCTCATCACATGAGCTAGCATTAGCGATTAGCCTACTCACACACAGCTTAAGCAGCACAATGGCTCAAACTAAAATAACCACTTGCGTCTTTCATTTATGGTTACGGCTAAAGGCAGCAGATATTATTAATCATTTAGCATGGCTTGTGGGTTCTAGCCAGTTCTTTGGAGATGTACGTTGCTGGGATTTTTATTTTTATTTTTATATTTTTTGGAAGAGAGAAGGTGGCATGGGGAGTTTTACTTGGTTTTGCTGTCTAAATCGCATTGACTCATCCACACGCTGATTTTCATCCTTTATGCCAAGAAAAGTGTGTGAAAGGAAAATGCTGGAAAATCAGGCCAGACCAGCGTAAGGTGGTCAAGCTAGTCAAAGAGTGAAATATAGTTAAGTTTGGATTGCATTTTATAAAACCACTATGCTAGAGTACAGATACCAATATTTTCATTTAAAAGTAGATATATTTCTTAATTTTATAAGCAACAAATTTAAGATCTTTGTATTACGAATATTTTTTATTAAATGTTTTCGTTTTCTCTATTTTAATAAAACACATTATTAAATTAAATTAAATTTAATTTAATTTAATTTAATTTAATTTAATTTTATTTTATTTTATTTTATTTTATTTTATTTTATTTTATTTTATTTAATTTAATTTAATTTAATTTAATTTAATTTAATTTAATTTAATTTAATTTAATTTAATTTTATTTTATTTTATTAAAGGCTCTCTCTTTCTGTTTCTATGTGCAATCTCTCTGCATATTTGTGACCTGTCACACATTATAGATTACCGTTAGATTTAATTATATTGATGTGTATATGAAGTAAGCAAGACTTCCACATAACTCTCTCTCCAAACAGACATTATTCCATTTACACACACATATATACAAGCACACACACAACAACAAAATGCAAGTCTGCATTCTTGTTCCAAACATGTCAGTTTCTCTGATTGTGTAATCCATCCTGCTGGCTGAACCGGTTCTTCACTAAACCACTCAAGCTCGTGAGACGCGAGTCATAAATTAAGAAATTGCATTTCATACAGCCGCCTGCTTATCTTGCTCAAGTATAAAATGAAAGTGTGTTAGGAGTGTATTGTTTAATTCCTTAACTCCCTGGCCGCTCAACCTCACAGCGTTATTAAAAACGACAAAAAAAAATAAAAAAGTTCTAAGCAACACTCAATCATTTTCAAGCAGATAACTTTAAAAAAGCCTCAATCTAAATCTATTGGATACATTCACAAAAACTCTCACGTAACGCTTTTCCAGAAATCACTTTCTCTTGATTTACCAGAACAAAACCCCGAAAGCCACACGGATCGACTTGTTGCTACCACAAAAACCAATCTCCAGCTGGGGATTTTTATGAGTATGAACAAATGAAATGCGCTTTAAAGCAGGGGTTTTAATTTTGTTGTTCTCCTGCGATCCGGAGGTGCATTGGTGGGCATAAAAGTGAGATGTGCACGACAGAAAAGATCACCACGCAGTCTGGAAGAGTTAATGCAAGACGGACTGATAGATGGAGAACAAGGGCGCACTGGAGATTGAAAGAGCATTGTGCTCTCCGGATGATGAAACGTGTGTGTCATCCTAAAAAAGATTGTGTCTTGAAACAGTGGCATGGGTCTTCAGGAGTTTCAGGCAATGAATCTTGTGTATGTGTGTCCCCATCATGGAATGAAAACTTTATTATGGTAATTCATTCATTCATTCATTCATTCATTTTTTTTCGGCTCAGTCCCTTTATTAATCCGAGGTTGCCACAGCGGAATGAACCGTCAACTTATCCAGCATTTGTTTTATGCACCGGATGCCCTTTCAGCTGCAACCCATCTCTGGCAAACATCCATACACACTCATTCACACACATACCGTACACTACAGACAATTTAGCCTACCCAATTCACCTATAGCCCATGTCTTTGGACTTGTGGGGATAACCGGAGCACACGGAGGAAACCCATGCGACCACTGGGAGAACATGCAAAATCTACACAGAAATGCCAACTGACCCAGCCGGGGCTCAAACCAGCGACCTTCTTGCAGTGAGGCGAACATACTACCCACTATGCCACTGTGGCACCCTATTATGGTAATATGATTCTTAAAGAGTCACTTTGTTAATTTAAAGGCTTCTAGTTTAGATTCGGAGGTGCCCTACTGTATTTTTATTATAAATCCATGGTCAAAAACATTTTAATTGAAGTCATGTGATGCCACTCTTTGCCACTCTTTGCCAATATGTGTGATAAATCTCTGGTGACTTGGTCTGGGGATTAATCGAAATGAGATTTGTCATGCACATCTTGTCAGGAAAGCAGTTCTGTGATCAGTAGTAAATGTCCTCCCAAGTCCAAGTCCCAAGTCCAGACACCTACAAAGAAGAAACCCAGAAAATCCCCAGATCATTGCTTTACAAACAGAACATTTAGCAGCTTATGTTGATTTAGCGTGAGTGAGTTTGGAGTAAAAGCATTATCATACGTGGTATTTTCATATGCAGGATTTACTACACAGTAACACACTACACAGTAGTAGATTAGTGTTGGAGCTAAACTGTGCAGGAAACCGGCTCTCCATGAGTTTGCCCACCCCTGGTGAAGAACATAGAATGTATAATGAATGGCCAATATATAATTTATGCACAATTAAGATATTAAGCTGGAGCACGAACTGTATTCTATAGTGCTTTTTAAATTAGTGTGACCTGACTAGAGCGCTAAACTGCAGAGCTATCCTGATCAGATCAGTTTTATCCGATGCTTTCTTATCTCCTGTTTTCTCACTTCTGCACTTCTGTAACTTGCACTTATGCTTAATTTGTTATTGAACATTAATTGTGCACATAGTTGCATGTTAGTCCAAATGCTGCTTTCATTTGTGTGAGTGAGTACCACTTAAAAATATAATTTAAATAAATAATGTATAAATAAAGAACTTCTCTGTCAATATGTCTTTGCATTAAGGCTGAAATTACCAACATCAAACTTACATCAAGCAGTTCAGAATCCCTTTCTTTTTAAGAGACAATTTACTTCATGTGCTGTACATTTGGATTTGTAAAACTTTTTAAAACTGTAACATTCACAAACAGAAGGGTATATAACAAAGGTATTATCTGATGAAGTGTAATGGGATGCTTATGAAAATGTAAAACAGCAGAGAGTTGCTTGAAGTTTTGGTTTAGAGATTAAAGCTCAGTATAAAGGCAGTCCCCGATGGAGAGAAAAAAGAATGTGTGTTTCTGCAGCAAACGCAGGAATTGCATAAGATAGGAGAGTGTTAACAGAAACTTTGAGGCTGTCTCCTGTCTGCCAGATAAAATGTTGCCTTCACTGAAGTGCACACACATACACACACGTACACACACAAATCCTATCTCTCAAAACACAGCAGCCGACATCTAAATGCTGTAATTGGTATTGCATTGATAATGTAGCACGTTCACCTTTTAGAGGACCATAAATCAGCAAACATCTCCCTAACAGCGCTCGACATCAATCATCCGCTGTTTGTTTTCTACACGGGCAAACACACTCCCATTGAATGCTCATCGCTTGTTTTTAAAGGGCCTCCATAATGCTTTTCTGGATGTGCTCGTGGGTGGCTTTTTTTGCTGGTCCAATTATGAAGCACTTGAAAATCAGAATCAGCGCTCTGAGTGTGTAGAACTGACTGATTAAGGTGTGTGAGGGTCAGCTTTTGCCTACACCGAGGGGAACAAATGTCCCCACAAGGATAATAAACGCTGAAATCACCTACGTTGTGTGGTGCCCGTGAGGAATACAGCTTTCTGAAACATGCTAAATGTTTTAATTACAATGTAAAAAAATGCATAAAAAGGTTTCAGTGAGAGGTCGATTCAGGCATAGGGGATGGAAAATATCATTAGCTCAGTGTAAAAACACTAGAAGTCAGTGGAAAGCTTCCATTGTGATGTATGTAAATTTGGGTTTCAACACTTCTGCGAGGATGCTTTTGGTGCAATTAATAGAAGTTTTGTTTATATATATATATTTTTATGTATACAAATTTAATTAGCCTAATGGGAAGTATTTTTATTATATTTAAGTGTGTATGTATACAGTATATAGTCCTGCCAGGGTTTTGCAGGTATTATATTTACAGCCTAAAATGACTGAAATTGTGATGGCTTTTTAAAATTTGTATGCTATTATTTGCTTCAAAACTTTGGTTTTGTTTTTTTGAAATAAACAAAAATCTTTTAATTTCTTTTACTTTTTTATTCTTAAGAACCATTGGACTTTTCTGGTAAAATTCTGGAGGGTCTGTATATGTGTTTAAATACACGCGTGTGTCTATGTGTTAGTGATTAAATACATTAAATACATTAGATTAACAAAAGTTTTTCATCAACATTCAGACTGATTTCTTCAAATATTAGCATTTTGATTCTTATTAGCATTATAAATAAAATGTTGAACTTAAAACAATCAGTTCCTTTACTTTGCTTTGCTTTTTCGCACTTCGTTCAAAATAAAAATGGGTTTCGAGGATCCAGTTGACTTAAACTTTTATAATGACTTCTTATTGGTTAATTATTTGTTAAATTCATCGATAAACATAAAAAGTGGGCTTTACACTGTAAAAATCCTGGTTGCCCTACATTTTTAAGCTGAATCAAATTAATCTTATGAGTCCATTGAACTTATATTATGTTAAACTGACTTAAAACGGCTTGTATAACTTAAAATTAAGTTAGAGCATGATTAACTTGGTTCAATAAGTTACTAAAAACATATGCTGTCATGACTAATTGTTCACATCATTTTTTTAAAGTGTATATTTGAATGTTTTAAAGGAAAATGCGACGTTTTGGCCTGGGTGGCAATATACATTTATTACATTCTGAGCAATGGGAAATGATGGCATGCACTACAGAACATTTCTGATTTGTTTATCATTTTTCATCTCTTTCTAACTAATGCTCCCAAGACGATCACAAGTCATTCTTGCAATTTCAACAAAACCTCATTTATATTAGCCAGCTACATACATTAACTTGCTGACATATTTAAATCAGCCTCATTCACAACAGCCCATCATAGAGTTCCGGATTTTCCAGCTTATCAGTGACCATACAAATGCTTTTTACCCTGCTTGAGACCATCAGGTCATACTTATTAGTGAAGTATGGGTTCTCCATTGTTACATGACACTTATCTAACAGTGAACATTTACGTTTGTGCATTCAACTGACTGTAAAAAGAGAAGCAAAGCAATTCCTTCATAAGCCAAAAAATAAAATCTCTGTACAATGCTAGGTTTAATAGACAACTAGATTAGGAATGCAGCAAGAAAAGAGCATGGTTTGTGCACACGTGTTAACAGTATTAAAGAGATGTTAAGTGCTTGTGTCAGATGTCTTAAACTGCTTCTTGAATGATTATAGATGTTTTCAGCAGTTCAGGTGGAGGTTTGCAGCCCAAAGCTGTTTTTGTTGAACGATTTTGAGGATACAATGCAAAGATGGACATTTATGTTGAGTTAAGCAACACCATCTCAATTAAATTGAAATATTCTGATTTTAATTAATTTAAGATGAAACATTGTCATAAATAATGCCATACATTTAGATAATCATAGGTAATCGTAGGTATAAAACCATGCATTTACCATACATTTAGATAATCACAATCATAGGTATAAAGCCATGCATTTACCATGATGAAATGTAACTGTGTGGCCTGAATGTATTAAGAATACTGTAAATATAAATCACCAAATGTTGCGGCTTAATACAATACTTAAATTCCATTAGTCTTTACTTTTTCATTACATTTACTAGTATTTAAACATGTCTACATATTTGATATATAGGCGTAGTGTGCATAATACAATGCATATCTCTCGTTCCTGCCACAGAATCATGCTGCAGTTACTGGTATAATAGTAAATTCATGTTAAATTCAGTGAATTGCCCTGTAACAGGATCATTCATGGCACAGTTTTGTTTCTCTCCTGTTTGTCAGTGCCATTGCAAACATCAGTGCTGATTTATCTGGGTTCAGACTAAACCACAGACACATTTGTATTTCAAATTGGTCATGTAATCGATTTGAGACGTATTCGCCTGTAAGCGCAAAATCATTGTTTTATTACAGAAATAGTAGTATTTGATTTGCAGATAGGTTTTGTATATGTTTGCAAATAGTTTTTATTTGTGACCTTTTAATTTTATCTGTTTTTACTTTATTTTAGTAATTGTAATAGTTTAAAGTTTTTGAGGTTTCGCATAAACGTTTTGAATATTAGTTATTATTAAATGTTTTTTATCATATTTTAGTTTCAAGAAATATATCTGTTGTTATTATTATTATTATTATTATTATTATTATTATTATTCTTTCGTTCATTCATTCATTCATTTTCTTGTCGGCTTAGTCCCATTATTAATCTGGGGTCACCACAGCGGAATGAACCGCCAACTTATCCAGCATATGTTTTACGCAGCGGATGCCCTTCCAGCTGCAACCCATCTCTGGGAAATTATTATTATTATTATTATTATTATTATTATTATTATTATTATTATTATTATTATTATTATTATTATTCTTTTCCCGAAT
>CAIGQQ010033608.1:72399-91726 GCA_903798035.1 Danio albolineatus
TTTTTTTGTTTATAACTATATTTTAACACTGTTTTGCACTTTTATTTATATTTAATTTGTTGCAGTTAATCGTTAAACGGCACAAATTTTATTTACAGACAAATGAAAGTTCATTACTACCCTTAATGCACCATTACGTCAGTATTTTTTGGTTAATAACTATATTTTACCACTGTTTTGCACTTTTATTTATATGTAATTATTAGTTGAAATTAATCGTTAAACAGCATAAATTTTATTTACAGCAAACGAATGTTCATTATACCCTTAATGCATCGTTAATGACTATGTCAGTATTGTTTGTTCATAACTATATTTTAACACTTTTTAGCATTTTTATTTATATTTAATTAGTTGCAATTAATCGTTAAACGGCACTAATTTTATTTACAGCCGAATGAATGTTCATTACGTCCCTTATTGCAACATTTCGTCAGTATTTTTTGGTTTAAAACTAATTTTATACTATTTTGCACTTTTATTTATATGTAATTAGTTGAATTAATCATTAAACAGCACTAATTTTATTTACAGCAAATTTATTTTCATTACAATGCTTAATGCACCGTTAATGACTTTTTTATGTCAGTATTTTTTGTTTATAACTATATTTTTATACTGTTTTGCACTTTTATTTATATTCAATTAGTTGCAGTTAATCGTTAAACGGCACTGATTTTATTTACAGCCAATTGAATGTTCATTTCTACCATTAATGCACCATTACATCAGTATTTTTGTTTATAACTATATTTTTATACTGTTTTGCACTTTTATTTATATGTAATTAGTTGCAATTAATCGTTAAAGAGCACTAATTTTATTTACAGCTAAATGAATGTTCTACTAATTGAATTACTACCCTTAATGCACCTTTACGCCAGTATTTTTTGGTTTATAACTATATTTTAACAGTTACGCAGTAGTTGCATCCTGCTTGGGCCTGGCCGTTTTTTTTTTTTTGTGTGCCAACTTTCTTTTGGCTGGTAAACATCTTTAAATTATCATTGATCTGTTGCAATAATGTAATGTTGTAATGTAATAATGTAAAATGTTGCCTTCTTTGGCTAGTCAATCTTCTTGAGTTCATTTCCTCCGTTCAGTCTGTTGAGGTCAGACATACAGTACGCAAGTAAAACACTCTCTGTTTGAGGCAAAACAAAGAATGGACATGAACTGTGCTGTGACTATATCAAGACCTCTAGGGTTGTAGGAAATGTCCATGCACATATCCGTTAACAGCCCTAGCAGACATGTACAAGTACCTTTAAATAAAAGGAATACATTACTTTTTATTGCTAAGATTTATAGCTGTGTTCTTCATTATATGCTCCTTCAACGGATGTTATTTAATTTACAGTAAGTCAATGAAGAACTCGACAGTCTTTTTATGCAGACAAAGATCCATTCTTTTCCACGCAGTATCATTTTGGGAATATGAGTCAGTAAATCATTATTTATAGCATCACCCCTTTAATTAGCATCAGCATTTGCCTGCAGACTTTCCTCCATCTACCAGTTCATTTGTTTCTTCACCCGTCCATTCATTCATTTGACTTCTCTCTTCTTCCTCCATCTGAATGCTTGTTTTTCGCTCTCCTAGCTGGCAAGCGGCTCCAAATTTGCCGGCCTGTAGTCTGGAATGTGGATGGCTGTGTTATTTTACACTCCCATCAGGGGCACGATCCCACCAGCGGACACACGCTCACACACACACACAAAGACGGCCTTGTCGCGGCGGTGCCGAGTCGTACTTGGCTTCCTCAGTCTCTAATTGTCTCTCTCCTTCCCTTCCTCTCAGTCTTTTGTTAACATGCTAGCACACGCGCACAATCGCTCACAGCCAGCGCTAAGTGGTTACCGTCTACCCTAGCATTACTTCAAGGGTACTCAAAAGCCAACCGTTCTTTAGCTATTCAATTTTTGGTATATTATCACGGACCCGGCAGATAAAAAGTGCTTAAAACGCTGCCGAGTGCGCTCTTACACGCACACGTGCATGCTGAACTATTCATATTCACGTCCAGGTTTCGTTCGTGCTAGCTGGAGTTATGCTAACTTTTTGTGTGTGCATATTTGAGGTAATGGCTCGGGGGATCCTCTCTGTATTCTTAGCTTGTTGAAGGCACCGGAGTGGAGAGAATTATAGATTCGGCACAATGAGCAGTCAAATTTAATCAACATGCCTGCTGTTCTCTGGGAGCCGCTGGGAGAGATGACACAGCTCCACGCCGCTGCCTGCATGTGTCTGTGTTCATACGTGCATGAGTTTGTTTCTTGACTTGCAGAAGGAGAAGGAGACGAACTTGTCCACTTTTGTTATTTACGTGTGAATGGGGGAATCTGTGTTGCGGTGAAAGGACAGATCGAATGAGACTAGGTTTGAAAATAGTTTTTTTTTGACTGTCAAAACTTTGGCTTTATTTACTTTTTAAAAACATTAAGAAGTCTGTAGTAATCGAGTTAATTATACATTACTAATCAGACTTATGTGTTTAATAATAGACAGTAGGGGTGTCAGAATTAATTGTTTCTTCAGTGCACCGCGCAGTCTTCTCCTCGGCGGTTACAGCGATACTTCTGGATACAGACACAAGTGCGTGTCTGCAGAGTTTTCTCCTCCGCGTCTATCGTGGATCAGCTGTGATCGCTGCTTATGTTTGTCAGTGTTTATCATCGGGGAACAGCGCCAGAGCGTTAGAGCCAATCTCAGCCCTTCCTGTTGAGCGCGTGCCCAATCATAGGGGTGTAAGAACGAACTCACTAGACAAGGCTCAGAAAGCTAGCGGGATATTTATATTTGTTTATTTGCTATAAATGCTCCTGTTGTTCTGTGCATGTATTCAATTTTAAAGGTACAGTTTATATATCTGACTGTTTGTATTAAAGGACAAAATTGTATCACAAGTAAATAAATATATTTATTTCATTTTAATACAAGAATTCTTGTGTTGTGAAGAAAATATAAAACTGTGTATGGAAAGCATCATCAATGCACCGTGATGCACCGAGATATCGAATTGAACCGAATCGATGGCATGATAATCGTAACCGAGCCAAATCCGTTAGACCAGTGTAGGTTCACACCTCCAATAGACAGTTTTATTGAAAGTGAAGTGAAATCAAAACATTCCGCATAGGGCTGCGCGATACTGAGAAAATATAGCTGTGTCCCAAATGCCATACTATAGACCATTTTGAGGGATGTAAACAAAAACAATGTTCCCAACGTACTTTCTGTTTTACATTTTTTATTTCTAGAGCTTCAAAGAATCCGAAAAGAGCCACATATTGATATATAATGTTATGATAGTTGTTTTGGCATTAGGTTATGATTGAAATGCCTCTTGTAACGGTTATGAAATAGTTTGATAGCAAGCAGTAAATGTTCATGGGCCAATGGCATGACCACATTAAAGTGGTCTATACACTATGCACTTATGCACTTACACACTCAACAGCATAGTATATATGTAGTGTTGTCCTACAGTTAATGGAACACTAAGGGTCTTTTTAATAAGCGGAAATACAAATCGTTTCCCAGATGATGTTTGACGATTGCCAAATTTGTGAAACAAATGACTAAAGTACCAAATAAAACCTGCCATGAGTATAGCTGCATTCACCATCAGGAAGCACTACAATCACTCTTGTAGGAGAATTTTGCTTTCACATTCCAAAATAAATAAAGTTATCCAACATGTGTGCCCGAAAGCTCCGCCCATTCCGCTACGTGAGTAAAGCTGCGGTCGTTGAGCTACATGAATATTTAATAAATTCATAACAAATTAATTATTTGTAGCCTACCGTTTTAACTACCTGAGCCGCATGGTCTTTGTTTTACCCATAACCAAAGTTACCACCTGTCAAATTACTTTTTCCGCGGGATCTGGCATAAATAGGCAGAGTGATCTGTATCGTTATAATGGCGTCGACAAACTTAGTTGGTAAAAAAGGTGCACAACCAACAGGGTAGGTCTAAGACAGGGATCACCAAACTTGTTCCTGGAGGTCCGGTGTCCTGCAGATTTTAGCTCCAACCCTAATCAAACACACCTGAACAAGCTAATCGAGCTCTCACTAGGTATACTTGAAACATCCAGACAGGTGTTTTGGAGCTAAACCCTGCAGGACACCGGACCTCAAGGACCGAGATTGGTGATCCCTGGTCTAAGAGGTATTAGTGTAAATGGGGGCCTAAGTGTGTATTTTTTGCGAGCGGGTTTGCAACGGGGGCGGGGCAGAGGATCGGCGATGGACGATGGCATCTTCTATCGACCCAACCCTAGTTTACACAGCACCTACTGGGGATTCCTACTGGAACAGAGTTGGACCCATCTAATCTGAATAAACGACCTATGCATGCAGCACATATGCTTGGCATATAAATTGAATTCATGGCACTTCTCTGTGATATGGATATTTGGATACATGGATATCACAATATGAAATGTTTTTCTTTGTTTTTGCAGCCCTTATTCCATGCATACATGCACAAATAACATTAGTTTTGTTTTGTTTTTCCAAATGGTATAAGTCAATATTATTTAATAATTAACATTTTTAACAAAGCAAAATAACAACAATAAATTAAATAAGTTAAATATAAAAAATATTTTGATTAATATTTGGATTATTATTGTTTTTTGTTCAATCTATCCAACAAAAAAGATGAAAGCAAAGGCATTAAAATACAGGAAGCTTTTTTTAGCGGTTCAATAAATTTTATAGTCAATGAACTATAAGAATAACACAAAGTATAAATGATATATAATACTGCATAAACTACTAATAAATAATGCAATTGTCCCAGAAAAAATGTACCCTTAAATTTTATTTGCTTTATATGGTGAGCTATGTTGCTGTTTAGAAAAATGGTTACTGAAGCTCAGTGCTTACTTTCAAGTAGAAGATTTCAAGCTTTCCAAATGGTCTAGAATACGACACAAATTCATAAATATCACTTTTGAGAGATTAATGAGGATGGGCTGATAAATCAGGACATTAATGAATTCTGTCTTTTAACAAGAGACGTTTAGATTACATTAGCATAACAGTCTCTCCATCCCCACGATCTCCAGCGTGCACGTCCCGCTCCGCTTTGATCCCTGCTCGTGTAACGGCACTTGATGCGCTGCTGACAAATTGCATCAAAATTGTTTTCGAGGAGATTTCTGAAACTAAACTGCATTTGGGCATTCTGCGCTCGAACCTGGCTTATGAAAGCCGGTCTGCGTGTTTTTCACACACTTTCATCTCTCATTCAGTGGCTCTTCTCTCTGCGTCTGACAGCTGTTGAATGGAGTGATTATCTGCAGCTCTAGTGATTGAGAGCAGAAAAGCAGAGATTGTGATTCAGATGTTTCAGGAGCTCTTATGGGGAACAGGGCAAGTTCTGCAGTTTTGTGAATAGGGATGGACGATGTGAACTTAAAGTCATGTACATATATTTTTTCTGGTATTTATTGCAATATTAATGCTAAATGCTAATTAATATGTATCAACAGAGAGGCAATAAAAGTGCTGAATCTTTAAAAATGAGTATTATTTCTTACTTTTGTCATAGTTTTTGCTAAAATATGGTAATATACTGTGTTTGATTCATACTGGAGAGCCTAAGCAGTGCCTTGTTCATAAACAGAAAGACAGTCTAAAGTAATCCATTTATCACTTGTAGTGAAGGAAGCATAAGATTTAAACTGATCAAAGACGTAGAGAGTAAAGTAAGGAATGTGGCAATATATGTTTCATCTGTAATTTTTAAGCCATCCTGGCTATTTGTATATAAATAAAATATCATTTAATGTAATCTCATTGTTCCTTTCACACTAGACTGTAAACAAATTCCTGTAGAATATAGCTTAGTGGCAGCAGTTCGCCAGTAACTCACTGTAAATTAATCACAGCAAAAATACTGTATTCACATTTACAGCACCATTTATCTTGCTGTATATTTACAGTAGTTTTAACAATGCAACTTAAAATACAGTAACATGGCATGACCGTCCTACAGTAAAATACAGTTCACATTACAGTTAAATACCGTGTCATTCACAAAAATCGTTAACAATGTACTTTTGTTTGTTCTTCAAATTTTTAATAAATTCATTTTTTCCACAGTAAATTTCATTTTTATGACTAGATTCTGTGAGTTTTGTATGTGCTTTCTTTACAGTGAAACACATTATCAACCTAATATGCCAACCATATCAATATAACAACCTTCATCACTGTGTAGAATACTAAATACATACAGTAGTATGACTTTTCATTCATTCATTCATTCATTCATTCATTTACTTATTTATTTATTTATTCTGTAATTTATTTGACCACTTCTGGTCACAAAAGCAAGCTATTACAAACACTTGACTGAAGTTATGGACTCAATTTGAACTAAAAGTAGGTTAAGAGCCTCATAAACATGTAAAATAGTGTTGCATTAAAGTTGCCGTAGTACATTAAATGGAAAGTTTGCCAAAAAAATGAGTATTTCCTCATAATTTACTCAGATTCAAGTGGTTCTTAACCTTTCAGTACTTATTTTTTCTTTAAACAAGATATTCTAAAGAACGTTGGAAAAAACATCTATAGTTGGAACTAAAAAATACTAAGGAAGTCATTTTCTGTTGTTTTTTTTCCAGCATTCTTTGATATCTTATTTTGTGTTCAACACAAGATTGAAACTCCAACAGGATTGGAACAAGTGCAGGATGAGCAAATGATGACAGAATATTCATTTTGGAGAAGCTGACCCTTTAATTCAGTGCCGATCATTTTTTAAAAATTTCTTTATCGCAGTGTACATCCTTCACTAAACCAGTTCCAGATTGCGGAGGCAGATTGTATGTTTTATCGTTATTATCATGGGAGGGAAAATGTTACCAGTATATTGTAAACTATAAGATATCGGGCATCCCTAGTCGTGAAGGGACAAACACAGCCTAGCTGTTATTAGCGGAGAAGGTTAGATGCTCTTTATCCGTTTGTTTGTCCCTGCCGTCCTCTTGGTGACCATCAGAGTCCTGAACTAGTTCAGTTGCAGCCGGAGTAATTACCCTAACCTTTGCACTCGTCTCTCACTTGATTGGGACCAGCTGGGTGGTGAACACACTCTCCTTCACTTTCTTTTCTTCACACATAGACACACAAACACACTCACGTTATACAAGGGCATTCTTGCTATTAACCTCAATCTGTAAGTGCCTCGGTGCAGCTTTGCTCAATCGTAAACACTTTAATTGTCTGTCCTGCTTGTTAAAGTGTGTCTCGATTCCCCTTCATTTTCTAGTCAAGCACAGAACCAGGGATATGAGATGTGTGTTTGAAAAGATACGCATTTACATGAGTTCATTGTTTGCTTGTGGCATTACAAATCATGTAGCTTGGATTCTTTTGTGGAAGAAAAGAGAAATGTTGAGGAATGTGCTGGATTTTGTGCTGACGTTGATGGGTTGCGACTTCACAGATGTAAAAATGTTATTTTATTTTCAAGGTCTTTTATTTTTAGGAGTGTATCTGCACAGAAAAAAACCCTTTTAGGTTTAAGTGATGATGATAATTATTCCTATTCTGATCCCTAGATCACAATGACAAATAATTAAGTGGGAGTAGTAATTAACAATGGTCAAATTATCATTTACAATATTGATAATAGACAGTGTTGGGTAAGATACTTTAAAAAAAGTAATAGATTACGAATACTACTGGAAAATTGTAACCAGATTACATTACTAATTACTTAATGTGAAAAGTAATCAGATTACTAATTACTTTACTTTAAGGTTACTTTTAAAACATATAAAATATACCCCTAAAAATTCTAAATATACTGCAGCTCTTTCAGTACTTTCATATTCACTGAGAAACATTACAATGGGTAAATCACAGCAGCTTTACTTATTCAAAAGATTTAAAGAGTTCGCCCAAAACTTTAAATTCTCTCCTCATTCACTTGTTCCTAACCTGTTTGTCTTTCTTTTAACTCAAAAGAAGACATGAAGAAAACTGGATACCTGTAACCAATGACATCCTTGGCATGCAAAAGCACTGCATTGTTTGGGTGTTCTGTGTTTGTCTGGTGTAATTAGTCTACCAAAATGTGTATGTTTCCTACAAAGTATGAAGCTTATCAATCAGTTCATGTCATGTGACTTGTGGTTTTCAACTGGTGCGCCTGGAAAATGCACATATGCGCTATATGCACTCCTAATATTTGTGCGCAGGCCTCGCATTGGAAATAACGAACATGCGTGAGCAAAAGACGTGATATGTGCACGTCCCAATAAGCACGTACGCTTCTCTTCTGATTCAGAAGAGACCCTCACTCCCGATCCTACACATAAATTCTATTTAGCCTGCTTAGGAGATGGTGTTTTTGGGCACCGCCGTCTTCTTTGGTGACAAGTATTTTCATAGAATGCTTTCTATTCAAGAGTTTGAACAAGTCGCTGGTCGAGTTAAATCAGTCAAAAGTTCTTTAGAGACTGATCATAGACTGCATTTCACAGCAATGTTTTGGTTTTTTATGCTCAAAGTAATGTCTGTATTTTTACTTGAAGAAACAGCCACTCTCATCAAGCAACCATTTCACCTCACGTCCTCCAGCAATGTAAAAGCACTTGCTTATTAACTGACGTTGCAGCCAAAAACATTATTTAAAAGAAGCATTTTTTCTTGTAAAAACTATATTTGTAATGTAAGTAACGCAATTACATTGACTTAAGTACCTGGAATCAATTTACACAAATTTTAAATTTAATTCGTTACATTACTGCGTTCCCCAAATATGTAATTAGAATACAGTAACACGTTACTGTGGAACGCATCACACCCAACTCTAGTAATAGAAATGTAGATTAACTACTTAGTGTTAAAAAAAGAAAACAAATGGGGATGTGATCTGTTAAAGAAAAAAACAAAAAATATATAAATGTTTCATAGAACCAGGCTGAATGAATTTTTCATGTCTTTTGAACTCAAATGAAAGGTTTCTGTAAAGAATCATAATGTAACTTGATTAGTTTTAATCAATACATTGATTCATTTCAGCCTATTAGAGTGTATTTTCAAACTCAAACTTAAATACCTCATTCTCCTCTCTTAGATGTTTGGTTAAGATGATATGTTGGACCCTTTTGAACCTTAATTATGACACCACACAGTCTCATTGACTTCACAGACGCTCCATGCCAATGAAGTCCACTTTAAATATGCCATTTGGGACAGTGCCAAAGCGAGAGGCAGGTCTTCCAGGAGCCTGGAATCGCTTCCTTTTACATATTCAGAGAGCTTTTTCAATACCGGCCCACTTTTTTTTTTTTTTACCTGTGCATGTCCAGCCATTCGTGCTCCCTCTGATCCCAGCCTTAATTAGTCTGCCGGTCTCAGCCATCAATCATTCAGAGGCGTCTGTGGAGACAGTCATTGAAAAGCAAAAGGGAGAGGCGGCCATGACAGGAGGGCAGAACCTGGCATCCGCTCTGCATCGCCAAACAGCAAGTTTTAAAGGTGAAGTGGGGGATTTCAATGCCACTAGCATCGGCAGATGGAATCGCTAAAATAATGGCTGTTTTCAAACCGAGCAGCTCTATAACTTCCATTAGCACTGGTGAAAATGCAAGCTTTTAGGAGCTCTTCCAAAAAGTTAATATATTGGAAATATTTCAATCAGTATTAAACATATAATTTGTTATATGTACATTTGTTTTTGTTGAAGGAATAATGCAGTAACATCCATCAAAACAGTATCTGCCACTGAACCATACTAACCAACCAAACATTAGTCTCAGCCTCAGACGTCACGCCCACAAACCGCTGGCTGAACATTTGATGCATATGGCACACAAAATTAGAAACACTTGAGGAGTTTTGGAGTCGTCATCTGATTAAAGGAATTCTACAGTTTTCCATGAAATGTGTGAGTTGCATTCTTTAACAGTCTGCCTGGAAAACATGATGGCAGAACCTTATATGGAAGAAACAAGTCATTGTTTTTATAGCTGTGACACAGTGCTTATCATGATCGACTAAATTTAGATGCCTTAAAACACGTCCACATTTTTGCATCTTGATATTTTCTATTTTTGGAACGTTTTGTCAGTTTTGTGGCCATTAATGTGACGCTGAACAAAACAAACTATGACTGGCTGATTTACATATGGCCTCTGGGCCGTGAAATAAACAATTACAATGTTTATTTTGCTGGGAAACAATGATATTCTATAGGAGAACAATTAATCCATGCAAGTTAATTAACTGAAAAAAAAAAAGTGTTTTGGTAATCTTCAATCAAAATCTGACCATTTGTTACCACGTTTAAAGTGGCAGTCCTTCTTTGATTACATAATTTTCTGCCACACTAATCTTAACCATGCAGCACCTAAGACTGATTTATGCTTCTGCATCAAATGCGTATGATCTGGTGCAGCATTGGCGTGGTCGCATAGCCCTCGCCGTGGCTGATGCCGACGCACCTTTTAAAAATGTAACTACACGTCGCAACTAAGCATGGGCCGGTATAAGTTTCTGATGGTAAGATAACCTTGGATAAATATCACAATTTCATGATGTGACGGTATTGTGTTAACTGCTCTAAAATATATTCTTTTTAAATGTCTGGATAAAAAACAAAACCTTTTTCGCTCATGAACAGAACATATTTTATTTTGAGAATTTTTTAATATTTTGGGGCAGTAAACATGTCAGGCTAAATAATTCTAGTGAATCATTGACTTCTGCTGTCTTCGTTTGTTTCAAAAACACAGATATCTTTACAATTTAAAAAAAATAAATAAAAAATATTACACATACCTTAGGAACAGTATAGCAGAAAATTTTGGCGGTATGAAAACCTCGACTTTTCCAGACCGCAGTATACCTTAAAAACAGATATCGTCTCATGCCTAGTCGCAACGACACATAGCGCAAGCTTTTTGATTGGTCGGCTTGGTACCGGTGACGATCATGGGTGGTGCTGAGACCCGCAAACCCGATGGAGCAAGAGTTTACAAGTGCCTAGTTGTGTCAAGGAGCTCCAGATCGAGACTTTTGTTTTGTGTTTACCTTTGTGGTTAAAAATGTTGCATGTCCGCCAATTCCCACCTCTGAATGAGCGAGTTTCAACTACTTGTAGCGTTCAGAAAAAAATAATAAAATACCCACGAAGAAACTCGACACAGGGGAACATAAAAAACCTACTGCTAGATTTTGGAAGTATTATTGCAGACCAACACTTGCCGATTACTTGACGCAGAAGTATAAATCAGCCTTTACTTTCAGTTTACTAAGAGTGCACTCACACTATGCTATCCGAACCATGCCCAGAAAGTGAATAGGGGACAATCGCGCTTTGGCATGGAAACTGTACCTGTACCCCCATGTCAGTAGTCTGTTTCAGTTGGAACTACTTAAAACAACATACTGAAATGAAAGTCTCAGCTACTTTGAAAAAGAGTCCAAACCTTTTGGATTGATACTGAATGTCTGGTTACAAGAGACTAACTAAACATTAACCTGTTGTTACAGAAATGATCTGTCTTTGGTTAGACTGAGACTTTGGTAAGCTCAGACTAACACCATTAGTTGGGTCAGTGTTATATTGTTTGAATGGTCAAAATCCTCAAACAAACAGCAATAATTTTTGATTGTGCTGCAGAGCTACTTTTCAAGGAAACTGTCCTTTAAATGACTTTTGCCATATTGCAGGAACAGACAAATATTTTAACGCACATCCCCTTTAAGGCAGAATAAAATTGTGAATATATGGGGGAGTATTGTAAAAGATGGATGAGTTAGCTGAACTTGACTGGAATAAAAGTGAAACATGCTGCAATAAAGGGTCAAACAGAGTTTGTACTCGAGCGGGGAAGTCTGCAAGGGGGTTTCAGAAGTGATGTGGGGTTTACTATTAACTCAGCAGGAAGTTTCCGTGTAATGCCCCTCGGTGTAAATAGTGCTGCTGGTTCAGCAGTTGTCTGGTTGTGTACCGACCTACAGTACCAGTCATGTTGCTTCTTGACACAGAGAGAAGGAATGACACACTGGTGCCACTTATCCAAACTGTACTACACACTCCCACTCCCTCAGCATGAGTATAAACATTGTTCCTGTTCATACTTCTGCTGCACTGTGAGTTCACTTACAGGTAGCTCAGGTTGAGATAGTCCTGAGGTAATTTAGAGGAAACGTGTTTGGTTTGGCTCTGGATCAGAAAAGAATCTTGAAATAGAGGAAATGCCATCTGAGTCATGCCCTTCAGTTGTAAATCCAAGGAACACAGCGATAAAGATACACAAAACAACACTTCCTACGCATTCTTAAGAAGAGCTGTTTTGAAGGGTGAGTGGTGGTCACATGACTAGGCCTCAGTGGAACCATATGTCGGCAGGATGTTTTGGAAATGTGTACTTATTTGTGTGTGTATGAGGGTAGAGAAGACTAGATTTTCGTGTAAGTCACATTTGGAGGACTTGTGAGAAACTTGTTGCTGAAATGTTAGGGTGTTTGGGGTCGGTTAAGGTGTTCAGGATGACTAGAAACGTCCAGGCAAGTATGTTTGGAGCAAGATTGAGCTGAACTCTACAGGATGTTGGCCATGAAGAAGCAGGATTGGAGGTGGTGTTTTGTCTGCTCCAAGTGAAAATAGCTAACCCCCAAGTTTGGGTTTAAGAGTGTCATTGGTATAGCCTCGTGGGCAGTGCACCGACCCATAGTGCCAATGCGCTTTAGGCATCCCAAATTTTAGTCCCGTCTTGTCCTAATTCCCATTCCCCTCTTTCTGACCTTAAAGTGGCTAGAATCACTTCAGGTACAACAAAATGGAAGCGTAAAGAACACATAGAAGAGGTTTTTGAAGATTGAGTCTAGTTTGTGACTGGCTTCAGTTTTCCTGGATGAGAACTCAAGAAGTTCACACACCAATTAAACTTTCTTATGAACATTTTTAATAAATGTTTCCAAATTAATTGTTAAATTATTGTCTTAAAAGTGTAATCTGAACTTTATTACTTGCGGTTAAGCCCGAGAAAGAGCTAACAATAGAAAGACTTGCATCAGCCAGTTCCACTAATCACTGATATTTGTGTGAACATGCAAATTCCAGGAGCGTGTCATGAGGCGCACTGCATTCCTTTGAAATCACATGACTTGCTTAGTCAGTGCCAACTCCCAAACTCAGCACAAATATCAAGTCTGTGCTGAAAGACTGGGATTATTGTTCCTGTAAATAATATGACCTTGTGGATGAAAGGGGAGGAGGGACTGGGATAATCATAATGAAACTTGTTCATGTGCCAAAACTCCTCTGTCCTGACAAGACATCCAGACAGATCACTCATGCATTCTGGATCAGCAAAAAAACCCCAGCTCCTGTTAATGGTTAACACCAGACACTCACACACGCATACACACAAGCATAATTTAACACACTCCCCCTAAAGTAACCTCTAATCTCATTGCAAACCCTGCACGCTGGAGTTCTGACAGAAGCTAAGTAAAGAGAAAAGGCCCGTCACTGCTGCCCTGCCTCATGTAGTGTCTCTGGAGTGCCGTCATTAAAGCCAATAAGAGCTGTAATATCCGCTAAACTCTTAGCATGAATTCTTTATGAGCTCTGGGCGTGGGATCGCGGTGTCTAAGAGACTCCTGCCATTCGATTCGCAGTGAAAGTATGTGCTTTGGCAATCTAAACATCACAGTCATTTATGTGGATGTCCACCCCAGAGGATTGTCACCATGTTTATGCAAATAAGACTGAGAATTCCGGGCAATGAAAATGGTGAGGAACAGTCAGGAAGCATGGGGATTATATCATATCCCCATCCTCTTTTAGATCATGAAACTCATAAACTGCTAAAATTAGCTCAAGAATGTTCACGCAAAGAGCGACCGTGATTAGATCTTCCTGTTTAACACAATAACTTTACATGCCCTTCTAGTTATCATAGGAGTTGTTTACAGGAAGGAGGACAGAATTGTTTGGCCCAGCTTCTGAGGTTGTGCCCATAATTCACTGAGCCACCGTCTGTTATGCTGGAATCAGACCGCCCTGCGATTCCTTTGATGAGTGTTTGACTTCCGCCTCAGTGTTTTTAGGTCCTGCAGAACTGCTGAAGGAGTGAATGAAATAGAGAAATATAAAGGAGTGCAGGGGTGGAGGACAAGCCTCTTTAGAAATGCTTCGCTTGTATCAGCGTGTCAAATCACGCAGCCGTCTGCAACCCTACCGAGGAAAGGCTAGATCGATTTTTCTTTTAACTTAGTCTTTGTTGATAGCCCTTCTGACTAGTGCTGACTTAACTATAGTATAATGATGCATGCTGAAGAATTTCAGGTTTTAGAAAGACGGCAGTTTTCAAGTGCATTTTTCATTAGTACTTCATTTCAAGGCAAGGATCTATATTTGGCAAATGAGCGTGTCTAGGATGACAGAAACATTATGTCAGGTTCTTAGTTCTTCGAAATGTAATATTTGTGTAGATGTATCTTTGTTAGAATAGCATTTCAGCAGCTGTTTATATTTTGAAAAATAAAAAAAATGCTTATTGTTTGAGAGGCATGTACTGTAGATCCAGAAAGTTTTTCCAAAGGCCATGTTTACTCTCCTCATTTGTGATACGTTTCTTTGTTTTTCTTCTTTCTTCAAGAGATGGCGTGGAGGGCCCTGGCAGCTTTGTCTCTGCTGCTGTGTTTTGGCTCATCTTGCTGTGATGATGCTCAAGAGCAGTTCTCGTCTCCTACCATCATCAATAATGTGGTCCAGGACCCTCAAACTGGCCGAATCTACGTTGGAGCTGTCAATGGGATCTTTCAGCTGAACCATGATCTACTGGTGGAGAGCAGTGCAGATACAGGCCCCAAGAAAGACAACCCTCAATGCACTCCACCAATCACTGCGCAGTGCACCGATGCGAAGGAAATGGACAACATTAACAAACTCCTTCTGGTTAACTCCGCTAACGGCACCTTGATTATTTGTGGAAGCCTCTTCAGGGGCATCTGCTCTCTGGTAAACCTCAACAGTGTGAACAAACCCGTGTACTACAGTGATTCCAAAGGAGAGAAGACGTATGTTGCCAGCACTGAGGAATCTGTCACTGTGGTGGGGGTCATTTCTTATTTTAAGGACTCGAATACTAATGCGAACCTCAGTGTATTTCTAGTGGGGAAGGGTTATGGAAGTTCAGACAGCTCGAAGCTCATTAGCACTCGGCTGCTGCAGGAACATGGAGAAATGGATGTTTTCGAGAACATGGTTGAAGCTTCCACTGTTCAAACAGGCCCTTTTGTCCATCGGAACCACCACGATTTTCGCTACTCATTTAAGCACAATGGCTACATCTACTTCCTGTTCTCACGTGCTGCCGGCACAAGTGACAGCAGGAAGATTACGTTTCTAGCACGCCTTTGCGAGAACGACCATCATTATTATTCTTACACCGAACTTCAGCTCAACTGCACTGTTAGCACTGAACACCGAGAGAA
Organism: Danio albolineatus; assembly: GCA_903798035.1. Classification (NCBI taxonomy): domain Eukaryota; kingdom Metazoa; phylum Chordata; class Actinopteri; order Cypriniformes; family Danionidae; genus Danio; species Danio albolineatus. Next base: position 87,883 of record CAIGQQ010033608.1, read on the forward strand.
CACATTCAACAAAGTCCAAGCAGCATATCTGGCTAGACCTGGAAAGATTTTGGCTCAGAACATCGTCCCGTCAAAACCAAATGATGAGGTTCTGTTTGGAGTCTTTAGTGCAGATGAGGAGAACGGGCCATCAGCATTGTGCATGTACCCGCTTAGCAGCATTAATGCCAGGTTTGAGGAGGTGATTGAGTCCTGCTACACAGGAGAAGTTCTGGAGGATGACAAACCAAAGACTGTTTATTCACCCTACAACTCCAAGAATGAAGCCATCTGCAAGACCAAAAGAGATGTGAGTTGTTGAGTTTCTTCAGCTCTGCTTCTATGTTTTGTGTTTTTATAGCTACTCTGATTGTGGTGTCTTTTTGCCCAACAGAAAAACATGGTAAAGACATATACATGTGGCGCAGAGTTTCTGCCATCTCCACTAGCCAGTAAACCCGAGTATGCTTTAGCCGTCAAGCCCATCTACACCAGGAATGACATGCTGACAGCTGTAGCTGTGGCAGTGGAGAACGAACACACTGTGGCATTCTTGGGAACCAGTGGAGCAGACGTCTTAAAGGTGAGTCTCATTGCAAGGCCTGGTTTCTGTTCTTTAAATTTCACTTAAGCCCTTGAGGTTTGACTGGCTGTCGTGGTAGGAACTAGTGGTTAAAGATATGGGCTGGTAACCAAAAGGTTGTCAGTTCAAACCCAAGAATGGATGATTTATGAGGTACAGTACAACCACTTTAGCAGTGGATTTTACTTCAGGACTTGCTCTGGCTGTACTGTCCCCAAAATACAGTGATGTTTTTACTTGTGTGCCAAGTAAATGAACATACTTTTTGCTCGCAGGTCCATCTTGACCCAAACCACACAGACTTTTACAACAGAATTCCAGGGGAACGCGCAGATGGCGGGGTGAACAAAAACCTCTTGTTTGATGCAACTTTGGATCACCTTTACATCACCACTGGCAAAAAGGTTTGCTGATGTACACATTTACTACGTATAAATAATGTTAAGTCAACAGCGTCACCCATTGGTTAAAATCTAATTGAAAAACGTAGACTTGATAAGCTCAATGCTTTTTTTGTGTGTGTGTGAAATGGCACTAATGTCAAATGCCTAGAAATTTCACACCTCTGTAAAATCCTTAGACTCTGTAATCTCTCGCATAAATGTGATCGCAGACTATTGTCATATTCTTTTCACCAACTGCAAGACTTTGAGGTGCTTTCGTCCTGTCAATCATTTTACACATTCACACAGTGGCTGTATTAAAAGCAGCAATATGACAGCGTAGTAGTTGAAGTAGATGCTCAATGCTGAAGTATGATGTTGAAGCAGAAACACTGTCATATACTGTAAATGGCCCTTTAAGAAACAACATATTTCCTCACAGTTTAGGTTATTAGATGCTATTACTGTTTAGTGTCTTTTGGGTTCTAAAGATCAAATTTGCTGTTGTTCTTTGAAAGTTTGTGGCAAACAGTAAAGGACATCATTTAATCACAGATACATCTTAGGCCCCGTTTACACTAATGCATTTTCGTTTTAAAATGCATAAGTTTTGCTAAGGTTATGCCATCCGTCCACACTATGCCGGAGTTTTCGAGCCCTGAAAACGGAGTGTTTTGGAAATGCTGGCGAGGCCCTTTTCATTCTAAAACGCTGCTGCTCCGTCTCAGTGTGGATGGGGTAAACGGAGACATCTGAAAGCAGAGGCGTGGCTGCAGAGATTCGCTACGTGATTGGGGCTTTGGGGTCATTGCGTATCCTTCCTTTATTCGTCAAGCCCCTATCACATGACTTTAACGCCACCGGAAGACGGCAGACCAGCCTTCACTGTAAACAACAACATGGACACAGAAATGGGAGAGTTGATTGCACTATTGTCCGTTTAAGGCGCTATTGTGCAGTCAAACTCTGCCTTTTTTACTACAACAGCTGCATATATTCGCAAGAGGCAAGCTACTGTTCAAGCACTCGCTAATTTTTCAAGCGTTTCAAGAGGCGTAAGCCCTATTTAGGACTCCGGTTTTGGGTTAGCGTTTGTTAACCAAATGCCGAGCGAGACACATGTTTCCTGTTTATACTTGAACGCGCATGCCCAGAGTGAGCGAATGGTCACATGATATACGTTTTTAGTGGAGTAGTGTGGACGGAGATGTGTTCAGAAACGCTGGGTGAAACGCTAGTGTGGACGCGGATAGTTTTCATGCTAAAACGCTGTTTTAAAACTAAAACGCACTTGTGTAAACGGGACCATAGACTAAAGGGACGTTTACACCCTCTTCAATGTTTTGCTTTTCTAATTTTCCTGTAGATCTCCAAAGTGCGAGTGCAGGTCTGTGAGGAGAGAGAAGATTGTCACTCATGTGTTTCCCAGCGGGACCCATATTGCGGCTGGTGTGTGTTGGAGGGCCGGTAAGTCTGTTAAGAGCGATTTTATTACCACTCAATCCATCATTTGGGCATTCAGCTCCACTAAAAGACCGGACAACTAATAACACACTCCAACAGAGTTTGATATTTCTACTGTCAAATAAACCAAGGCGCATCTTCGGCTCATCTTCTTTAAAGTACATTTTAGGACAGGAAACTGTTTTGATTTCTTTTTTTATTTTGAAGTTGTTTGTCCTCTAATATATGGTGTGATCTATGTTTTGTCTGCTTTAGGGAAGTGCTCTGTATTAGCTATGTGTGCAGTCCAGTTAAAGCAAACGCAGCACGGCTCATTACACACATTTGTCTGCTTTTCTCTTGCAGCTGCACCAGGAAAAAGGATTGTCAGAAAGGAGATGGAGAAAACGCCTGGTTGTGGAGTCCAAAACAAACATGTGTAACCATCCAGTCCTTTGAGCCCCCCAACATCAGCTGCAAGAAAACAGATAGTACACAGGTACTAAAGCAAAACACATACACATACACACACACACACACACACACACACACTGTCTGTGATACACATTCAAACCCTAACCTCTTAAGGATTGACTCAGTATTGATATTTGCTAGCTGTAACAGATCCAGTCTGCGAATCTAATCCCTTTTTCATGAGCTGACATGACAGAGCTACTAAACAAGGCACCTGAAACTATCGCACCAGACCACATGAGCGCATCATGCATTTCTAATACGTCTCAGAAGAAGCTCAAGTGGTCATGGTTGATTGAAGAAGCTTCCTGGATCTGTAATTAACTTCCTGAAACAGTTGGAATGAGTAAAGTCAGTGTGACTCTGACTCATATCCTGAGATCAATATTGTTTCATTTTTCATAACGCTCATGCAAGGGGTTCCCACAGTCAAAAAAAAAACAAAAACCTGGAAATCTGGAATTTAATTTAAAAAAAAAATCTTTAAGACAATTTAAGACATAATAAAATAAGCAAAACAGTACAGTTGCATTAATTTGATACTTTTTAAACACATTACTACTGCTAAAAGGTGTTATGTTAATTATAATATAATAATAATAATAATATAATAAAAATAATAAAAAGCTGTTGTTGTGCATCATATATTTTATATGTTTTAGGATTGATGATAATGAGTGTTGCATAATAATAATAATATTATTATTATTATTATTATTATTATTATTATTATTATTATTATTAATATATTTTTATATGTTTCAAAAGTAGACCCATAATAATTTTATTATTATTACTTCTAAAGCATCAATAATAATAATAATAATGATAATAATAATAATAATATTAATAATGTTGTTCTTGTTGTAGTTTTATTTGTGTTTTGATAAATAGACCCTTCTATTTTTACTACTACTACAACAACAATGATGATGATAATAATAATAATAATAATAATAATAATAATAATAATAATAATAAT
>CAIGQQ010033626.1:7393-21568 GCA_903798035.1 Danio albolineatus
TATATATATATATATATATATATATATACAGTATATATATATATATATATATATATATATGTATATATATATATATTTTTTTTTTTATGTAAAGCTTTCCCATGTTCTTCGTGGAAACGCTGATGGCAGTATGTTAAATTTTTTTCTTTTAAAGATACTAGTTGCACGCAAGGTATTGTCTCATTCAGTTTAAAGTGCTTTATAGGCTTCACAATTCAAAGTGTAAATTTGAAAAAATTATGTGCAGGGGTGTCGCCATTGTGTGACAAATGTCAGTTTTTTAGATTCCAACCTGTCTCATTTCAATGTTATGTGTCCCAAATTACAGAGTTTGTGGAACAAAATACTCCCAAGTTTTTTTCAGATACATTAGACATTCCGATTAAACCAGATTCTATATTTGTTATATTTGAGCAATTCCAGCGTTATGGATGTGACATTTGCCGTAAAATCTTAAGACATAAATTTACAGAGAAAGTATGTGTTAACATTATATATAAACATCTGTTTATATATTTTTAAAAAAGACAAACCAGAGTTATGGGATCAGAAAAATATCAATGTGTAAACACTTTTTAGATTTGAATTGAGGAAAATAAACGTCTTACAGATGAGACCAAAAACATCTGTGAGTTTACAGTACACAACATACTTAGTAGAAATTCTGTGAATTAAACTGCAAAACCCAAAAGAAACAATGCTAATCAAAAGGATAAGATTCGACTCTACAGAACAAAAATGACTGATTTTAATTTAATTGACATTTTTGTATCTATAGGGAAAAAGCATCATTATGGATGTGGCTCTCTCTCCATTATGGATGTGACAGATGTGAAATTTCCACTTGTGTGACTGGTAAAACAAATATAATAGTTTGAAAACATTGGCAGAGACATTTTTGAGAATTTTTGCAGTTCTGTAAAATACAAGCATACACAAAAAAACCTAGAAAGTGTTGACATTTGCATGGAATTGCTCATTTGGAGTTTCCAAATAATTTTTGATGAACACTGGTTTAACAACAATTTGTTTCATATGGGTTGATCTCTGAAATAAATAAATAAATAAATAAATAAATAAATAAATAAATAAATAATCTCTTTGTTTAGGAAGAAAACAGAAGTTCCAACTGTTAAATAATTTATGGCTGACAGAGTTAACGGGTTTGTTATATCTGGAAAAAATCGTTATATCTGGAAAAAGTATATCCTAATAGACAAGATTTTGTTATTTGAAACAAAAATGGTCCCCTTTTATTCCCCATACAAACGTGTGATTAATATGTTTACTAGTACACTCTCAGAAAAAATGGTACAATGTTGTACCAAAGAAGGTACAAACCCTTGTCACTGGGGCAGTACCTTTTTATGGGACAGAATTGTACCTTAGGAAAAGAAACACATTTGTACCTTTTAAGGTCATGATTTGTACCATGGGAAACCAAAATGTACCTTTGTTTTTAAAAACCTGCAGATCCAATATTGTATACTTTGTGAAAGGTACCACCACAGTGACAAGACACTTTGTACCTTAACAGCGTCAAAAAATAAAATTTAAAATGTTTAGTTTACAATAGTTTTATGCTTTACCAGTTGTTTTGTATTATTGTATAATAGAACTAAAGATTTATGTTTATAAGTATCTTTAAACATATACTTTTAAATGATGATTCTTTTAATATGGAAATTATTCATAAAAATCACTTTGCCTTTCCAGTCATATTTATTTTCATAGATACTGTAATAAAGAAGGAGTTGTTCAACACTTTTGTAGCTTTTATATGAGAACAATTGTGTACCTTCACTTCAGTTGTACCATAAAAGGCACAGAACAGTATCATAAGAGGTCTTTTCAGTACCATATAAGGTACAATTTTTTACAAAGGTACAAAACTGTTCCTCAAGGAATGTTATTTGTACCATCGTGTACCTTTTTTTCCTGAGAGTGTACCTACTTTTACCATTGGATATCACTGGTGGGTGGTTGGTTGGGGGAAAGTATGTAATCTTCGTTTAATTATAATTTTTATGACTGTTGGTTGTTCTTTCATTTTCTTTTTTTCTTCTGAATGTCTAATTTCATAAAAGTTTGAGGTTTGTATTTAAAAAAAGTGTACTAGGGAATGTCTTCAAAAAATTCTAATAATACAAATATTTCAATCACAAAGATTTTAGTGGCAAACAAGAAGATGTCTGTCCTTTTCGGCTAGTTTTATGAAATACATGTTAAAACGGCTTTCCATAATGTCCTCTCAAACAACAATCCGCTGTTCCCATCAGACAGGATTTCCTGAGGTTGCTTTTAAGGGTAGTATTGACAGGGCTACTATTATTGTGGACTTTTTAACATTATAAAAATAAATATACAAATGTCATATCACTATAGAATGGACAGCAGATTAAAAACATTGCAAAACAACGGTGTATGCTGTGTAATAAGCTCACAAACCAATTGCTAAATTAAAACAAACGCGTTGAAGTTCTGCATAAAATAAATAAAGGGAGGAGATGTGTTTTACCTGCATTGCATGGCTTTTATCCGCGTATCCTTTAACGAAGAGCCAGTATACAGTTGTTGCCAGACTTGGCCCCGGTAGATCATCTATTGTTTTGTATCTCCCAGTTATCGTGTTTGCGCTCTGCAAGTCTACATCGCCTGTTTGTGACTTCAGGGTGCGCGCAATCATTTCTTGAAACGGCGCATATTTTCTACCTATCTGGGCTGCGAGACGATCAGCTTTAACCAGAGCAGAAATCAACATGATGATGACTGGTGTGTGTCGCAGAGGATCTGAATTGGACTGTCTCGTACTCGCAGAGATGCCTCCTATCAAACTCTGGGCGGGTTTTTCGGCTGTATGTCAAAACTATCTTCATATCTAGGCGACATTTTGCAACGCAGACACATTTCATATCCTAACCTGTTTATTAGTAGTTCACACGGTTTTAAGAGGCCTCGGGTAGATATAGGCAAACACGGGGAGTGGAAGAATGTAACTTTAGCTGTCATAAACCTAAAGTCTGCAAGCTAGTGAGGTTAAAGCTAAGTAAATTCATAGTTGTTTATATGCCCCCTTCTGACCCCCTAAATGTGGAATGCGGAGTAACAGACCCTTGAATAAACTGCACTACGTTTATACTAGACTAACAAGTGGTTGGTAGTGTTTTAACGCACAACCATTCTGTATTCATGAAATAATCACCTGCACGTACAGGGAAACAAGTACATACCGTTGCAGCGTGCCAATTCGCCTACGTTTATACCTAAAAGTATGTACTATTTTATGAAGGAAAAAGTGCATATTTTAGGTTTGAGTGAGTAAATGAAGAGTGGGGACATACTAGTTACCACGAGGCTTCTGTAAATAGTCCTGTCAATCATCCGTATTTCTTTCATATTTAATTTCGTACCACACTGGAAACGCAGCAGCAGGTTAATCTGTCATTCGCGGGCTTTTCGTGAAGCAAAATCTCCTCGGTGTTTGCATAATTATGCATTTAGAAGTCATTGACCAAGCAAATCTTTATAAAAGTTAACGTTGTTGCTGCAGATGAAATATATGGCAGAAAACAGGGAATTAATTGTTTCTGTTCGGTAATATAATAATTAACGTTCATTGTAATATTTTTCGTCAAAGCCGTCCGCCATGTTTGTAGTTTGTTTACACTTTTTTTAGCAATGTTTGTAGTTTTTATCGAATTCAAGTACGAATTACTGCAAAAAAACTGTTGTTGAAACAATTAAAACTCCATTTAGGAAAACAAAACATTTCTTATTCTCTTTAAATATGACCCTAATGTTTCAACAAATAATGTGAGCCTACTAATATCATGGTGTCTTCGTCTGACTTAATCTAATCTAGTTAATAAAAAATGTAATTGAACTGTAGGAAGGGAAGTGCCAGTGATTCGTTCAGCAGTCCGGACTATTCGCTGTAGTCTACGGAGGTCAGATTTGGCTGCTGAGGCGAACCAGACGGTGATTGAAGTGCAGAGGATGGCATGGATGACAGCTGAGTAGAACTGCACGAGCAGCTCCTGTGGCAGGTTGAACTTCCTCAGCTGACGGAGGAAGTACAGTCTCTGCTGGGCTTTCTTCACAATAGAGTCTATGTGAGTGTCCCACTTCAGATCCTGAGAGATGGTGGTGCCCAGGAACCTGAATGACTCCACTGCAGCCGCAGTGCTGTCCATGATGGTGAGTGGGGGGAGTGCAGGAGGGTTTCTCCTAAAGTCCACTATCATCTCCACCGTTTCGAGCGTGTTCAGCTCCAGGTTGTTGTATCTGCACCATAAAGCCAGCCGCTCCACCTCCTACCAATAGTAGGCTATACAACTGTAGACAAAGTTATCATTCCTTCTGTGAAATTTGAATTATTTTTTCAAATACTTTTTGCCAAGAACTGTTCAACATTTTTTTTTTACACATTTTTAATGGGGGATAATAATATTGCATGGGCGACACAGTGGCTCAGTGGTTAGCAATGTCGCCTCACAGCAAGAGGGTCAGCGGTTAGAGCCCTGGCAGGGCCAGTTGGCCTTCTCCCCGTGTTCGTGTGGGTTTCCTCCGGGTGCTCCGGCTTCCCCCACAGTAGAAAGACATGCGCTATAGGTGAGTTCATTCATTCATTCATTTTCTTTTCCGCTTAGTCTTTATTCATCAGGAGTCACCACAGCAGAATGAACCACCAACTTATCCAGCATGTTTTACATAGCGGATAACCTTCCAGCTGCAACCCAACACTGGGAAACACCTATACGCTCTCATTCACGCACATACACTACAGACAACTTAGTTTATTCAGTGAACCAGTAGCATGGTGGCGCAGTGGGTAGTGATGTCGCCTCACAACAAGAAGGTCGCTGGTTTGAGCCTCAGTTTGGTCAGTTGACATTTCTGTGTGGAGTTTAAATGTTCTCCCTGTGTTTGCGTGGGTTTCCTCTGAGTGCTCCGGTTTCCCCCACAAGTCCAAACACGTGCTATAGGTGAATTGGGTGATAGTGTATGTGTGTGAAAGAGATTGTGTGGTGTTTCCCAGTGATGGGTTGCAACTGGAAGGGCATCCGCTGCGTAAGCACAAGCTGGATAAGTTGGAGGTTCATTCCGCTGTGGTGACAGATTAATAAAGGGACTAAGCTGAGAAGAAAATGACTGGATTGATAGATGAGTTTACCTATACCGCATGCCTTTGGACTGTAGGGAAAACCAGAACGCCCAGAGATACCCAAGCGAACACGGGGAGAACATGCAAACTCCACACAGAAATGCCAACTGACACAGCAGGGGCTCAAACCTGCAACCGTCTTGCTGTGAGAAAATCGTGCTACCCACTGCACCACCGTGATGCCTGCTATAGGTGAATTGGGTAAGCTAAATTGTCCGTAGTGTATGTGTGTGAATGAGTGTGTATGGATGTTTCCCAGTGATGGGTTGCAGCCGGAAGGGCATGCTCCGTGTAAAACATATGCTGGATAAGCTGGCGGTTCATTCCGCTGTGGTGACCCCGGATTAATCAAGGAACTAAGCCGAAAAGAAAATGAATGAATGAAACAGCTGAACATTTTCTGGCCTTTTCCCTGATCAATTACACTTGAAAACTGATCAGCTCTGACATAAACAGAGAAGTGTGTCATAAAAGTGAGCTCGAAGATTTAATCAAGCAAAAAAAAAAAACTGTGAAATAAATATCTTTTATTATTCATTTTCATCATCATTAGCAACACTTTACAAAGTGCCAGCCGTCATAGGCAATCTCATGATGTCATCCAGCAAACAGGCCGATCGGTGGTGCCATCAGCAGACCGCACAGCCCACGTGGGCCTTTTTTACGATGCCAATCATGCGTAGAATTTTGAGTTTTAAAAAAAGAGAGAAAATAAAAATATATATATCAAAAAAATATGCGTACCACTGATATACAGATTTGATATAAACAGGCTTATTGGTCACAAACCAAATCGAATTATAAACATGGCTTTTCTCATACAATAGACAAAGAGGACAAACAACAGATATAAGTTCTGTACCAGATACGTGTACTGTCTGAAATAAAAAAAACGTACAGAGTTCTTAACGTTTGTTTTTGTTTCTTTTTTTTAACTTTTCTGTCATCAGTTGTAAAAGGCGCAAGGCATTGAGTGCGCTGGCAATAATCTCACTCAACCGTCAGACAGAAAAGAAGTCTCTTGAAAACACAGACAAACACACTCGGACAAATACAACACACACTCACACCAACAAATACAAAGTGCATTCATGACCCTGGAGTGGCAGCAGTGACGGATTCAGCTTCTTTGAGTTGATGGTGAACTTCCATGTAATTACTGTCATAAATTAAACGCCTATGGACTCTTGTTAAACTGGATGAATATTTCGAAGTGATAAAAAAAATGTTCAGTATTTTATATACAAGCGAGTAGTTGAATGATGCCACCTAGTGGTGAGAAAAATCTGACATTACATTCCAATAGGAAGATTCTCAATTTGCATGACAACATCCTTCAGCAAGGATCCCAGTCCTGTTGGTCCGAGTCGGTTTATTATGGCACCAGTCAGCATTTAGACACCTGTCTAATCTAAATTCACAAAAGAACCAGTTATCATGTGTTTTAAAGAGATAATTCATTCTAATCCTAATCTAATTTTTATTTCCTTATTATTATTATTTTATATCTTAAGCCAATTGTAATTGTTTGTTTTTTTGGTTCAATTTGCAATTTCCCTAACCCTTGCCGAGCCCGGGGGGATCAAAGTGAGTGCTCCGACTGCACCACCCTGATGCATGATGCTTATCTATTTGTTAATACCCTAAAGTCAGAATTGAAGGGATTGTTCAGACAAAAGGGTAAAACTCACTAACAAAAGGGTTATTTACTCACTTTACACTTGTTTAAAATCCTATTTGAGTTTCTTTTCTCTGTTGAACAGAAAAGTAGATATTTTGAAGAAAGATGGTTGATGTCGACGCCAATAGCCTAGTGGTTAAGTGCACAGAAATACTGTATAGCGCCACGGTGCTCACGGCGACCCGAGTTCGTTTCCCGGCTCAAGGTCCTATGCTGATCCCTCCCCTCTCTCTGCTCCCAATGCTTTCCTGTCTGTCCTCCACTATCCTATCACAATAAAAACGGTGAAAAACCTATATACACATATATATATGGAATGATGGTTGATTGGTTTCCATAGTGTTTTACTTTTACTTATTTTTTTTTGATACTTGTTCAAACTACTTCTTTAAAATGAGCTGAATCTATGTAACAAAGATATGGATCCTAATCCTCTGACTTTAATTTTTGGTGCAGTGCCAGAAGAAATGCACCTATCAGCTAATCATGTAGAAATGATTGCCTTCTCTTCATTATTGGCTAGACGCCTGGTTCTTCTCAGGTGGAAAGAGCAAACCCACCATCCCACAAACACTGGAATATAAGAAGTGTTATCACATTTTAAACTCAAGCACCAAAAATACACCATCCGAGGCTCTACAAAAAATGTTTTGAGGTTTGGCAGCCTTTTCTATCCTACATTGAATGCTCAGGGGTTACTATATCCCAAATCAAGTTCATCCCAATTTGAAAGATTTTTTTTCTCTCCGTCTCTTTATGGGGTATGTTTGTAGCTACGATGATAATATGTTGTTCAATATGCGTGTTGTGGGAAAATGTAATACTATTGAAAATTAATATAAACATCTTTTCTAACAATTCTTAATTTATTTAGGTGGGGGAGCTCAATTGTTTCATGTGCAATACACTTAAATTTGTAAAAACAATTAAGTGAACTTATTCCATCTGTGTTAGGGCAACAAAGCAATTGTGTGGAACCCAGCATTTTTGGTGTTCCAACTACGGACGTCTATGGTTCACAGCATTCTTCAAAATATCTTCTTTTGTGTTCAACAGAAAAGTCATAAAGGTTTAAAACCACATGAGAGAGAGTAAATGATGAGGTCATTTTCATTTTTGAGTGAACTACCTCTTTAAATGTAATATATCCCATGTACTGGTCCATATAAAGGTGTTTACGGTGATCAGTATTTTGGGGATCAATGATAGGGATTGGTGACCTATTTCAATGACGAACATTCATGAGACTACAAGCCCATAAGCTGGACCAATAAAGACACCACACACACTTCTTTGATTTAAATAAGAGATGTCCAGACTTTTACTAAATTACCAAAAATTAAACTTAATTGAGGCTCATGGGCCGGGGGTAAATATAATTTCTTCATTTATTTCATAAAATTTAAAAGATAACTAGAAAACATTGCTTCACATTAACTAATCTCACAGAACGAGATTTACACTAGTTTTTGCCTTGATTTGTCTTCTGCATAGTCCTCTCCATTGAGTGACAGTACTTACATTTTTTTTAAATCTGATTTATTTACTACATTTAATTTAAACATTTAATTTCAGTTTGCTTTTTCTTGTTGTAGCTCAGCAATAAAACGACCCAACCCCCTCCATCATTCTCACCCTCTTCTCAGATAGGATGGTGGGCCAAATCAAAGGTTACAATGGGCCAACTTTAGCCCACGGGTCCTTCTTTGGACATCTCTAAATTAAATAGACCTGCTGTGTGTGATATAAAACTCAATTAAATATTTTTGTAGGGACACATTGATGTGTTGAATATTATATTTTATGAATATACTACATATGCCATTTTGGATCAATCTGTGATAATTTTTTTTTATTATTTAATTTTTTTTTTGAATTTCAAGATGATTCACTGAGATGACGATGATTATTTTATTTTTAAACAAAAGTAAATGACTCACAAGTGAAACACAAGTAATAATATGTTGTTCAATATGCGTATTGTGGGAAAATGTAATACTATTGAAAATTAATATAAACATCTTTTCTAACATTTCTTAATTTAAAACGACACAACCCCCTCCATCATTCTCACCCTCTTCTCAGATAGGATGGTGGGCCAAATCAAAGGTTACAATGGGCCAACTTTAGCCCGCGGGTCCTACTTTGGACATCTCTAAATTAAATAGACCTGCTGTGTGTGATATAAAACTGGAACATTCTGTGATCAATTTTTACATTTAATTTTTTTTTTTTAGATGATTCACTGAGATGATGACTATTATTTCATTTTTAAACAAAAGTAAATGACTCTGTTTCCATTGTTGCGGTGAACTATATCTTTAAAATTTCACAAGTGCATTTAAGGAACCTGTGACGATCCATTCACCACAGGCAGAAGTGCCAAACAGAGAGTAGACTTTACATCACTGAGCGACCATGTGACCGACTTGGCCAACAGAGCTGGTAACCAGGGTAACCGTTTTATCTCAGATCCTCTTGAACAAAACAAAAAAAACAAGGATTCAGACTCACACAAGACTGCACATCGCTTACAAACACAAACACACAGAATAACTGACAAACACCAGCAAACGTATAAAATCAGTGTAAAAATCATGGTCTCAAAATGTGCAAACATTTCAGCATCAAAAGAAAATTTCAACAGTACATAACATCACAAACATACACTGCCTACGCTGAAAAAAAAGATTAATTGGATTTACTCAATTTTTTAAAGATGACTGACTGCAAACGATTTATACTGCCTGAATTTAAACAAACTAATTCAATTAGGTATTTATGTTCAACTTAATTTGTTGAAATTCAACATTATATCAATTGCTTGCAACCACTTACCTTAAAACAATTGAGTAAATCTAATGAATATTTTTTTTCAGTGTGCTTTTCTCGCAGTATGTCCGTACACCTACCGAACGACTAATGCTTTCACTGCTTGAATGAAAATAACTGTGGCTTTAGTTCTACAAACTGGCACTTTAGACCTCTACAGACCAGAACTTTTAGTCATCATACTGGGCGCTGAGAAATTAGCAACCCCGGGCTGTCAACGGCGGCCATGGCATCATAAAAAAAAGACATAAAAAAAAAAGCAGGCCTTCCCCTGTTTAAATGACTGCAGGTCCAATCTAAACTCAAGGAGGCCTTGAATAGAGAACTGCTAATACAGTAGGTCTATTGTGTGAAAGGGTTTTCAATGTCCTTTGCTCCCAGATATCATGATCCGGAACGACCGCGAATGAATTTTTTCCGAAGTAACAAGCTCTACGCAATGAATGGAGGTAGACTTTCTCAGTCACCAACAGAAAACGAAACTGTAAACGTTTGCTTGGAGTGTAATCAGATCACCTGAAAAATGAGTACCACATGCAGTCCCACTGGAATAGTTAACCCCAAATGACTAGTTTCTGTGTTATCACAATTTACTACAGTTAATAGTGTTCACACAGGACACATTCTTGAGTTCAAACAACTGAAAGATCACATTTGGGTTATCCCTTAACTGGTGCATTGTTTTAAAACTAACAGTGATTCATGGACACACGGCTCAGTGACAAATACTAGGTTCTATGATTCAGAATAACGATTCGTTTTTGTGTTCAGCTTTCATTAGGGTTACAGTATGACTTTACAGTATAACGTGGTTTAGCCAAAAACATCAAATCAAGTTAAAATATTTGTTTTAATTCAAGTTAAATTAAATTAAGTTCAATAAAACTACTATAAATATCACTTAAGTTTTCAAAAGTTGCACCACAAGACATTTTACATCCAGTAATCTGTCGTAAAATAGATATTGAAATCTGATATCTTAAGAGACTTAGAGCCTTAAGTCATGATTTTGTTGAGATACGGTTAATTATATTACTTCCAGATAAGTTTTTTCTTTAATATTTAATGTATTATATATTGCATTTAATATATATATATATATATATATATATATATACTGCATTTAAAAACGTATATGTATAGGGTTGTCACAATACTGGAAAATAGAGCGTTTCAAAGTCACTTCGGTTAGCTGGCTTGTCTACAAGGTGACATACGAGCGATCCGCTGATGAATCGCGGCTTTAAAGCGCTCCAGTGTCCCTATATCTGCGATTACACGCAGTAAACAGAGGTGAGTTCGGTGAACCGATGACCTTCATGGCCAATCACAGTCATTTTTGTTAAGCATGTGAACACAATGGCAAATCAGCACTGTTTAAGAACGTGCTCAAATGTTCACGGAAAATGGAGGTCTTTAAAACTTTGGTACCGATTAGTATCAAATTCCAGTATTGTGACAATACTTTGTAAGAGATGCAGCAAAAAACAAACAAGTTCATAAAATAAAACTGTTTACCAATAGATTAGTCAGAACACAACAACGTATCTCGTGTGAACAACTCAAAAGTACGAAGCTTATCTTTATTCTCAGGACACTATAAGCAAGAAATATAAATTCACTTGCTTATATAAATAAACGTTTGTGTTTTCATTCGACGATTACATCTACATACGTGTACGTTCACTCAGAAGTACCATACTCTCATATTAAGCAGAGAAGGAAACGCTTAACCTTCTGATTCAGAACAGCAGTTTGTGACAAAACGATTAAGGAGAAGCGAACCCAATGGATTACAGGAGGAGCAAAGAAAGATTTTCACCTACGTCTGAAAGCAGGCACTACAGCACTATGTAGGTGAGGGATGCGTTTTGAACAGCTTTGTGGAGCAGAGTGTGTAAGCAAGTGCTTGAAAAGTCCCAAGGCATCGTGGGATAGCGAGGTTGATTAATAAGCAAACCGTTAAGTACTGTCAAGTGCTGAGTTGTGAAAATGCATATTCTGAAAGGTCTGGAAATACATTAGAAGGACAGAACCTTCGATGACAACACTGCTGATGACTTTCGGTATGTTAAATATTAGGATCCAGGTTGTGTTGTGTTCACTAGAAGTGCACTTACAGTGTCAACTTTCATAGAGAGCGATCCGCTAGCAAACGCTCTACATACTTGAGATTTCTACTGGAATCAGAAGCGATTCTTACTGTAAAGTGATGACGAAATAATGTCCAGGCACTAAACCCTGCCTGTGTGGTCCGGGTTTTTCTGTTTTGTTTTTCGCTTTGGTGAGTGAGTGTGTTATTCAACCTGATCAGATTGAAGCGTACGGCACTGTGTTGAGAGAATGCACTGGTGAATCTGACCCGAGGTCAGTTTCCAGCAGAGGGACCAAGGGGAGAAAAAGGCAGAGCGGAGCTGCTTATGCTGATCTAGAAACAGTATGAAGAGCCAAACTGTCCTAACTAATTCCTGTACAGACCAAAGTCCGAAATATTCATGAGTAGCTGTGCATTAAATCTATAAAATTCTAGAAAAATGATCGGACAGGAGGAAGATAAAAGAAAAAAAAACAGAAAGGAGACGTTTGTTAAAAAAAAAAAAGGCACACGGTAAAAAAAAAACAGAAGTAGACGGGAGCGTGTAAAAGATCCTGACAAATCGAAAGAGCGAATACACTCCGGTAATGTGGCTGTAATCGGAAGGTGAGCAAGAGAGAGAGAGAGTTCAACGTAAATGTTCGTACAGCATAGTGAGTAAATATTCTACAGTAAGATCTTCGATCGGAGTTCATGTTGTAGGAGGACTGTGCAAAAACATGAGAACTATAAGAGCCATGACAGCTGGACTGCAGAGTCCCGTACATCCATTCGGTTTTGTTAATTACTTATTTTCTTTTACCATTTAGCAGCGTATTGGTGTACCTTCCTTCCTCTGGGGCTTGACATTCCTTGATCTTCCTGCATTAACCCAGTGCATCCAGAACGCAAGCGGCTCTCCACAATCACAAACAGTAAGAAAAACCAAATAAAAGGACGCCTTTAAAAGACAACATCCTTTAGTCTTTTGGGGGGGGTACCGATACCCTTTAGTCTTCAGGGGTACTTACCCCTGAGTGAAATTAAGGTGCAATGTTCTCGTACAGAATCAAGCTGCTCCAAATCCCCCTCCTGCCCCAGCGGAGGAGTGAAACTAGGCCACTGCCCTCTTTGCTATGCCCTCTGGTCCAGAAAGGCCTGCTGGGAGGAGTCTGAAAAGGGGATGGTCCTATAGACACTTATGGAAGTCTCTGATTGGTCAGAGTTGGAAGGGGGTGTGGCTAGTGAACAAAAGTGTGCCGTAAAAGGTCCTCAGCAGCAGGACGCTGTTTAGTCTCCACAAAAATCCGTTTAAGGAAGTCACGGCAGTGGTCCGACACGTGAGGTGGCAAGGTGGGGTTGGTTGGCTGTGTGGCGATTTTAAAAATGGCAGCCATCGCTTCGTACTCCGCCCACGGGGGCCGCTGGGTCAACATCTCCACTACAGTGCAGCCGATGCTCCTGGAATCAGGGGGGAATTACTAGCGTTGTTAACATGGGATGCACAAAGACAAGCCTTTTTGTTTATTTAGCGTTCTAGTGTTATACAGGGTTCCCACCTTTTTTTAAATTCCCCCAGCATACGTAGCACAAAGAAAGTCTTTACTGTACTTAACGTTTCACTTACACTTAGACCCAATTTCATTTCTATTTTTGTACCCCTACCCCTTCCCTTGGCCCTTGAAACAGAGTGTGAAGGAGAAGGGCTTCAAATTTAGCCCTAAGTAATAGAAAAGCACTAGAACGCCCGCACACGTCATCATATGTCATCAATAACAAAAGAAAAGATTTGATGCAGACATACCAGATATCAGCTTTCCTGCCGTAACCCTCTCCACTGATGACCTCAGGGCTCATCCAGTAGGGTGTACCCGTCACTGACTTGATGCCCGTTCCAGACAGACAGATGGTTTGGAGCCGCCGACTGGCTCCAAAGTCACCCAGCTTCACGTTACCTGCAGAGTCTCGTAGGATATTGGCACCTACAACAATGAAAGAACAGGTGGGAAGAATGTCATTTAATGGGGTAAAAAGCAACATACATTTGTAAACATGTCAGATCAACGATTTAAAGGAATAGTTCAAACTAAAAATAAAAATTCTGTCATCCTCCTGTTTCTTGTGTTTAGAGTTTTTTCTGATGAACACAAAGGAAGACATACTGATGACCGTTGGAAATAAAACAGCCATTGACACCTATATTTTTGGTTCTTCTATGGATGTTATATTGAACATTTCTCAGATATTGTTTAGTGTGTCAAATTTCAATATTCAACATACCTTATACATTGACTGAATAATCTGATTATGAATAACCTGCTAACATACATGCCAAAGCACTTGAGGATTTTAGATGTTTACAATAAAGATTTTTACAAAAAAAAAAGACTTTGCCTCCAATGTGACAGAAATCCTGTAAATATT
>CAIGQQ010033627.1:0-10425 GCA_903798035.1 Danio albolineatus
TAAAGTTCACTTGTGTGATATGTATCAGTAAAAGGAGATTGGAGATTTAGGTGCACTTAGCCCGAGTGACAATTTGGCCTTGGTGAAGACAGAAAATATATAAACAGATTCTCTCTGCTGATTCTTCTTAATAATTTATGAAAAATATTTGTATATTATGTTGGCAAAGTCAAAAACTACATCCAATATTGTAAGAGAAAGGTAAAAATAGTCCCACTGATATTTTAGGATATTCTAAAAATTATCTATGCTCATTGCACCTCAAATGTTGAACACAAATGGGACCAATACTGGCAAAAAGAGTCAACGTGAGCAAAAATCAGTTCTTGTTGCTTTTTCAATTCTCTATTAAAATCCTCAAAAAGTCAACATATTCAATTTTAACTGAAATCAACCCAGTGTTGATTTATACACTAAAATACACTCACCGGCCACTTTATTAGGTACACTTGTCCAATTGCTTGTTAACATCAATCACATGGCTGCAACTCAATGCATTTAGGCATGTAGACATGTTCAAGACGATCTGCTGCAGTTTAAACCGAGCATCAGAATAGGAAAGAAAGGTGATTTAAGTCACTTTGAACGTGGCATTGTTGTTGGTGCCAGACGAGCTGGTCTTGGAATTTCAGAAACCGCTGATCTACTGGGATTTTCACACACAATCATCTCTAAGGTTTACAGAGAATGTCTGAAAAAGAGGAAATATCCAGTGAGCGGCAGTTCTGTGGGCGCAAATGCCTTGTTGATGCCAGAGGTCAGAGGAGAATGGCCAGACTGGTTCAAGCTGATGGAAACGCAAAAGTAACTCAAATAACTACTCGTGACAACTCTAAACACACAGCACAGCCAACCTTGAGGTGGATGGGCTACAGCAGCAGAAGACCACACCGGGTGCAACTCCTGTCAGCTAAGAACAAGAAACTGAGGCTACAATTCGTACTGGCTCACCAAAATTGAACAATAGAAGATTGGAAAAACATTGCCTGGTCTAATGAGTCTCGATTTCTGCTGCGATATTTAGATGGTAGGGTCAGAATTTGGCGTCAACAACATGGTTCAGGCTTGTGGTGGTGGTGTAATGGTGTGGGGGATATTTGCTTGGTACACTTTGGGCCCATTAGTACCAATTGAGCACCTTTGGGATGTGGTGGAACAGGAGACTCGCATCATGGACGTGCAGCCGACAAATCTGCAGCAACTGCGTATCTCTGAATGTTTTTAAAACTTTAATAAAGTCACGGGCCTCAAAAAACACTTGCGAAATTATCAATTATAGTACAAACTCAACATTGCATATGCTCGCAATGGGACTGCTGCGAATGATCACACTGCGACATCAATGCTGAAACGATATATTGTGCAGCCCTTGTAGAAAGCAAGTATGGACGCCAGCAATTGCCAAGTGAGTGTGAGTGGAAACATATCATACATTTCAGGCTTTATATTCTATCTAAAATAGCCATTAAAAATGCCAGTCTGGACGATGAGCATGTTCAAACTGCAAACGAACTAGTGTGAAAGGCACCTCAATCACCACAACGCCTAAGACGACAAACAGCGAAGTCAACAAAAAAAGATTTGAACCAGTTTGAGGCTGATCTTATCACATCAAAAACTCCATCAAGATGATAAAGTCAAAGACAACGAGAACAGAGAAAGATAAGAATGAAATCAGAAGCCATCAGCAGATTAGTTGCAATCTGTATGTCTCAATACCGTAATCTTTACTAAATCCCATCTAAAGTGGTTCAAACAATTCACTATTTATTTTAAGACAATTGCAAAAATGAGAGGCCACGACACTGTAAATCATAAAATGTTGATCAGATCATCCAAAGCAGCATTTTCCTTTTTGGCACAGGAGTTACTGGAGCATTCTTTCAAGTCGTTTATGATACCGTGAGCAACAGGCCATAAATCATCAAAGTAATAATGAGCCTGTGCACATTCCAGCTCATTTTGCCAGCAGGAGTCACAAATGATTACCGCAGTAGCCTTATTTGTATACCTGCACTGTTAGGTTACTGGTTTGTATTTAAACAGGGGCGGTGGGTTATTTCAGTAAACTAATTTTCAGGAGCATTTTGGTGTGCATATGATCTGAGCAGGGCTGTTTAAATAAGCCCTGAGCAAAGGTTATATAGTATAAACTCAATGACATCTGGCCACTCCTGCATGAGGCAACTATTATGATGCAACTATTAATATTTCTTCCAAGAAATAGTGTTTCAAGAGTTCTTACTTAGATAATCCTATGGTAGCTGGTTTAGCATGCTGTCCCGGGAGAGATCCCTGAGCTCGGTCAATAAGCATTAGGAGGGCTACAAGATCTAGTAGTTCTCGAGAGCCCCCCGAATTATTGTTTTATATACCTATACCTTGAAAAACATTCTATATGGATCAATTTAGTATGTACAGTGCTTGATACTGTTATTACAATTCACTTGTGTCACATGTTTTAGACTGTGGGAGGAAACCGAAGTACCCGGTGAAAACCCACGCAAACACGGGGAGAATTTGTAAAGTCTTTACAGAGAGTGCCGGCTGACTCGGTTAGGACCTGAATCAGTGGCCTTCTTGCTGTGAGGCAGCAGTGCTAGTCACTGAGCAGCCATGTCGCCCAATCCTAGGATTGAGTAGGAGGGGGAAGGGAAGTATGGGCGGGGTTTCCAAAACGAAGATAGGAAATGAAGTTTAGGCTGGATATTTATATAAAATTTGGGCTAATCCAATTGGCTAGCTAATGATTAGCGATAAGGACCTCCTGCTGTCAATCATATCACATGTTCCTCTCGAAATTAGTTTGTGAAACTTCACTTGTGGAAGAGCTAGAATGGATTTCTTATACCTTAGGATTTCTTTTATGACAGCCTTCATGTAGGGCATCTTGGTCAGGTCGTCTGTATTTGGCACCTTCTTATTCGGACACACAGAAATGATCTCATTGTGGAGGCGTTTCTGTATCTCTGGATTACGTGCGAGGTGGTACAAGGTCCAAGAGAGAGTGTTAGATGTCTGTCAAGGACAAAAAAAAAAGAGGAAACGATTATTAAACTGATCAAATATCTAAGCAAAAATCCATTCACAGGTATCATTCATTCATTTTCTTGTCGGCTTAGTCCCTTTATTAATTTGGAGTCGCCCTAGCGGAATGAACCGCCAACTTATCCAGCATTTGTTTTACGCAGCAGATGCCCTTCCAGCTGCAACCCATCTCTGGGAAACATCCATACATTCTCAATCACACACATACACTACGGACAATTTAGCCTACCCAATTCACCTGTACCGCATATCTTTGGACTTGTGGGGGAAACCGGAGCACCCGGAGGAAACCCACGCAACCACGGGAAGAACATGCAAACTCCACACAAACATGCCAACTGACCCAGCCGAGGCTTGAACCAGCGACCTTCTTGCTGTGAGGCGATCGTGCTACTCACTTCGCCACCATGGTGCCCACATAGGTATCATTTGATGTAATTATAGACAAAACTCGACTGGTAAAGCGATAGTTCCCCCGAAAATACAACTGACTCATCATTTACTCACCCTTAAGCGGTTTCATCTGTCTATAAGATTATTTTGTCAGTTCAAATAGTTAGACTCCTGTAACTATTACAGATGGTGGAAAACAGATCCTATGAAAGTCGATGGTTGAAGGTTTCCAACATTTTTCATAATAACTTCTCATGTGTTCAACTGAAAAAAGAAACTCAAACAGTATTGTGACAAGTAAAGGCTGATGACAGGATTTTCAGTTTTGGGTGAACAATCCCTTTAGTTAATAATGCCCAGAAGCTAAAGGACGAAGATACAGTTGTTTCATCAGCTACGTGTCGCTCAAACAGGTGAAGACTCAGCAAAACAGGCTACTTAACAGACTATTGACCTTGTCTTTTGTACAACACAATTTAGCTGATCGCTCCGGAAATCTGCTAAATGGTAGCCTTGACACACTTTTACACTGAGATTAGGAACACAGTACTGCATGTCAGAGGTTATTAGAGCATCAGTCAAGGACGGCCAAGATTTGTTCTGGTTGTAAACCACTATTGGAACATGTTCAGAGGTGATTTGATGAAGCAGAGTTGTGGTTATACCTGAAGGACATCGATACCTTTTTAAAGGAATCATAAAAGTGAAGGTCGTGATTGCAAATGACTCTTAATTTGATTATGTTTTTAATTGGATTAATTCAGTAGCTGTGATATTTTCTGGAGCCACTGCTGTGAATGATTGCCAGATTTGCTATATGTTGCATTAATGCTAACACTTTTTTGTTGTCTAAATTACTCTCAGGATAGACAAAAGTCACAGTTAAATATCAGAAATGAAAAAGTGTGAACAGTTACATTTGCTGACCTTATTGCATATTAGACACACAATTTATAGAGTATATTAATTAACTATGCAACGTGATTTACTAAGCTTTGCATGAACTAGTATTTGTGGCATTATTTAAAGCCTCAAAAAAGCATGTAACCTATTCTGTGCTAGATATGCTGTGATAGTCGCTACAGGAGGAAGAACACAAAGATCACATGGCAGAGTGAATTTTTCTCCACTTCTTTTTATTACATTAGAGGATCTCAATTTTACCAATTACTGGGTTATATTAAACTATTATTTAATTCAGAATTTATTTTGCCTCCTTTTTAGCAGATTGTGCTGGTCATTATGGAAATCAGCTTCACAAATTACAGTACTATATAAGCACTTGGTCCTGTTTCTGGTCATGATTATTTGTTTTTATGAAGGAATATGAAGAATGCCATTTCTTTTTGTAATGATCTCCAATTACCTTTTTAAATTTATAGGGTGTGTATCTCAAATCATTATTTTATTAGTTTTAGTCAACAAGTCAATAAGTAGTCAATAAGTACAGCATAAAAAGTTTAAGTGTAGAATGTTATTATTTTTACTCAAGTAAATACACTTAAAAAGTACTAATTGTGGGCACCATTAGCATGTTTGTTATGTTCACCGACATATAGCATCTTGGTTTTCACGGTGACCCGAGTTCGATTCCCGGCTCGAAGTCTTTTGCCAACCCTACCCCTCTCTCTGCTCCCAGTACTTTTCAGTCTGTAACCTCCACTGTCCTTTCCGATTAAAGGTGAAAACCCCCTAAATATTAATTATTTTTAAAAAAGTACTTATTTACAACTTTGCCATTACAAGTTTGTGCTGAACCTCTTTCTGAGGCTGAAACTGAACATTCAAATACTTCTACAGTTGCTTCAGCTACACCTACACAGGACTCTAAACCACCAGTTGTGATGTCTAGCAGAAGAATTGTGAAAATTTCACAACGTTGCCTATACTGAGACAGTTTCTGTTTACAGAATTGAGTTTCAGATACTAGGTGTTATTTACAAAAAAAAAAGGAGCTAATGAATATTACGATTACACTGTTGCGTTTATATTTCTTTGTTCAGCTGGGAAAAAGAACAAAATGTTCTTCTCAAAAGAGGGAAGATCTAAAACATTTGATAAAACGTTTGATTGTGTTGGCAAACAAACTGTACTGGATCGGCATGTGCTCTGCCTCAGAATTTATGTGGGGAGCTCAAGAGATGGCAAGTGCTAGTTACGCATATACTGTATGTGCAGTTACGACAACCTGGATGGCCCGAGGGTTGGTAAAATTAACAGCTAATTTCGCTTTAGTTCTTCTAAATAGATAATCTGTTAAAACCTACCTCTTCTCTTTGGCTCACTCCTAAAATTAGTTTTTTTTAAGGACTTTTGTTGAACTATATACTGTCTTTTCCTCTAAATGTTTGTTATACTGCCATGGTGTGAAGCACTTTGGTCACCATACATGTTGTTTTAAGGTGCTATACAAATAAAGTTGACCTTTTTTAGTTTAGCTGCAGAATGAAAATCTGAATATATCTAAGCATAGTTAAATAATAAAAGTTCAGTTCATTTAAATGACATAAAGTGAGTCTCAAACACAATTGTTTCCTCATTTTTATGTAAGTCTCATGAAAAACAGACCAATTGGAACAAAACACTGACTCTGAGATTGCAACAATCATAATTTTTCTGTTTATCTAAGCTTGTATTATAATTACTATATATGTGGGAAAACAAGGCCTGCTTTTATAGACCTCTCAAGAAATGCAATCAGGCATAGATTATCTCATCAGATCACAGCTCACCACCAGAATGCAAAATTTGGGAAAGACGGATTATAAATGTATTCAGCAGCCCCAAAAGTGCCTGTTCACCTGCATCTCTTGTTAGATTATCATGTACAGTATATTCTAAAATTTGCCAGTTAAGTTTGTAATGAGGGGTGCCACGGTGGCGTAGTGGGTAGCACGATCGCCTCACAGCAAGAAAGTCGCTGGTTCGAGCCTCGGCAGGGTCAGTTGACATTTCTGTGTGGAGTTTGCATGTTCTCCCCGTGGTCGCGTGGGTTTCCTCTGGGTGCTCCGGTTTCCCCCACAAGTCCAAAGACATGTGGTAAAGGTGAATTAAGTTGGCTAAATTGTCTGTAGTGTATGAGTGTGAATGAGAGTGTATGGATGTTTCCCAGAGATGGGTTGCAACTGAAAGAGCATCCGCTGCGTAAAACATATGCTGGATAAGTTGGAGGTTCATTCTGCTAAATTAATAAAGAGACTAAGCCGAAAAGAAAATGACTGAATGTTTGTAATGAGGCAACAAACACATGTAGACTGCTGAATATAAGTGACACAACAACCACAGAACACAACTCTAAATTCATTTCTGTCTGCCTTTTTGCAGGGACTAATAATAATTTTGCCTAAATTTTACCAAAAACACATCTCAGGAACAAACCTTCATGCACTCGCTCCTTCTAGCCAAAATAAACCTTTCCAACACTTCAGTAGAAAGGATTGTCATATAACAAGAAACCTACTCGATTTATCAAATATTTTTGACAACTGAAGAATGATTATTTTGCAGGTGTGTATTTCAGAGTATATTATGCGGTGTGTCTCATTAATATTCATGATCCTTCCAAATAGGGTCAAAACTATGCTATTCATTCAAGGGTTTACATTTCTGTGCTTGTAAATAAGCATATAAAACTATTTCTGGAGAATTCTTGCATTTACCAGAGCCACATAAGTACTATGTAGGTATCAGAGAACAGTTAAACTTTGAATCTCTATGGCACCTTTAATATCCCAAAATATTATATTCAGTTTATACTTCATTATTTTTTGATGAATAATATTATTTCTGTAATAAGTACTAATACAAAGTATAATAGCGTACTTCTTTTCACAAGAGAATGGCACTTAGGAAACCCTATTAAAAGGGAGGTATGATTAATATATTAAGTTATTCATGTTCAAACCAGTGTTTGTTTCATCTTGCTCCCTTTCAAGTTCTCACTTGCTTTCCGCAGGTGCATACAAAAAACAAACACCCACATGAGAAAACTGTAGATGCGGTTTCTGTGCCGAGTAACTAATGAGTCTGACTGACAGCAGATCACATAGCGTAATCTATTCTGACTGGTTCCAGAAGTAAACAAACCGTGTCCACTCCTCCCAGCAGGAGTTCAGTGAGGCTGATGTAGACCTCTCCTAAGCTGAGTTTATTGCTGGATAACAGGTAGGTGAGATACATGCCCTCCACCTCTTCTCCACGCGCCACCTGATCCCGTATCTGGTTCACCTTCTTGTCAATAAGATGTCGGGCTGGACAAAAGCACAACAGAAATAAACGGGAAGGCAATCGGTTAGGCTGCTTTTTCCACAAACTGATTTATATAATATAGCAACTGGTGTTATTTTAGTATCTTTGGTTAAGATTACATCCAAAGCTGTTGATTTAACATGAAATTGCATAAATAATTTGTCTTGTCTTTGAGAGAACAAAATCACCACATAAACTGCACTACATACCACTATAGCTCTTTTTCCCAAATTAATAAATGACTTTAATGACATCATTTAATTCAATAACATGAATGACAGCCTAGCTCAGGCATTTCAGGACAACTTAAGCAAGATTGAGCCACTGGCTTATCCATATATATGTATTTGATCTGTTGTGGTAAAGTCGCATGAGTTTTTTTATTGTGATATTTATAATATATTAACCCATACACACACATACATAATATACACACACATATAATATATTCATGTGATATAATATAATCATGTGAATGCAGTTTCAACATAGTATGCACGCCTTCATATCAAATAAAAATTATATAGAACATTAATTAATCAATTAATAAATGAAACAAATATAAGAAATCTTTCATGACAGTAGGTGTGTGTGTAGTAATAATATTCTATTTCAAATATTATTTCGCAAGGGCTATTTAACAGAGCACGGACATTCACAATACTTTGAAGAACATTTTCACAGTATTTCCAGTTTTTAAATTAGTTTTATACATTTTTAATATCATTATTATTTGTAATATTGCGCGTTTCAGAAACCACTGTGACAAACCATGATGACTTGCCTAATTAAACTTATTTCCCTAGCTAACCTAGATAAGATATTTTTAAAAATTATGTATTTTTTAAAGTAATTTTATACAAATTTCATGAATATTGGGAATTTGCATTCAAATTCCTTTTAAAAACCATTAAAACCAGTTATTCTGCAGATAATCTAGCACAACTTGTGTTTTGGGTCCTGAAATTTGTGACTAAAGAAGCATTATTAATAAATACATCTGGTAATCTTTTAAAATGTTGGCTATCTTAAATTTTAAAGACCTTGTGGTTAAATGTACAATTTAAGAACTGTAAGATATCTTTAATACTTTCTGAGTGACAGGTATACAAATTTCATCACAAAAAACGCAAGAAGTGGTTTTTCCTATTTATACCCAGAGATATTGGGATTTTAATATGGCTCCATGAGCAAATGGTTAAATTTGACCTATGTTCAGAAGTCAAAAACCAAATAGTTCAGACTGACTTTTTTTATATGTCTGAAGAACAAATGTGAAACTAGGGAGGCCTCATGTTTCCTTCTGTTTCTTTCAAAAGCACAGAATGTGCCAAAAATGTAATGTTTTTCTCCAAAGTATGCAACTGTGTAACTCTAGAAGCATCAAAGACATCTTAATTTTCTTTCAGATTGTCATTCTTGTTTGATTTTACCCTTTTAAATGTATCAATATGTTGCATACACTTGATATTGAAAAGGTTAACAGCAAATCAGAATATTAGAAAGATTTCTGAAGAATCATGTGACTGGAGTGATAATGCTAAATATTCCATTTTGGAATCCAAAAATTAGTTTAAAACAGAAATTATTTTAAATAGAAAAAAACATTTTGAGATTTTTAGTTTTGCAGTAATTTAGATCAAATAAATGCAGTCTTGGTGAACAGAAAGGTCTTTAAAAATGCACTAAAATTAAATAAATATTTGTGTATGCTAGACATCACACTATGCCCACATGGAATCTGCACAGAAATCCACAGATTTTTAGCCCATCATTGAGTCTATTTATTTACTTGTGTAAATGTGTGTAAAAATATATTTATTCAGTATTTTAATTCATTTTAGAACTGATTTATTTACAATACAGTTTGTAACGTAATATTTTCTGTCTTTTAGTAGATATATTATATAAGAGACGTGCTTTGTTTACCAAATAGGTGTAGCTTATCGGATTTGCATTGTAAACGTTAAATAAAAAAAGGCTTTATTTTTTATTTCATATATTAAGTTTTTAAATATAATAATCCCAATATCCTTCTGCAGAAATCTGCTGATTTTTTTTTTTTAAATAAAATTCTGCGCAGAAATAGCATAAAATGCCTGCAGATTCTGTTTGGCGCAAATTATTATTAGGTGTTTAAAATTATTATTTTTTATTTTAAATATTAATGCATGTATTAAGTGAGTACTAGGCGACTCTAATCCAACAAGAACAAACATTCGCCAACATTCAGTAACGTCAAACTAAAAACCTGAACAACTTTAGCATACCTACGTCATACAACTCATCCCACGCCTGGACAAACCGCTTCCAGAAGGGGAAGATGTGACGAGTCCAGCGAGGGAAGAAAAGAACCGTCTCAGAAAGTGCCAGCATTTCATTAACAGCAGAAATAAACCGCAGAGTGTCTGTTGGAATCTCCTCCTGCAAGCAACCTAACCGCGTTTCGAACAGGATCGAGGAGATTCCTGGAGAGAGAAAGAAAAAACACATAGTCAACAGAAAGACTAGGTTGCTGATTGTTTAAGACGACACACAAGCAAAACATTGTTTTATTTTTGTATTTTGGTGTTTATATAATTTTCTGAATTATTGAATGATGGAAGAGATCCCTGGGGCGCCACGGTGGCCTAGTGGGTAGCACGATCGCCTCACAGCAAGAAGGTCGCTGGTTCGAGCCTCGGCTGGGTCAGTTGGCATTTCTGTGTGGAGTTTGCATGTTCTCCCCGTGGTTGC
>CAIGQQ010033628.1:0-45691 GCA_903798035.1 Danio albolineatus
CACCTCCAGGGACTCTGACCCCAGTGAGCTGCCCAGGGGCCAGCCACTTTCCCTGGGCTTGCAGTTGGGCCCTAATCTGCCATCTTGGCCTCCACCTCCAGGGTCTGTGAACCCATGAAGCTGCCCGGGGGCCAGCCCCTCTCCCTGGGCTTGCAGTTGGGCCCCTAAGTGCCCCCATGGCCTCCATCTCAAGGGTCTCTGACCCCAAGGAGCACCCCGGGGCCCAGCCAGACTCCCTGGGCTTGCAGTTGGGCCCATAAGGGCCCCCCTGCCCGCCACCTCTAAGGTCTCTGACCCAATGGTGCTGCCTTCGGGCCAGCCAGACTCCCTGGACTTGCAGTTGGGCTTTTAAGGGCTCCCTTGGCCTACTCCTCCAGGGTCTCTGACCCCAGTGAGCTGCCCAGGGGCCAGCCAGGTCACAAAATTCAAACAAAGCTGGCAGTATAGATTCAAACAAAAAGTCTATTTACACACGCGCATCACCTGATCGGCAAATGAAAAACTTACTTTTCGCACAGTAAATTAAGATCTATGAATGCAAAACATAATATTTGTTTACACGAACATGTTTTTGTTTGTGCAAATCTTTTATTCACAGACTCAGGTGGAAAGCTATTTGTGTGTGGATGTAAAACTGCATATACAACATTAATAGAGCACGTGGATGACAGAACATGCATTTGCAAATAATTATTAGCCATGGCTAACAAGTCATTCCATTAAACTGCAGTTTCTTTAGTTATCCCATCCCATGCCATTAATACGGTTCAAATTGAAATCATTTTCACACCTACCGCAGTGTGTTTTTACAGGTTGGAGCTGTAGTTCATGTATGAGTTGCGATATCAGTTCGATGAACAGCACGCCTAGCAGTACGCCTCGCATAAGATTATTATTCTTGTTCACATCTTGAAGTGAAAACTTAGCTTGAGCTTGAGGCCGCAGATAGCCTGGTCAGATAAACTCACTGTACTGACAGCGTGACTCTCCTCAGAAGCACAGATGGCCGTGGCGTGACCGCAGTATAAACTCTCACGTCTTTCCTCGAGTTCAGCCATCAATCCAACATAGGTGCGCGCTCGAAACGAAAGTGGAAGACGCGTCTCTATAGCAACCTCTCACAACACAACCTCTCCAGTGTGGCACCTTGCGATATTTGCAAACAAGTAATATAAATCATATTTATTATCATTTGACAGTAACAAAGGAACGCCGCCGAACGTAGCGGAGAAAGAGTAATGATTTTTCTCTAATAATTTACTTGAGTAAGAGTATACATTTTTTAATTTACTCAAAAAGTATACATTACCCAACAATTTTACTCAAGTAAATGTAACGAAGTAAATGTAACTCGTTACTACCCACCTCTCTTCATAACATCAACATTCATCATAACCATATGGTTTGCCTAGATCGTGTGTGCTGGATTGTGTGTGCCTTAAACGTGTGTGGTTCTGCGGGCCTGCAGCTAGATTTGGATTTAGGCAATATTTTTATATATTCAGCTGCAGGCCCGCAGAACCACACATGTTTTAGGCACACAGAATCTTGCGCACACAATCTAGGCAAACCATATATGGTAACTAACTATGGAGGTTACAGCCACGAGCCGAGGATGTGTCCAGCATATGGTCAAACATACAAACTGTGTCACAGCAGGATCCGTAAAACTAAGGCCCCATTTACACTAGTGCGTTTTCGTTTTAAAATGCATAAGTTTTGCAACGGTTATGCCATCTGTCCACACTACGCCGGAGTTTTTAAACCGCGAAAACAGAGCGTTTTGGAAATGCTGGAAAGGCCGTTTTCATTCTAAAATGCTGTGTGGCTGCTGAGATCCACTACGTGGTTGGGGCTTTTTGGTCATTGCGTAACCTTCCCTTATTCGTCAAGCGCACATGGCTACAACGCCACCGGCAGACTGCAGATCAGCCTAACTGCATATTGGTTGCATATTCTAGCCACAAGATGAAGCCAAAAGGTACCATAAAACTCATCTGCCAGTTTAAAGACAAAGAAGCCAAGATTGAGTTTTCAGTTTATAGAGAAGGACTTGCCTGCCATCCTGGGGAGATCTGCGTGCACAGATTTAGGACTTGTTCAGAGAATCTACAATGTAGTCTGTGATAAAAACACAGATGTACTCAAGGAGTTTGATGATGTGTTCAATGGTTCAGGGTGCATACCAGGCATGCATCACATCAAGTGTTGCTCCTGTGATTCATCCTCTCAGAAAAGAGCCCAAGACACTAAAAGAAAAAATAAAGTCAGAACTAATGAGAATGGAAAGTCTTGGAGTTATTGAGAAACAGACAGAACCCACGGAATGGGTAAATAGATGAAGCTCATCCAGATGTGGTGAAATGTAAGGAGAGAGCAAGAGATGTGCTGTTTTGGTTGGGAATGGGAAAGTAAATTAAATAAGTAGTGTTAAAATGTGCTGTGTGCAGTACTTTCAGAAAGAGTAACACCAAAGAGCTGCTCATTAGTGATGAATTGCCAAACCGTCCGTGGGCAAAAGTGGGAGTTGACCTTTTTAATTTCAACCAGGCTGACTATCTGTTGTGTGCAGACATCAAGACAACAAGTCATTAAAGCGAGCTGTCTCAGGGGCCAGCCACTCTCCCTCGGCTTGCAGTCTGGGTTTTTGAGGGCCCCCCTTGCCCTCCACCCCCAGCGAGCAGCCCCCAGGGCCAGCCACTCTCCCAGGGCTTGCTGCCTTGGCTCTTGAGCACCCCCTTGCCATCCACCTCTAGGGACTCTGGCCCCAGCATGCTGTCCTGGGGCCAGCCACTCTCCTGAGGGCCCCCTTGCCCACCACCTCCAGGATTTCTGGCCGTAGCGGGCTGTGGGCTAACATTCTGGGCTCCTGAGGGCCCCCTTGCCCTCCTCCAGTGTCTCTGGCCCCAGCAAGCTGCCCCCATGGCCAGCCACTCTCCCACGGCTTCAGGGACTCTGCCACCAGCTAGCAGTCGTGTGCGGCAGACACTTTGCCTGGACTTGCAATCTGGGCTCCTGAGGCCCCACTTGCCCTTCAACTCCAGGGTCCAACTCCAACTCCAACGTGCTGCTCCTGGGTTAGCCACCCTCCTGAGGGCCCCCTTGCTCTCCACCTCCAATGTCTCTGGCCCCAGTGAACTACCCCCATGGCCAGCCATTCTCCCTGGGCTTGCAGTCTGTGCCCTTGAGGTCTCCCTTGCCATCCACCTTCAGGGTTTATAGCCCCAGCGAGCTGTTGTTTGGGGCAGACACTCTGACTGGACTCTAGGGACTCTGGCCCCAGCATGCTGCCCTGGGGCCAGCCACTCTCCTGAGGCCCTACTTGCCCTTAACCTCCAGGGTCCCTGGCTTCAATGTGCTGCTCCAGGGCTAGCCACTCTCCAGAGGGCCCCCTTGCCCTCCACCTCCAGGGTCTCTGTCCCCAGCGAGCTGCCCCGGGGCCAGCTACACTCCCTGGGCTAGCAGTCTGTGCTCCTGATGGCCTCCTTGCCCTCCACATCTAGGGTATCTGGCCCCTGCGAGCTGCCCCGGGGGCCAGCAACTCTCCCTGGGCTAGCAGTCTGTGCTCCTGAGGGCCCCCTTGCACTACACCTCCAGGGTCTCTGGCACGAGTGTGCAGCCCCAGGGCCAGCCAG
Source organism: Danio albolineatus (assembly GCA_903798035.1). Taxonomy (NCBI): domain Eukaryota; kingdom Metazoa; phylum Chordata; class Actinopteri; order Cypriniformes; family Danionidae; genus Danio; species Danio albolineatus. Next base: position 3,636 of record CAIGQQ010033628.1, read on the forward strand.
TCTTCCTGGGCTAGCAGTCTGTGCTCCTGAGGGCCCCCTTGCCCTCCACATCTAGGGTATTTGGCCCCAGTAAGCTGCCTCAGGGGCTAGCAACTCTCCCTGGGCTAAACTCTGGGCTCCTTAGGGCCCCCTTGCCCTTCACCTCCAGGGTCTCTGGCCCCAGCAATCTGTCCCGGGGGCCAGCCACTCAGCCTGGGCTTGCAGTCTAGGCTCCTGAGGGCCATCTTTCCCTCCACCTCCAGGGTCTCTGGCCATAGAAAGCTGTCTTGGCTAGGCCAGCCACTCTCTTTGGGCTTGCAGTCTTGGCTCTTGATGACCCCCTTGCCCTCCACCGCCAGGGTCTCTGGCTCCAGCGAGCTGTCCCAGCAGCCAGCCACTCTTTCTGCGCTTGCAGTCTGGGCTCCTGAGGGCCCCCTTGCCCTCCACCTTCAGGGTCTCTGGCCCCAGCAAGCTGCCCCAGGGGCAGCCACTCTCCCTGGGCTTGCAGTCTGGGCTTCTGGGGGCCACCTTGCCCTACTCCTCCATGGTCTCTGGCCCCAGCAAGCTGCCCCAGGGGCCAGCCACTCTCCATGAGCGTGCAGTCTAGGCTCCTGAGTTCTGAGGCTCCTCGCCACTGTTGCCTCTGGCTTCCTTGGTTTGGGATCTGTGGAGCTGTGCATTGATGCATTTGATTTTCAGTGTTTGGACATTCAGCAGTAAAAATTAAACCACACTGAACTAAACTGAACTTCAACTCTAAAACTGCACTGACACAGTTTCAATTTACTAGGACTTTAATGATAAGCTGCCTTGACACAATCTACATTGTAAAAGCGCTATAGAAATGAACATGAATCTAACTGAATACTCTTTTCAGCTTTCATCTGCAACAGACCTTAAAGCTCTACACTTTTATTCCACAATCATTCTTTTAAACTTCAATCTAGTTAATAGTAAAAGATCACTGTGCTTGTTTTTAGTTTTTCCTTGGTTTTATTTGTTATTGTAGCAAAGTTAGTTGTTGTTGTGGGAAGAAGAAGACGGGGTCAGCGATACAGGTAAGTATAGATTTTTTTTCTTTTAAATTAAGGTCACCACACGTGTAGCTGTGTGTGTGTGTGCTCTCTCCTCTCTCGGCCTCTCCTTCTTAAAAAGGTGTCTCTCCAGCCCAATCACTAGAATAAACAGGTGTTATTTATTATTTCTGATTGGCCTGCTGATTAGCTGCCGGGCTCGGTGCATGCTCTCCCCCTTATTGGGTGTTCGATCATGCTTACCTCTCCACATACCCCCACCGCCCGCCTCAGGCCGGGGAGCCGTCCGGCCTGCAGCCCACTCTTGCTGAGTTTGCGGCTAATGTAGAGCACCAGCCGTTCCACTCCTGCCACCTCCTGGGAGAGAACTGCCCCCAGACCCCGATCGGATGCATCCATCTGTAAAATAAAGGGGAGAGCAAAATCAGGAGCGTGCAATAGCAGCCCCCCGCAAAGTATAGCTTTTACCTTTGAGAAGGCCTGTTGGCACTGCTCCGACCATTGGATGGTATCTGGTCCCTCCTTTTTAGTGAGATCAGTCAATGAGCTGACGAGGGCCAAATAATTAGGAACAAAACGCCTATAATATCCCGCCAGTCACCTCCTTTTTGGTCTTAGGTCTTGGACAGGTTGCAACGGCTGCAGTCTTATCAATTTGGGGCTGCACCTGCCCATGACCCAAGTGGAAGTCCAGATACCTTACCTCCACTCGCCCAATTGCGCCGACAATACCGCCCTCAGATGCTGCAAATGCCGCTGCCAATCATTACTGAAAACGATGATGTCGTCTAGATAAGCAGCGGCATATGCTGAGTGAGGGCAGAGTATTTTGTCCATTAGACGCTGAAACGTAGCCGGTGCCCAGTACAGCCCAAACGGAAGTGTCACAAATTGGTGCAATCCAAACGGCGTCGCGAAGGCTGTTTTTTCGCGGGATATTAGAGACAAGGGCATCTGCCAATATCCCTTAGTTAGATCCAATGTCGAGTAAAATCGAGCAGCACCAAACTGTTCGAGCAACTCGTCAATACGCGGCATTGGATATGCGTTGAATTTCGACACAGCATTTACTTTATGATAGTCTACACAGAACCGGATCGAGCCGTCTGTCTTAGGAACTAAGACTATCGGGCTCGCCCAGTCACTGTGTGACTCTTCTACTACTCCCAACTTCAGCATATTACCTAATTCTTCCTGAATCACTTTTTTCTTGTGTTCAGGTAGGCGATACGGCCGGGTCCTAACGACCACACCCGGTTTGGTCTCGATATGGTGCTGAATCAAATTAGTACGACCGGGCAGGGGTGAGAACACGTCAGAGTACTCACGTTGGAGGTGCCGGATATCGATAAACTGGCTAGCTGAGAGATGATCAACCCCGGTGACCAAAGCGCTCGGCCGCTGTCGGCCGGTGCTCTCTGGCCCCAGGTCATCCTCGTTCGTAACAAGCGTAGCCAGCATCACCTCCTCCCTCCACTGCTTCAGCAGATTAATGTGGTATATCTGACGTGAACCAGCCCTGTCCGAACATACCACCACATAATCAAGATCGTTAACTCGACGTGTGACCACAAACGGCCCTTGCCACTTGGCGAGTAATTTAGAGCTGGAAGTGGGTAGCAGTACAAGGACTTTATTTCCCTGTGAAAATTTGCGTAGTTTAGTGCCCTTGTCATTACGCCGGCGTTGATCATCCTGGGCCTTAAGCAAATGCTCCGTAGAGAGCAGTGTGTGGAGTTTTGCTCTAAGGTCCAGAATATACTGAATTTATTTTTACTGTTTGAAGACTCGTCCTCCCAAGCCTCTCTAACGACATCCAAAACCCCTTGGGGCTGTCTGCCGTAAAGAAGCTCGAAGGGGGAAAACCCCGTGGAGGCTTGGGGAACCTCCCGCACAGCGAATAACAAGAGCTCTTACCACTTATCCCAATTTTTCACATCCTCGTGAACGAATTTACGGATCATTGATTTAAGTGTGCGATTAAATCGTTCCACCAGTCCGTCTGTTTGTGGGTGATAGACGCTAGTGCGAATCGATTTAACACCCAACAACCCATAAAGTTCGCGCAGTGTGCGTGACATGAACGCGGTGCCTTGGTCAGTGAGAATCTCCTTGGGGATTCCCACTCGGGAGATGACGCGAAACAAAGCTTCCGCAACACTCTTTGCAGAGATGTTACGGAGAGCTATTGCTTCCGGGTATCGGGTTGCTTAATCCACAAGGACTAAAGCAAACCGGTGCCCGCGTGCAGATCGCTCTAATGGCCCGATGAGATCCATACCAATTCTCTCGAAGTGGATCTCCATAATTGGTAAGGGGCGCAACGGCGCTTTTGGGGTGGCCGGTGGATTTACCAGCTGACATTCACGGCACGCAGCGCACCATGTGCTGACGTCACCGTGAATGCCCGGCCAAAAGAATCGGGTCATGAGGCGATTTAATGTGGCCGCCTGACCTAAATGTATGGCCATAGGATTAGAATGAGCCGCCTGGAAAAGCATTTCCCGATGGCTCTTTGGTACTAATAATTGATAATCGCAAAATATGGATAGGAGAGGGGCCGACCAGGCTGGAGGTTTTGCCCATCAATAACCTGCACTCTTTCGAGTGCATGTTTTAGCGTGTCGTCACGCGACTGCTCCAGAGGAAAGTCTTTACACCGGGAAATTCCCGGCCCTCCCCCTGAGTCAGCGCGTGACGGCATCGCTTGGGATTCCCCCAGCTGAGCCCGCCCCCTATCTAGTGATCTTTTCTTCCAAGAAACACCCGCACATAAGACCCCTAATAATCTATTAAATCCAGGCCAATTGGTTCCCAGAATTAGCGGGTGTTTGAGGTGCGGGTTAACCGCTACCTCGACGCTATGCTTTTTACCCCTGAATTGAATATCTATAGCCGTTAGAGGGTAGTGGATTCAATGACAGGTCTTGAAGCAGGCTCTGGTAGATGGAGGTCTGGTTACACCCCGATTCCACCAGAGCTTGATATGTACCCCCTTTTATACTCACTGGTATCCTGTATAGCCCGTCGCGACCGGGGGCGATGATCGCCGTGGCGGGGACGCGAATCGATGCACTCACCTCCTTCAAGGAGCAGCTTTTTAGTGCATTGTCCTCATCCCCGCGGCGCCAATGCATCGGCCCAGACCTTCTCACTATACCCCCAGGGCCAGCAAGACCAACCGATTGAACCGGAGAGAGACCCGGCGTGGCTAGCAGACTCCGGATTAGCTCACGGTCCTCCCGCTTGGCCTCCACGAGGACTTAGAAACGTTTATGCAGATCTTCCTTCAGCTCCACCAGCGCACGATGTTGTTCTCTGTGGAGAACCGCGAGCGCCTGGATGACTTCCGCACATGGACTAGTATACGGAGTAGACATTCTGGCAGCGAAGTTTCTTCTTCTTCTTCCCGGGTTTCAGCACCACTGTTGCAAATTTCATTGTTGTTGTGGGAAGAAGAACACAGGGTCGACGATGCAGGTAAGTATAGATTTTAATTTTCTTTTAAATTAAGGTCACCACACGTGTAGCTGTGTGTGTGCTCTCTCCTCTCTCGGCTGCTCATTCTCTCCTCCTTAAAAAGGTGTCTCTCTGGCCCAATCACTAGAATAAACAGGTGTTATTTATTATTTCTGATTGGCCTGCTGATTAGCCGCCAGGCTCGGTGCATGCTCTCCCACCTTATTGGGTGTTCGATTATGCTTACCTCTTCACAGTTATTATCTTCGTCTGTGAAATTGTTATTGTCTTGTGTCCTTGCTGCTTCCTATCTGTTATTTATCTTGCCTCTTGGCCTGGTCTTCATTGTAAATGAAAACTGGTTATCAATTGACTTACCTGGTTACATAAAGGTTATTATTATTATCATATGTTGTGTTATAATGCATTATAATGATTATGTCTTTTGACATATGATCACAATTTGTGTATGCAAACATGCAAATATTTTAACTCTATTTACAAATGCTAAATGGCAAAACTTGAATGAACGTTAGTTAATTTTGCTGAATGATATTGTAATGTAATAAAATTGTCGTGTACCTTTATTGTAGTTTCATTAAGAGTTTGAATAAGTTTGATAGTTTACGTTAAAAAATAACCCTAACCAGACATTTTTTAAACTAAATTTAAGATGAGACTGTTTATTTGGGAAATTAAGTGAATGTGTTTGGGTGAAAAGTCTCCTTTGGTCCTAACATCACTGGAGTTGTTAAACTCACCTCATCAGTTCAGTATTTTGTTCACAAACTATTGCTGAATGGCAAAGCTCCCCTCACTTGCCTGCTTTCTGGATGCCCGCCGAGGCTCTGCCGGACAGATGTCTTGCCTAAGAACAATCCACATCACCACTGAATATAATTGCTACCTTTGTAGGCAGTAGGAGACGCCAAGGACCAGATGAGTGAGAAGAATTAATTAATGGTAACCCATTTAGCAAAGGGGAGGGGAAGCTCTGGGGCAAACAGAGACTCTGATTGGCTAAGACTGCAGTAGAAGGTGAATGTGTGTGTGCTGTTTGTTGTGTGTGTGTGTGTGTGTGGGGGCTGGTTGAAGGGGGAAGGCTAAGCACTATAGCTCATTTCTTTGTGTGTCTGTGTACATTTTGTCTGTACGGCTCACTGTAGATGTATGTTTGTAGGTCGTGGGATAAGATATGGTGCCATTGTTTGTAGCCCGAAATAAAGTACCCTAGTGGAATTGTGTGTGGATGAAATCTGTGCTCCGGTTGAATACATTATTAGTACACACACTGGCCCATGCTGTGACTCACAGATCTTGGCCTTGTGCCACAATTCGAGATTGGAGAGAATCCACGGAGCTTGAGGACACTGCTGTTAAGAGGTTAAGTACAGGATTCTATAGGATAAGGTGTGTGTTTGTTTACTCTTTAAGGGATGGAAATGTTTCCACTATAGGAAGTTCTCACGTTTGAGTTAGTCCTTGTACTTTTGTTGCTTAAAGGGGCTGTTCACCCAAAATTGGAAATAGTTTGTTCGTTTAGGCCCTCATGGGACATCTAAAATCAGTTTGTGAATGGAAACTGAACATTATTTATAACATTATTACCTTTAGGCTACATCCACACTGCAACGATCATGGTTTCATGAATTTGCAAATTCTAAAAGTTTTACATCCATACACTTATCTTTTTAAGAAATGCCTACATCCAGATGGAAACACAAAAACTGGGTTAAAACGGTGTAATGTGTATGCCACACCTATATGCGGCGCTGTAAACAAACACAGTCATAGCCGCAGGATACTCTAAAATCAAAGACGAAAACAGTGAGCATGCTCATAAAGTCCTTCAGCAGGCTGAGTACAGACATAAACACAAGAAGATGACATGTATATTAAACAATATCTCAGGCGTGTAAGAGTTGATGTGCATTACCAGGTTTGGTTGTAACACACTGCACAAAAATTTTGGGTTCCACATAATTCCAACTCAACAAACAGGGTCTGAAGACCACATAACTCAAAATTAGAGATTAGAGATTACGTCATTAGATGGCGCCGCGGATGGCTGCCTCGGTGTGGAGCTCCCCAGTTTTTGCACTGTTATTGTTTGTATGTCCTGTTTTGTGTTCATCCAGCGTTATCAGCTATACCAGGGACGAGCTGCTGAACATTCGGCAGTGCACAACAATTAATCACCAGACGGTTTTTGATTTCTCTGACACTTTGTGGAACATTGTCGTCGGCGGAGTAGCGGCTCTATGGCATCGGAAGTGAGCCGGCACACTCATCAGGCTTAGACAGCGCGGCTTCAAAACGGCGCTGCCTAGCATCCATCTGGCGAATCTCTCTCCCTAACAAAATGGATGAGTTACTTCTGCTCACACGCACAAACTAGAACTTTACAACTCTGCTGCGCTGTGTTTCACAGAAACCTGGCAGCGTGTTACACCTACCGGACTTTCAGCTGTACAGAGCAGATCGTGATACTGAGTCAACGGGCAAAACGCGCGGTGGTGGGACTTGCTTCTACATCAACAGAAGGTGGTGTACGAATGTAAAATGTTAAAGAAGATGTGCTGTCCTGATGTGGAAGAAGTGCTTTTCATTAACTGTAAGCCGTTCTACTCGCCACGGGAGTTTTTCTCATTCATTCTCATCAGTGTTTACATCCTACCGTAAGCACACGTGAGTACACTTCTACTGCTGGCTGATATAATCACAGAGACAGAACGACAACACCCAGACCCAGATGTTTTTATCATTCTTGGTGACTTTAGTCAGGCAAAACTCACACATGAGCTGCTTAAATTCAAACAGCACATTACATGCCCCACCAGAGACAATAATATTTTAGACCATTGCTACACAACAATAAAGGATGCATATCGCTTCATCGCCAGAGCAGCTCTAGGACTCTCTGACCACTGCCTGGTTCATCTTATACCGTACAGACAAAAACTTAAAACTACTAAGCCAGTATTAGAACTGTTAAGAGATGGACCAACAACAAAGAGCAGGTCTTACAAGCTTGTTTTGAATGCACTGACTGGAGTGTTTTTGAAGCTGCAGCCACCGACCTGGACGAGCTCACAGAGACTGTAACATCATACATCAGTTTCTGTGAGGAGTTATGCATCCCTACCAGGACCTACTTATCATTTAACAATGATAAACCATGGTTCACACCAAAACGTCAGGCCAAAGAGGATGCCTACAGAAGTGGGGACAGGATCTTGTACAATCAGGCCAGAAACACACTGACGAGGGGATTGTTGTGGCTAAGAAGAGCTATGCCAAAAAGCTGGAAAACCAGTTTTCTGCTAACGACCCTGCATCAGTGTGGAAAGGCCTGAAAGACATCACTAATTACAAGACACCTTCCCCCAGTCTCGATGGCAATAAACATCTTGCAAATGAGCTGAATATGTTCTACTGTAGATTTGACACCTCCAACCAGACACCCCACACCTGCCCTGACCATCTCTTGCACTTCAGATCAGTGTAGATAATGTGCGTCAGGTCTTCAGTAAACAGAAGAGAAGGAAAGTGCCAGACCGAGATGGTGTTTCACCAGCCTGTCTGAGAACCTGCGCTGACCAGCTGGCTCACATTTTCTCACAGATCTTCAACATATCACTGGAACAGCGCATAGTTCTATCCTGCTTCAAACGCTCCACCATCATCCCAAACCAGAAGAAGCAAAAAGTCACCGGACTCAATGACTGCAGACCTGTTGCCTTAACATCTGTGGCCATAAAGTTATTTGAAAATGGATGAAAGATGGTGCTAGCATATCTGAAGGACATCTCTACACCTTTGCTGGACCCCTTGCAGTTTGCCTATAGAGCAAACCGGACTGTGGATGATGCAGTCAACATGGGACTGCATTATACCCTACAACAGTGGTTCTCAAATATCTAGTGGTACGTGGAAGAATCGCTGAATAATAAAATGAACACTTTTTTAACCCTTTGACAATAACACAGTGATCAGAAAGCATTGGCTGTTCCTTGAAGCGGATAATTACACCAATGTGCCAAAATGTTTACTTTACTGCTTCGCGTCATCAGATGTTAAAAAAATCTGCTTGGCGCTGAGGATGAGGATGAGGCGCGCGGTGCTTGCAGTGTGTGCGGTGCGGAGCAGACACGAACCAGAGAAGCCCTTCTGTTCTGCAGACTAGTCCTGCAAATTCAGGAACTTCCCTATGCTGCATCATTGGTAAAATAATTATTACGAAGTAGTTTGAGAAAAATAATGCCTGCTTTCGATATATAATGTTATTTGTTTTGTAAAGCAGCGTGGCTTTCGGTTTAGTTTGTTACCTCAGATTTGTGCTAATTCATTTGGGTGTGATTCAAATGGCACGAGACACAGAACAGACTCAAGTAACTTTGCTATGCTTGAAGCTTAAAGGTAGAACATAATTAAAGTTACTCTCCGTGTGCACAGACGGAGGGACTGCGAACTGTACCCGAGTCTGCTTGAAAACAGTGGTCAGTGTGCGGTTAACGCAAATCTCATGTGATCTCATTAGCACCAAATCACGGAAATACTGCACGTATTGGTCAAGCACTGTATATATGCATTTAATCACTCGCTTTTCTGACACACACAGGCCTACTGTAAATGACGAGCCATAAGCAGATCTTATTTCTAATTTTAATATGTAATTCCAAATCATATTAAAATACAAGTTAACGTTTAGATTTCAAAGACATACAAATGTGCCATATGTACATACAATATATATCTCAAAATGTATTAAAAATGTGTATATATATATTTATGTGACACAGCCATTATTCATCTGGTCCAAGCAACATTTCCAGGTTTAGATGAATAGGCTACTACAGCAGTTTTCTTTTTTACTATTTTAAGAACAGTGCCTTTTTTTAACTAACTTTTAAAAGCACATTTTAATTTAAACTGTAAAGTTTTTGTGTCTGCAAGCACAGTTAATGTTCAAACTATTTATAATGTTTAAAGTGGCCGACAATAATACATATTTTTAATAACTTAATCAGCCTCGTTTTTGAACTGTGCAGTGCTGTAGCTGCTTAATTTTGCCTACTACGCTACTGTATTTCAATACCAGTCATTATGGTGGTACTTGGAGAGACAATTTTTTTCTGAGGTGGTACTTGGTGAAAAAAGTTTGAGAACCACTGCCCTACAACATCTGGACAAACCAGGGAACTAGGCAAGGATTCTGTTTGTGGACTTCAGTTCTGCCTTCAACACCATCGTCCCATCACTGCTTGAGCACAAACTGACCCAGCTCTCTGTTCCTAGCTCTGTCTGTCAGTGGATCACTAGCTTTCTGACAGACAGACGACAGCTAGTCAGAAAGGGCAAAATCACGTCCGACAGCCACACCATCAGTACCCCCAGGGATCTCCCCACTGCTCTTCTCCCTGTACACCAACGACTGCACCGCAAAAGATCCCTCCGTCAAGCTCCTGAAGTTTGTTGACGACACTACTGTTATCGGCCTCATCCGGAACGGACACGAGTCTGAATACAGACAGGAGGTGGAGCGGCTAGCTTTATGTTGCAGATACAACAACCTGGAGCTGAACATGCTCAAAACGGTGGAGATGATAGTGGACTTTAGGAGAAACCCTCCTACACTCCCCCCACTCACCATCATGAACAGCACTGTGGCTGCAGTGGAGTCATTCAGGTTCCTGGGCACCACCATCTCTCAGGATCTGAAGTGGGACACTCACTCTATTGTGAAGAAAGCCCAGCAGAGACTGTACTTTCTTCGTCAGCTGAGGAAGTTCAGCCTGCCACAGGAGCTGCTCGTACAGTTCTACCCAGCTGCTATTTAATCTGCACTTCAATCACCGTCTGGTTCGGCTCAGCTGCCAAAACCGACCTCCGTAGACCACAGTGAATAGTCCTGACTGCTGAACGAATAACTGGCACTACCCTTCCTACACTTCAAGAACTGTACTCTTCCACAGTGAGTAAAAGGGCTCGCAAAACCACCCTGGACGCCTCGCACTCAGCACACTTCCTGTTTGAACTGTTACTGTCTGGCCGGCGCTACAGAGCACCGAGCACAAAAACTGCCAGACACAGGAAAAGTTTCTTTTCCTCAGGCCATATACCTCATGAACAGTTAATATTTTTCCTATTGTGCAATAAACGTTTCTCATACATACTTCTACACAGCACCTTTTAACAACATACGATGCAATACTTTTCCTTACGCATTTGTACACAGCACCTTATAACCTGTATATTTATAACAAATCTGTACATACATTTCAACATCCAGATCTTTTGGACTGCCTGCATCTCTGTTTATTGTTTATCGTTTTTTTTCATATTTATTTTGTGTTGTCACTTTATGTACACTGGAAGCCAAAGCAAATTCCTTGTGTGTGAAGCACACTTGGCAATAAAACTGATTCTGATTCTGATATTAGTTCTACCAACAACAGTTTTCATGTTTATCTAACAAATAACAGAACAAAATGTTCTATGTTTGCTGAAAGCAAGTAGGAAAGAAAGATACATAATGCATTTAATAATAATGTTTAGAATTAAAATTAAATATGCAAGGCTCAAATAAAAATCAAATAACTTTTTTATTATTGTGTCAAAAACACAATATAAATTCAGTAAAAATTCACCAAAGGTTTGACATGAGCCACCTTCAGCATTATTCATGTTTGGACACAGCTATTACTCAATGTTTCCACTCATTTGTAAATTTTAAAACATCGTCTCAACATAAAATGACAGTTATTAGTGTTTAAAAACACATACACAAACAAGAAAAACAACAACTAATTTAAGTAAACTTTAAATTACACTACACTGAATCAATGTAAAGCATACTATACTGTTTTGGCAGGTGAACAATGTATATAAATTCAAAACAGACATAAAAGTATGACTAAACCTCAAGAAAATCGCAGTTTAAACCATATAAAAAACATTTTGTATTTGTTGATATATCAAAATGGAATCCAATAATATTGCATATTACAACTTAAAACTTAGTAGAGTTTAGTATGCTTAACATTATAAAAAAAACTTTGTATTCATTTTTGTCTTTGTAGTCTTTGTATTAGTTCATCAAAAAAAGGTACGTTTTTGTCATTGAAGCACCATATTTGTTGTTAGACAAACTAAGTATTAACCTTACACAATTCAAATAAAAAAAATTATTTCAGTTTACTTTGAAAATTTTGTTCAGTAAACTTCGTTTGTTGGCTTTTTACAGTGTACATGTTGTAATGTAGTTAACATAATTGTTTTAACAAATTTAATGGGACTTAACATAAAACAACTAAGTTGTCTAAAAAATTCCTCAAGAATTGCATTGTTTCAGCTCATTTTAAATTAGTAGTTTAATAAGCAGCTCATTTGTTTGATTGTAGTGCTAATAAACTGATCATATTATCTATTGTTGCCAGTTGTTACATCCACGGCATTCTTTTGGTTATGTTGAATGGCTTTATTTATTGGCTTCATTCATGCATTCGTTTTCTTTTTGGCTTAGTCCCTTTATTAATCCGGGGTCGCCACAGCGGAATGAACCGCCAACTTATCCAGCATATGTTTCACGCAGTGCATGCCCTTCCTGCTGCAACCCATCACTGGCAAACATCCATGCACTCTCATTCACACTCACATTAAGGACAATTTAGGAAACCCATGCATTTTTATGACAGTTTTTGTAGTCAACAAACAAATTGGAATCTCAGTTAATACTTGCTTCACATACATAAATATATACAGGTAAGGGTTCTGTACTTATAAATGAACCAACTACACTTGAAAAAAAAAGTTTTTTGTTTTTGTAGTCTGTATGAAATGAACGCGAGTTACAGTCCGTCCTGTCAAACGCACATCACATGACAGCAACAACTCAAACACCCACAAACTTGTAAACAAAGAGTTGCTGTGATTTCTGGAGGAGATTCGCCATCAAGACCAAGTTGTGAATTACAATTATTGTGATGCATTATCCAGAGGATGATAATGTGTTGAACCGCCATAAATGAGGTTGGTGTCGTGATCTCGTTCCTTTCAAGTTTTTAACGGTTGGTGTTTAATTTTATTGGTGATTCCAAAAATGTATTGTAATCGTAACCTTGGCAAACAGTTTTGGAGAATTTGATGTTTCCCCACTCAGACAGAATGCCCACGCATACTGCCCGAGAGGCGTTTCAAAGATGGCTGCCAAGTGAAATGACTTGCCTTAAAGGGACTTTGGCAGTACTGATCAATGAATGTAAAAAAATGGATGACGCGAAAACACCTTTTCCAATTGTACTCTTTGAATGCAAAATGCCTCATGATGGGCACAAGCTGCAAAAAACTGCTGAAATTGGAGCCTGGGCATGCACAGAAGGGATTACCTGATGGAGCCAGAGGTGGATCCACAGAGTCAAACTTACAACCAAACACTTTTACGTAAATCAACCACACCCCCTAAACCTCTCATTTGGCCGCCTGTATGCTACCAAAATAAATATAAGCACTTACATTTAAAAACACGTAATAATATACGATTTATTAAAAACTGTGTGATGTAAGCTGTTTTTAAGAATTTAATAATGACATTATATGTTGGATGCAAAATAAATAAGCTATGAGAACAAAATTATTTATCTTATAATGGGTTGTTGGTATTTATTATCTTCATAGGGGTAGAAATAACATTTGTAAAATATAAAAAATAACATGTAAACAACACATCCATTTTTAGAAAGGTTTTATTTTAATTAACAATCAACAGGACCCAAAATATCATGGACAGCTATTTGTCATTGGGGGACAAATTGTGCATTTATGTTAGCAAAAGATACAGCAACATTTCTAAACATCAACAGGATATATTTAAAATAATACTATATAAAATAATCTTTATCAATTTGTACAATAAACTTTGCAGTATTAATACATCAGCCGATGTCTATTAGCTGCTGCTGCATTAATTTTAATGTTTATTAGATGTTTTAAAATAAAAGGCCAACGGTAAATGATGTATATAATATTGTATATGAGTTATTGTATAATGATGGTTTGTTCTATAGACTATCGAGAGAAAAAAATAGCTTAAAGGGGCTAATAATTTTGACCTTAAAATAGTTTTTAAAAAATTCAAAAACTGCTTTTATTCTAGCCGAAATAAAAGAAATAAGACTTTCTCCAGAAGAAAAAATATCAGACATACTGTGAAAATTTCCTTGCTCTGTTAAACATCATTCATTCATTTTCTTGTCGGCTTAGTCCCTTTATTAATCCGGGGTCGCCACAGCTGAATGATCCGACAACTTATCCAGCATTTGTTTTACGCAGCGGATGCCCCTCCAGCCGCAACCCATCTCTGGGAAACATCCATACATTCTCATTCACACACATACACTACGGACAATTTAGCTTACCCAATTCACATGTAACGCATATCTTTGGACTTGCCTATTTCTTTATTCCATTAAACACAAAATAAAATATTTTAATGAATGACAAAAACCTGTAAACATTGTTTTCTCTAGTGCTTGTTTTTTTTCTACAGGAAAAAACAAAACACTACACAGCAAAAAACTCACTGTAAATTAAACTTTTTAATTTGAGTTTAACTTAACACTCCTTCCATTTTGGAGTTTAAAATAACACTTTCTAAAGTGTGGAATTTGTACATTACTCACAGAGTTCATTTTAACACTGTAAGAGTTTATTCTTACATCAAACTGGAGTGTGTGTGTTACCCTTCAACGTTTTAATATATTACCTTTTTTTCCTATATTATCAATTGGTGTGTGTGTGACATAACAGTGATCAAATATGTTGAAAATAGTTTTAATTTATTAAATGTTCATTAATCTTTTCAGAAATAATTTCAATACATTCAACTCTTGCCAAAATGCGACAATGACACGTTTCAAGTTTAAGTAAAACATGATCACTGTTCGAAAGAACCAGTTCGAGTAAAAAAAGCTTAACTTTTCATAGTGGGAAATACACTGTGTTCGACAGAAGAAAGAAACTTTGGAGAACCACCCAGAGGATAACTAGTGACTAAATTTTCATTTTTGGGTGAACCCTTTATTGAAACTGAATTGTATCGAGTTTATTAGCAGCACCCTGTTTATAGGCCAACTGTTCTATTTACTATCATTTAAATGCTCTATATACAAATACAAACTACCGCATCTTGATCTTCGCGCTCGTGATGTCGTGAACGTCGCGTTTTTAAGACGCAAGTTAAACCGTTCCTTCACTTTCTCCATTGTATCCTCACGCTGACGGCACTAGGACCGCGCGCAGAAGCAGTACAGCGGCAGCAGCGTCTCTTTGTTCAGCGTGCAACATCTCATCTCCTCCTCCTCCTCCTCTCGCGCTCCGCAGTGACTCTCCGCTCCCCATCATCACTGCTACACTGGTCTGGATGATTGCAGCGGCAGCAACATGGCTGTGAATCTCAGCAAGAACAGACTGGCCCTCTTAACAGCCTACCAGGACGTTATCAACGAGACTTCGTCGAACGACTGGTAAGATAATATTGGAAGACTCCTTTTTTTTGTTTGGCGTCACTTCATCGCATTGAATGGAATGAAACTTGCGTTGCAGAGAATGGGATGCTAGGATTAAACGCGTTTGGGATGCATTCTTGATCTCGTGCTTTCTATTGCTCAAATCCTTCTGTCTATTTGTGTGTAAGAATCGATTTTTTTATGCTCTAATCAAAATAGTGATTTATTCATAACTGCATTTGATTACATTTTGGAGCCTGAAATGAACAATTTTGTCATTTTGTCGGCATCTCTTTAGCTTGTAGTTTGCTGTACTCGAATCGTACAGTAGGTTGCAGTTCATGTTTAGACCTCCAGAGAGTTGTGCAAGGGATTCTTCTGTACTGTTTGCTCAGTTCATAGGAGTCTTCTTATAGAGCCAATTGGAAAGCATGACCAGATTATCAAAAAAGCGAACATATTTAGAGCTTTTCCAATTATTTTACCTAATTAATTGAAGTATATTGAGAGCCTCTTTTCATTTGCATGGCCGAAGATAGATGGGCGAGGCAAGAGCTGTCAATCAATTTATCCTTGTGTGCTCTTATCACTGTCTTTTGTACCAAATAGAAGTGTAACCATCTGTATTGGAGCTCTTTGTATGGCTTATATGTGTTTTGTGTGGCCCTCGTGGTTGTGCGTGTTGTACGGGACAGTAAGGTGTCGGATCTCTTTGTGTTGAAAATGAAACTGTGGATCATTGTTGGTTCAGCACCCCTGTGTTTAAATTTTTGGTTTGAGTAATGTCCAGAAAATGTATCCTCATGCAGGGCTGGATACTCTGACTCTGGATATATGATGACTCATGATTGACCAATATGTTGGTCAGGCCCAATGCTTAGCTAATGTTTGGGCTTTTTGGCATAATCAGCATTGGACTCTCCCTGTTTGTACAATTTAACAGTGTCAGTTGTAAAGTCTACCACAGCCTTGCTTGGGAATCATTTTAATGAATAATGTTTTGAAGATTCTTTGGAGAAAAGTCTTTATGGTATTTATTTAATTACATTTCTTTATTTATCAATGTATTTACGAATGCATGTTGTTTAGCACAATCGCCTCACAGCAAAGGTCGCTGATTCGAGCCTCGGCCGGGTCCATTGGCATTTCTGTGTGGAGTTTGCATGTTCTCCTCATGTTGGCATGGGTTTCCTTAGGGTGTTCTGGTTTCCACCACAAGTCCAAAGACATGCGCTGTAGGTGAAATGGGTAAGCTAAATTTGCCGTAGTGTATGTGTGGGAATGAGTGTGTGTAGATGTTTCCCAGTGATGGGTTGCGGCTGGAAGGGCATCTACTGCGTAAAACACATGCTGGATAAGTTGGCGGTTCGTTCCGATGTGGCGACCCCAGATTGAAAAGGGACTAAGTCGACAAGAAAATGAATGAATGGATAATACATCTTTACTATCTTACTATCTAACCTATCTTGACAGACATATTTAGAACAAGAGTCATTTGATTGCATATTAAAATAATATATTCATAGATCATGTAATACAGCTAATTAATTGTTATTTAATTTTTTTTATACTCTGCCAGTATCACTAGTTTTCTTTCCCATATTTGTACAGGTACAGGTCGAAATAATTATTTTCTTATTTTTAATCATGGAGTATATATGGAGTCGCTAGACCTTAACTGTGTTATTACACTCATTTATTACGGTTGTTACACATTTTTAGCATATTATTTTCCACCACGATACTTGCAATGTCATAGTAGACATGTGTGTGTAATATGATTTACATGTATATAAAATCAGTTTAGATAAATTACTTCTTAATCATTGTAAACACCTAAATCGGACATCTCGTCTTTTACCCATGTTTTGTGGTCTGTATCTTTATTTACAAAAATATATCATCAGTCATAACAACTATTTGGGATTATTAAACAGATTTATGCATAAATATGAATATTATATTGGTTTTCGGACACCCTGCTTTCTCGAATATTCAGTATTACCATTAACAAATGATATGAGCCCATAATGACTGACCACCAATGACAATCATAGTTGAATTCAAAGTCATGGTTCCCAGAGAACTAATATCATTGTAGCCACAGTGGCTCATATTGTTCATATTTAGACAAATAGACCCTGTTTCAAAATAAGTAATTTTTTTCTCTCCCCAAATGGCATCACCATAGCACTTAGATCATTTAAATCCTATGGTGGATGAGGAGATTCCCCCCCAAAATGTGTAAATCAATTTGGGTATCCAGAAATGCGCTATTTAAACATAAGGAATTATTTTTTTCATTTGTTATTATTTCATTTATTATTTCAATTATTTTTATGTCAAGAAATGAATAGTTCCGCTAATAGTTCTAGGAACTATATAAAAAAGTTCCCCTTGGGTTGAAAGTGCTTGAAGTTACAATTCTTAATTTTTCTCACTGTTTAGTGTAGACAATTGCATATAGATAAAAGATTACGAAACTACTTGAGATTATTAATTAGATTTATGCATAAATATTAATATTATATTGGTCTTTGACACCCTGCTTTCTCAAACATCCAGTATTAACATTACCATGCATTTGAACCCATATTGACTGACCACCAATGACAATCATAGTTGTTATAAAATCAAAGTAACTAGCCACCAGGCCATGGTTCCCAGAAAACTAATCTCATTGCAGCCACAATGGCTCCTATTGTTTGTATTCTTAAGACAATACACCCTGTTTCAAAATAAGTTCTTTTTAAATTGGCATTAGAGCACCAAAATCATATAAATCTGGTGGTGGATGAGGAGATTACCCCCCAAAATGTGTGAATTGCTTAGAGTCCCCAAAAATGCGCTATATAAATGTAAGGAATCATTATTTCCAGTTTCCACCAAGAAATGGGTACTTCCACCAATAGTTCTTGGAACTATAAAATAGTTCTTCCAGGTTAAATTCGCTTGAATTTAAAATTCTCAGTTTGTTTTACCATCGTTTAGTGTAGATAAATGCCTAGATAAAAGTGCAGACAAACGCATTTGAGAATATAAACTAGACCAGATTTGATGAGGATCATCTGCTTGAGCAGAAAATCACCACTTTGGGAGTCTGTCTAATTGATCTCGGTACAATTTTGAAACAAATGGACATAAAATCAATCACTTTTTTTTCTCCAGAAGGATTCAGATTCTCTCGTTCTCATCGAGATGTTTGTTTTCTGCTTCAACACTCTGTAATTTGCTTGATTATATGATTATTGCTTTGAATAAACTGATGTCCCAGAGTTGCCCCTTTATGCACAGATGACGTGAGGGGAAGAAAGACAAAGACTTTCAGCCTCTGTAAACAGTTGCCTTCCATCAAATTCACCCTTAAACCTTGGTCCAGACAATGCTTTTGTCCTACGTGCGTCAAACCACATGACTACACCAGATGCAAACACAACTTTCTACTCTTTCCTGTAAGCAAAACTCATTATAGGCTTTTACTCACATAGCTAACCTTATCACCAAGTACGTCTGTCATTGTTTGAGTTAACTCACATTCCTCTTCCTGGTATTTATCCATGTGGCATTACAATACAACCAACACCAATCTACTAAGCATATTTGTGAAACCTTACCACAAAGCAACTCTGTTTAAAAGATGACGTCAAGCCTGCAGGGTCATCAACACTTTACTAACCACCATTCACTGGCAATGGCACCTAAGGGTAGACTTCAAAACAGAGTAGATCAAAACTGCTGAGGCGCATTGGACATGAAATCAAATTGTCTCGAGTGCACGTGTAAGGTTGGAGGACAGGGTCTGGGATGTCCTGTATGGGGCATCATCCTTTTTAAAAAAGGAGTTTGATATGTGGAGAGCCTTAGGGTTTTAAAAAGACATGCTTTTGAAGTCAGACAAGGAAAGGTTGGGTATCAGAGTACTCTCAAATATCAAACCAAAATTGTTGCAAAGAATGTTCAGGCTGCTAGTCTGAAGAAAGAATATGGATATTTGACTCTCAGAGCAGATAATGACTTCAAGAATAATTATGCTGACTAAGGATAGTGAAGCCAGATCTTCTGGACTCTTTGTATAAGCTTTCTTCGACCTTTGTTCCACTTGGTGTTTAAGCTCATTTTCAAGTTTGAGACACATTAATGTTTCTATTCAAGAAACAAACTACTTTTATTGTAAATAGACTCATTTTACAACTCCCCTAGAGTTAATCAGTTGAGTTTTACCATTTCGTTCAATACATTCATCTGATCTCCCGGTCTGACAAGATCATTTTAGCTTAGCTTAGCATAAATCATTGAATCGGATTAGACCAATAGCATCTCCCTCAAAAAAGTACAAAATATATTTTTTAGAGTTTTGCTAACTTTCCCATTTCAAGCTTGACTTAATGATTGAACCATACAATCTTTTGTATTTTCAAGTAAAATTAAATATTACACATCAGCAGTCCAGTCTAGATTAAATATAGAGATTTAAAAGGCAGAAATGGTACAACAAGCATATTGTCAACACTTTACTCAGCTGTCTTATTTAATGAATCAGTGATATTGAAATGGGAGCAGTTACCAACTGCTTGAAATTCTTCATATAGGTCTCTGTGTCTTTCAGGTGCTTCGCTAAATGAGTTGTTTTAGTACAGTGTTTCTCAACCACAATTCTAGAGACCAACCAACACTACATGTTTTGGATATCTGCTTTGTCTGTTACACCCATTACAGGTTTTTTAGTCTCTGCTAATGTGCTAATGATCTGAATCAGGTGTGTATGGTTAAGGAGACATGGAAAATGTGCAGAGCTTGTGGTCTTCCAGGAACATGGTTGAAAAACACTCAATATTTTTAAATATTATTTAATATTTAGTTAGCACTGATCTGTAGCAACTCTTGAATATTGACTTGTTCATTTGCCTCAAATCTGAAATAGTGAGAGAAAAAGCCAGTATCGATACTAACCAAAAGCAAGATTGTATCGTTTTAATAATTTCAGTATTGATATGTATCGAAATGTATCAATACTTTTGATAACGCTAATACCTACATATACAATAAATACTTAAACTAAATCTGTCATGAAAGTGGACACATTTCTAACCCTCATTTATTGCATGGTTGTGTTTGGATCAACAGAACAGCATCTTTGTACCAGGTGTAAGGAGCTTTTCTCCTGGGTTTTGTCTATGAGTTTTCATCCATCCATGAATCTGTAAATAAAACAATTATTTGGCTTTTCTAATTTCAATAGATAGTCAAATGGAAAATAAAATTTCTGTCATCATTTACTCACCCTTTATTGGTTTCAAACCATTTTGAGATTCTTTCTTCTGTTAAACAAACAAAAAACGACGTTTTGAAGAATGTTGAAAACTGGTTACCATTGACTACCAATCCTACTATTGTTAGGGCTGTGCAATATGGACAAAATAATCATATTGCGATTTATTTTGAACGAATATTGCGATTGCGATTTTATTTGCGATTTTGGCAAATGTTTTGTCTTTTTCAAACAAGCTACAAACACACATTCTAAATATATTGAGTGCACAAGAGGTGTATAACAGAGAACATGAACAAAAATCTAAATAAATTAATAGATAAAATTGCAGCCTTACGCGATTTAAATCACGATTTAAATCACAATTTTTTTGCGACTGCGATTAATTGCACAGCCCTAGTTACAGGTTTTCAGCTTTCTTTTGTGTTCAACAGAAGAAAGAAACTCATAAAGATTTGGAACCACCTGAGGGTGCGTAAATAGTGAGTAAATTTATTTTTTGAGGTGAAGCATTGCAGCAGTGATACAGCTGCATATGCCATTTCTTTAAAATTCAGTGCTGTTGGAGATTTCTGGGGACCCAATGATCGCACTGCAGGGCATCAAGGCACAGGATGTCTTGTGTAACACTGCAGCAGGAAAAGGCAGGAAAAACACAGTCCTTGCAGATCTTTCCAATGCTATTTTTAAGCTAGTTTTTTTTTTGAATAAAAAAAATCACAAATGCCCATTATAGCAATAGATAAATTCCAATAAATCAACTAGACCTCTTAAAATGTGAAAAATAAGAAAAATATGAAAAATATGAAAAATGTATTAACAAATAAGATTTATGTATTCTGATTTCATATAAAATTTCCATTAATTTGGATTATATACTTTTAACATAACTGATCAATAAACTTTAGGTGATTGATATTTGTTGGTTCAACAGAAATGAAACAAGTAAGAGTAAGATTTTTATTATAATATCAATAAATCCAATGTGTTTTAAATACTTTTTATTAATCCATCTATTGTGTGGAGTATGGAGCTGCATCAATTTTGCCTCCAAATGATAAGTAAACCAATCTAATAGTATTTAACTAATTGGATCTGGAATAGCTAGATATAATTATACCATATTCATATCTTTTAACTGATTAAATCTATCAGTATTCAATTCCACTGATTTTAAAGGGGTGGTCCAGAGCATACTTTTAAGGCTTGGTTGTGTTTATAGGTTGCAAAGCAATGTGTGCTCATGCTTCACTTATAGAAAATCACGTTATTTGTTCATATATCTTACTTTGATTATATACAGCTACTTAGCTTACATGAAAACGACTGTCATATTTCCTAGTTCCTCTGAAAGCCCGCCCTCAAGAGGCTCTGATTGGTCAGCTAACATAATGGCAGCATCACACCTCTACTAGCACATGCCTCTGCTGTGTAAATATTGTCAGTCAGTGTAACCGTAAATGACCTTTGTCAAATGCAAGCTATATATTTTTTGTATAAGTCTCTTGAACATAATTAAGATTAAACTGTAAGCGCTTCTCTCTTTGTGTCGTGTCCTTTGAAAACCCAAATACAGAAACAGAAGAAGCTCTGGGGAAATAGCAGCATTTGGACGCCATTTTAGCTTTACTATAACATCACAGTGTCTCTGGCCACGCTCCTTTAATGCACGTAAGGGTTTTTTACATCATTAACCAGGATGTATTTGTTGTAGTCCCCGAACTTTGTTCGCTGTAGGCTTTGCTAAGCTAACTCTGTAAAAGCCAATGTCTCCCTTTGCGTTGAATTTGGAGTGTATTACATTCAGAGATTTTGTTTATGTTCACACAGCTACAATACACATCAACAAAAATGTAAATATGATATTGTAGTGGAGCACATCTTTAAGAAATCTGAAATATACATTTACAAAAAACTGACAAATAAAATAAAATCAGATGGTTACAAATGGTTAATGATTAACTTCATTGTGATCGTGAGGGTAAATTAAAGTGAAATAATGGAAGATATTTGTTCTTTCATTAACATCATGCAGCTCACGAGTGGAAGAGCTGGAACGAAGGCTTATAAAAAAAGGATCCAGATGGCAATTGCTTCATAAATCGTTTGTTTTGGCACAATGAAGCAAAGTGTGTGTACCTTTTTTTGTTGCGCTTTCTCAGATCACGTTTCAACAACAATCCCATGTTCAGTAAGTAGGCAAAGCAGTAGGTTGCTCTTGGTGGACGTTCGAACACATTCGACCAAAAGAGTGCTTACACTACAAAAGCAATCCAATCAAAGTCACATTGGACTACCTCTAGATGTGGTTGAAAGTGTACAATCTCAAAACATTTTACAGCCTATTTACACCTGAATGAAATGACAATCTTAATACTAAGCCTGTCACTGTAATCAATATATCGACTTTTCGTGCAATATTTAGAGATGATTCAATAATTTTTGCCATTGAAAAATATATTTACAAATTCACAAAAACCGTTAAAGCCAATTTACATTGAGACTTTTTACGTTCTACATCACCGTGTCAAAGCTTATAATTGAACAATTACCTAATGGTACATTTAATAACATATATAATAGGCCATTTTATCTAAATAATCTTAAGAATGCAAAGCCTTTTAAAGTGTTTATGGCTATTTGCATTATAATGCTGTTGTATAGTCATTATATAATCAGTGGCATAAAATGATCTCAAAATCACAATAATATATCACAACAATTTCTATGACAATATATCGCACAGCAAAAATTCCTTATCATGACAGGCCTAATTAATACCAGGTGTAAACAGGGCCACAGAGGTCATTCATTAATTTTCTCGTCAACTTAGTCCCTTTATTAATCTGGGGTCGCCACTGCGGAATGAACCGCCAACTTATCCAGCATATGTTTTACACAGCGGATGCCCTTCCAGCTGCAACCCATCTCTGGGAAACATCCATACACACTCATACACTACAGACAATTTAGCCTACCCGATTCACCTATATGTCTTTGGACTTGTGGGGGAAACCGGAGCACCCGGAGGAAGCCCATGCAACCACGAGGAGAACATGCAAACTCCACGGGACCCAGCCGGGGCTCGAACCAGCGACCTTCTTGCTGTGAGGCGAACATGCTACTCACTACACCACCGTGGTGCCTGGCCATAGAGGTTCTAAAGTGATATACTGTAGGTGGAAGTCAATTTGGGAGATGTTGATGAAAAATTATTGGGTTCTTAAAAAGACATTTCACTGTAAAAAAAAAAAAAAGAATTCTCGATTTTAACAGTAAAAAACTGTAAAATGCTATAATAAAAATCTGTTACCTAGTTACCAGTAAGTTTACTTAATATATATGGTGAATAAATGTTAATTTATAGGGGTGTCAAAATTAATTGTTTCTTTGGTGCACTGCAATGCAGACGCTGACAATTCGATATCGGTTCAGTAATAGATCATACCCAGACTTTTTCTTGATTTCTATAAATCATTTGATTCCATTGAGTTTTCTTTTTATTCTTAAATCCTTAAGTACTTTTGGTTTTGATCCTAATTTTATTAATGCTATTAAAACTTTGTACAGTAATGCTAATGCTTCTGTGAAATTACAACATGGTACCACTCGTAGATTTAACATTAATAGAGGCATTCGTCAAGGCTGCCCTATTGCACCTTATGTGTGTGTGTGTGTGTGTGTGTGTGTGTGTTTATGTATTATGATTTCTACACTCTTAAAACAAACGGTTCTATATAGAACCAAAAATGGTTCTATCAAGCGCTTCATATATGGAACCCCAAAAAGGTTCTATATAGAACCATTTTAAGGGTTCATTAAATAGAACCCCAAATGGTTCTTTGAATTCAAGTTAGATGGTTCTATTTAGAACCATTTAAGGGTTCTTTTTATTTATTATTGAATTATTGTTACTTATTAATGAATAAAAAATAAAACCAATCCAGACAATTCAAATTGTTTAAATTTATTCAATTCATTATACAAAATATTTTTTTAAATATTTAAAATTGCACCTCTGCATACTTTGCATTGGACAGCAGATCTACCTTAACAGTTTAATGGCATTCAACACTGTAATTGTAATGACTTCACTTTTATAAGCTTTTTTACTGTTTGAACAAATACAGAGCTTAACTTTCACACATCTCTAAAATGAAGAGAAATATATCACAATGCAGATAGAAACAATACACAAACAATCAAAACATTAATTAAATAACACTACAATTTCAAAAAGTTGATGGTACCTGCATGTATTGGTCATCACAACATCCATTTTTATACATAATTTAATAAAAAACATTACTAAAACATTGCAGAATGATTAGACAAAACACTGCGAACAGCCATTTCACAACCTGCAGCATGTCCATGTCTGTCAGCCTCTCTTATAAGGTAAATAGTTTTGTCCATGGGTGGCACAGTGGCTCACTGGTTAGAACTGTCACCTCACAGCAAGCAGGTCACTGGTTCGAGTCCCGACTGGGCCAGTTGTCATTTCTGTGTGGAGTTTGCAAGTTCTCCCAGTGTTCATGTGGGTTTCCTCTGGGTGCTCCGGTTGACCCCACAGTCCAAAAGCATGTGTACGGTATAGGTGAATTGGCCATAGTGAGTGAATGTGTGTAGATCTATGAGAGAGTATATGGGTGTTTCCAAGTGCTGGGTTGTGGCTGGAAAGGGCAGATTAGTTGGTGATTCACTCCACTGTGGTGCCTCTGATAAATGAGGAAGTAGAAGGATAGCGAGTGAGTGTTGTCCATTGTAATGCTGACACTTCAAGCCTTGGTGGAATCAGGAGAGCTGCTGAATCCTGGATGGTGTAGGACCTTTGGATTTCTGTAAAACAATATTTTAATGTTGAGTACTTTTAACCAATTAACATGTCATCAAATAGAATTACAGTTATAATTAATACAATTAAAGTGTGTGTGAGTGTGTGTGTGTGTGTTTGGGGCAAATAGTATGTAGTATAGGTGGTAGTTACCTTCTGCGGTTTCCTCTGCTGGTCCAATGAGACTGGAGTCATGGACCACTTCCTTCTTTCCGTCCCCTTTGGCCCATTTCTTTTAAAGATGTTTCTGTGTTCTTCACCAAGTTTTCTATGCAGCATCCTAAATGCAAAAAAAACATTTTGGTTACTTCATGTGTAAGTTTCCAAATGACAGATTTTCAGCAATACAAGTTTCTTAAAGTCATCATGGACGCAAAACTATTTGGCACACAATGTAACAGTGTTTACTCACAAGCTCTGGCACTCCAAGAAGAAGAAACTGCTCCATTAGTTCTGCAAACCCCTCCATAATCTGTACTCTGGAAAAGGGTGTTCATTCGGTTCTTGACTTATGAGTATCTGGTGTCGCATTCCAGGTCCATCACAATCTGAGGTAGGAAGACAGCATTGTACAGTGTGGAAATATGAATTTATAATACAGAATTAATCTACCTTTGGCATAAAATGTATTGAACTGAACTTGCCTTGTGTTAGGTTCCTCAGAGTACAGTTCACTTCCTTTTCATCCCATTATTTTGTTTCATTTTGCAAGATGATAGATGAGCTCACCACTGAAATCCCTTCATTTTTAAATTTGTTTTGAAGACATTGCAACAAATCCTGTAGGCAAATTTACACTTTCTTTTAAAACATATTTTTTCTTTGCAGGACTTTTTAATAAGCAATGACCTTAATATTCTCACTGTACAAACAGCAGCAATAAGTAATAGAACATTTATGTGATAAATATATTATTTCAGTACACAACAACCAAGTCTGACATATGCATGTTATAAATACAATATTTACCAGGTGTCCTTGTTGATGATAATTGTGTCACAATTATGGATGTAACGCATGTCCTTCTTTAAGCTGGGATCCTTCCTCTTCAAAGCTATTTGTGTCCTGCAGCCCAGGTTACAATACAATGTTAAAGTCTTTTATAATATTCATTTCATTATACTTAATACAGTTTGTTTAGAATTAAAAGCAATTAATACATACCGAACACAAGATTTATGATGCAGTTCAGTTTCCAGGCTGTTTGAAGAAAAGAAAGATATACATTAAAATATGAATTTTAAACTTATTTAGCACAATATATACATATATGTAGGCTATATTTAACAAGGTTCAACAATTCACAATACATTTAGCCTGCATGTTTGTATGTCCTGCATAAATAACACCTGATCTTTCAAACTATGGATTATTAAAATATGTTTTGGCTTTAAAAGGTTTCAATAATACACTTAGCAATCATCACAATAGCGCGTGCATAGACTCGGGCGGGCACGAGCGCGGCATGCTCCCTTGCGGTTTTAATGCAGACTAGACTGCGTGTACACTACTTTATAGAGTTTAGCCCGAGTTAAACTCAGCTAAACTCACACACGAACAAGCTGGAAGTACTTGTTTGTTCAAGGTTGGAGATAAAAACTGCACGAAAGCGGAAATCGGCTCATAAGAAGTTACCATTAAAAGAGCGTGCACGCGCTTCACGCTCCCTCTCGGAGCCTGCCATCGAATAACGCAGCTGTTTTATTGTTATTGATATTTTAATTAATACTGACAAACAAATAAAGCGAAACTGTAACTTATTTCGAACAAAAAGCAGAGCAAAGTCAGCTTGACACAGATTTCTGAAGCGAAGGCTGTCGACAGAGGCAATCAGAAACTTACAAGCACAGTATTAATCCATATTAACGTTACCCCTTATTCAGTCTGTCACCATATAACACAAGGGAAGAGAAACATTACCCCGTAATACAAAATATTTCATTATTATAGTTTTAAAAGAGTAATAACGTACCTGAATGATAGAGCCGCAATAGCGGAGTTCTCCTTTTCAAAAATTAACCGTCACTCTCCAGGCTCTTCACCACCTGTTCACCATCAGTCCACCAATGAATGACGTCACCAGAGGGCTTTTTCATGATTATTAGTTTAAAATAATGTATTAAACCATAACAACACACTGTACAGTCTGAATAAACTGGTTATTTAATTAATTTCCCTAAATAATTTGTCAAAATTTTTAAATATTAAGCATTTACAAAATATTAGTTATATGGTAATGCACAAACCTGCATGAAACAAAAATCCCATCATACATTGATTAGGTTTTTGACCATAACAGTCATTTTATGAGGTTTTGACTCAAAAAGCTTTGTCTTTCTGTGTTATAGCTTATTATTATTTATAATCTTTACTATATAATTATGTCATAAATCTCACGTTATAGAACCATTTTAATCAAAAAGGTTCTTTGCACTCAAATGGTTCTAAATAGAACCATTTTTTTGGGTAAAAGGTTCTACTGGCCAAGTATAGAACCCTAGGGTTCTATATAGAACCTCAAGGAACCTTTTTTTTTAAGAGTGTAGCATATTTTGTCTGTTTTTTTATCATAAATCTTACAGATTTTTTTGTACAATGCTTGATTTTTCAACTGAGTGAGCTTCAGTTCCAGATTATTTTTAAGATGCCTTATTAAGGCATAAGACATAAAGTGGCTTATCATATAAAAAAGCTGGATATTTTGAACAAATCTTATTACTTCTGCATAAGATATTGAAGAGATCTTGTAGTTTTTCTTCCCTGTTATGGTTTGATTTAGCAAAAGATGACTCCACAAGAAGCAAAGTGTCACGCTGGTACACTGCAACTCGTATCTGTTTCCAAATTAAACAGACAGCAACATTTGCCACTACCAAAACACAAGCGCTGCCTCTTCAGCAAGACGAAATCTGCTCGTTCAAGCTGAGCTCAAGTCTTTTCAGTTTTTGTTTAGGTCTTCTAAGCACACGAGAGCCCATGAGACAACTCTTCTGTTTGTATACGGCTGCCAAGAAATGTCGGGGAAACCACAGAGAGCACTGGAAATACACAGTTTGCATTGGTTCTACCAGACTCTATAAAATGTTATGATTTCCCCTAAAAGTGTACGAGTGTGAGAAGTCCAGACCTCAAGCTCACCTGGAGGGAGTTTATCTGCTACAGTCCTGCATTCCTTCAGCATCAGGTCACATATCTTTAATCATCAAGTCATTTATCATGAAAATCCAGTGGGGGAGCTGTGTTAAAACTGTGTTTGCTTGCCAAGATAAAAGCAACTCTATTTAAATTTAAAGGACTGTATTTTGCACAAGTCGTGCATGAATATCTGCTGCAATAAACATATTTTCATTCATTCATTCATTTTCTTTTCGACTTAGTCCCTTTATTAATCTGGGGTCGCCACAGCGGAATGAACCATCAACTTGTCAAGCATATGTTTTACGCAGTGGATGCCCTTCCAGCTGCAACTCATCTCTGGGAAACATCCAGACACACTCATTCAGACTTTACACCATTTTACATGCTTGAAGTTAGTTTATAATAGTTATAATAGTAAGTCAGTTTACATTAGTTATAATAGTTTAGTTATTATATAATAAACAGCAAAAACATTTTATTTCAAGTAAAAATATATACAAATTCATTCATTCATTCATTTTCGGTTTAGACTCTAAATCAGAGGTTTCCACAGCGGAACGAACCGCCAACTATTCTGGCATATGTTTTACACAGCGGATGCCCTTCTGGTCGCAACCCAGTACTGGGAAACACCCATACACGCTCATACACTAGGGCCAATTTAGTTTATTCAATTCACCTATAACGCATGACTTTGTACTGTGGGTGAAACCGGAGCTCCCGTAGGTCACAGGAAGAACATGTAAGCTCCGCAGAGAAATGCCTTCTGGCCCATGCTATTTTATAGCCAAGAAAAAAAGGTTTTGTTTTCAGAAATAAAAAGTCAAAATTAAGTAAGTTTTTCTATAAAACATGCAAAATAATCTGCAAATGGGGTATGCAAAAATAATCTCGATTTTGATTTGAAATAAGAATACTTTACTTGCCCTCTTGGCAGATTATTTTGCTTGTTTTGTGAAAAAAACTTACTTTGTTTTGACTTATTATTTCTAAAAAGAACAATTTTTTTTTTTACTTGTCTAGAAAATTGCTTTTAATTTAAGAACTTTTAAATATGTTGACTAGAAACATAAACTCAAGTGAGAAAAGCATTTTTTTTGCATTGTAATGGAATATATATTGAAGTACAATTTAAATAAAAACATGAGATAACATAATTTCTACATAATAATTGTAGAAATGTGAACATTGAAGATGCTGTTTGTTTAATCCTAAACTCTAGTACTACAAATAAATTGAGTTTAAATCTACACTACCTGACAAAGGTCTTGTCGTCGATTTCAGTTGTGAGAGCAACAAATAATAACTTGCCTTGTAGTTAATCATTTGGACAAGTGGCAGAAGGCAGATTTTTCTGATGACTCACCTGTTGAACTGCATCCCAACCATCACAAATACTGCAGAAGACCTACTGGAACCCGCATGGACCCAAGATTCTCACAGAAATCAGTCAAGTTTGGTGAAGGAAAAATCATAGTTTGAGGTTACATTCAGGTGTGCGAGAGATCTTTAGAGTGGATGGCAACATCAACAGCCTGAGGTATCAAGACATTTGTGCTGCCTGTTACATTACAAACCACAGGAGAGGGTAATTCATCAGCAGGAGAGCACTCCTTCTCATACTTCAGCCTCCACATCAAAGATTCTGAAAGCAAAAAAGGTCAAGATGCACCAGGATTGGCCAGCCCAGTCACCAGACATAAACATTATTGAGCATGTCTGGGGTAAGATGGAGGAGGCATTAAAGATGAATCCCAAAAATCTTAATGAACTCTGGGAGTCCTGCAAAAACGTTTTCTTTGCCAATCCAGATGGCTTTATTAATAAGTAGGGCCAGACGGAATCTGCAGACATTTTTTGCTATTTCTGCGGAGTATTTTGTTAAAAATCTGCGGATTCATTCGGAATGATTTTGGGAGTATCATAACTAAAACCTTAATATATGAAATAAAAAGTAACACCTTTTTAACATTTATTTAATGTTTACAATGCAAATCTAATTTATCCACTTTATTTGGTAAACAAAGCAAGTCTCTCATATAAAATATCTACTAAAACACTGAAAATACTACTTTACAAACTGTATTGTAAATAAATCACATGAATATTTTTATATTAGTCAATATTATTATTGAAATTAATTTGAAAACTGATTAATTATACATTTACACACATTTACACAAGTAAATAAACAGAATAAATGATGGGCTAAAAATCTGTGGAATTCTGCGCGTGCAGATTCCGTGTGGCCCTATTAATAAGTTATCTGAATCATTGCAGAGATGTACAGATGCAGTAGTCCAAGCTCATGGGTAGGCCTGTCACAAAAATCAATATATCGACTTATCGCACAATACATGGACATGACCTCAATAATTTTTGGTGATGCAATATATATTGCCCATACATAAAAACCAATTCTTTTAACATTTTAGCTGATTGCACAACCTCTCTATCTTTATTGGAGGTGTCAGTGTCAGTATGGTTAAAAAAACACTATAGTATTTACCATAAATGACTAATGTATTCTTTGATGTGGGTGCCTGAAAACTGAAAATAGATCTGGTAGCAGATATTGCAGCCTCTGTTACTTTTTACCTTGCTTTTAAAAAAAAAAGTATTATTATTTGTTTTGGATCTGCGTTTTCACATTCCGATTCCAATGCCTAATCATTAAATTATTCAAATTACTAAATTAAATTAAATATTCTTAAGAACAAAATATGATGTGTTTTTTTGAAGAGTGTACTTGCGATATGATGCTATTATATTGCCATTCTGGCATTATATAATGAGTGGCCTAAAATGGTCTTGAAATGACAATAATATCGTTTATCGCAATATATTTTGGTGCAATATATCGTACAACAAAAAATAGATATCGTGACAGGCCTACTCATGGGAGTTATATTCAATATCCATTCTTTTTCCACAGCACATGACTTTATACTCTATGCTGTACATTATTTCTGTTACGTGACAAGACTTTTGTCTAAGCAAATTCAGACCTTAATCTTTCTAATTAAATAATTAAAAATCATTAAAAAGATCATATTTTATCTGGTGAAATAAGTGTAATCTAGAGGCCTTTTCCTTTCATATAAGCCACTTCAGATACCAATTGATCAGCTAGAAGTCAAGCTATTATTTGTTGTTGCTAAAACTTGGATAGGTGACAATACTTTTGTCAGGTAGTGTATCATAATTTGTCATAAATGTGATGAAAAATGTTATTTCTATTTCTATCTGTTATATTATTTCTATTATCTGTTATTTCTAACCACTCATGTCTTTTCATTGGCGAGGAGAAGAAATGAGTCACGGTCATTTCCCTATTTAAAACATCTGATTATAATGAAAACTGATCTCAAACATAGCACACTCTTCCCTGGAACAGCTAGTAAAAGTAACAGTTCAGTTATGATGGATGCTGAAAGATATGCAGTCTAACTGTCGTGTAATTGATGAAAGTACATGCAGCGTTATCACTTTCCAGACATAGTGGTGTGCTGTGTGGGAAGATGATACTTTGGCTTCTCTCTTCATGGACTCAAGGCTGTCTGTGAAAGGCAGCTGATTCAGATCATGGCTGTCTATTTTTCCATCTACTTGCCTTGTGAGTGGCATATATTAATAACAAAGGTGGCCCCTTTCCTGGCTCTTGACCCTCGACCTTACAGGAGTGAAAACATGTCCACACACCAGCTGTGAGAAGATCCAGGAAACATCAAGTTGAATACATGTCCATATTTTTTAACAGCCAGCATGAATTTGCTATCTAGTTATCTTACTGGGGTGCCACGGTGGCGTAGTAGGCAGCCCGTTCGTTTCACAGCAAGAAGGTCGCTGGTTCGAGCCCCGGCTGGGTCAGGTGAATTGGGTAGGCTAAAATTGTCCGTAGTGTAGGAGAGTGGATGAGTGTGTATGGATGTTTCCCAGAGATGGGTCGCAGCTGGAAGGTCATCCGCTGCGTAAAACATATGCTGGATATGTTGGCGGTTCATTTTGCTGTTGCGACCCCAGATTAATAAAGATACTAAGCCAAAAAGAAAATGAATGAATGAGTTATCTCTTGCTATCTAGCTGGCGAACTCTCTTTAAAAACAGGTAGGCTTGTGACCTCTTTAAATACACATACGTTAATGTGCTATGGGTGCTTACTGAGTAAATCTGGTGGCTAGCTTGGGATATTATCTATCTATGTAGTGAACTCTCTCTTTAAAAAATAGGTAGGCTTGCAACCTCCTGTCTGTCTGTCTGTCTGTCTATCTATTATTTGGCTGGGCATTGAATAAGATGTGAAAAGTTGTTTCCAATAAAAGGGTTATCAAATTTGTTATTATACCTGAAAGCACAAAACTGCACTGACTGATATGTGAAGCAGAAGATTTTGAGAAGGAATATGAACTGTTTTTTTTTTTTTTTTTTTTTCTAGTTTGTTTTCATGACCTCAACAAATGTGATTCCATATTTAACCTCTGCTGGAAATGAAACAAGCCTGAAAAATTTGTTTGCTCTGGATGCGTTGGTTGTGGCTTGACTTTGTGCTTGCAGCTAATGATTCTTTAATGGTGGTAAACTGTTGATCTGCTAATTTGTGCCGTCGACTAGTCGTACCAAATCTGTGACAAGACACTGATACGCATAGAGGTGATGACAATGGGCAAGTCTTATGTTTGTTTTGGCAAGTCATATGTAATTTTTGTGCAGGCTATAGTATAGGAATTTTTCTTGCATATGAAAATAAGGAACAATGTCATATGGAGATATGAAACTTAAATATTTGGGAGTTTTAACTTCTGCAATGTAGTACATTTATTGCCTTAAATTTAAAACAAACACTGCTGACAGATATATACTTTGGTTTAGGACACTTGACGGATTTCTGTAAGCTTCTCGGTGGGATAAACATCTGGCAACCTTCTTGCACTGGATTAACTGCATCATTGAGAAACCAGTAAACAATGATTAGGATGATTGTGATGACACAACTTTTTTACATCTGGACAGAGCGATAGAAAGAGCCATGAGATCATACTTGGAGGATAACAGTTCCACTAATGTGTTTTGGATACACTATAAACTGCTAAAACATATCCACTGGTGTAAGGTTTGCTACTGAAAGGGTTCAATCACAAATTGTGAGCTAACTCCAAAAAGGCCTCAGGACCTGTTTAATCACATAGCGAGAGCTGACATTAACAAAGGAAGATTCATCCGAAATTTCATTAGAGAAAAATGAGAGAGTAAGATTCCACTGGGTTTTGACCCGAAGGAACTTCCCATCAGGAAACTCTTCGGCTAAAATAAGTTTCCCAGATTTCCTCGGGTAACAGCTACTGACTTCCCCACATCAAAAAGGCCTTTGTCTTTTGCCATCAGTCTGTCCATTCGGTTCAGTTCTGTTAGTATGTTTAATTTTAGCTGAGGAGAGAACTCATGAGAAGTCAGTCCCTATTAAGCCCGAGAATTTATGTGATATGTCTATGTTTAATCTGTAATTCTTCAACTAAACCTGCTGACTGGACATGGGTCTTGGAAATAAGTAACTAATTGTTTAATCATTACCCTTAGCCCTGTTAAAACAATGTTTTAAAGTAGGCAGCTTTCCAAAGTGGGCCCGAGTAGATGTTCAGTTTTTAAGCAATTCAATCTGCTTGCTGTTCAGGTCAATATAAGCAGCAACACTTCTTAGAAGCAGACTAGCGAATTAGCAAAACATAATGTCTACGGTGCTTTAAAGTGTATGAAATAAAACGTTGTCTCCATTTAAACGGACACGATGAGAACAGTGTGCTCAGATTATGTAATGGTAGAGCCGTTTAAGCTGTTTTCGGTTCACAGAAGTTTGTCAGACTGAAAAGTTACATTTTTTACCCTGTATGGAAAAAGTTGAAAAACACTTAGCATTGAACTAAGTAGTACTTAGCTAAGTTTCTTGTTGTGGTAAACAGATCTCTGAAAAACCTTATTCTCATTGGTTAATCACAGAATTCTAAGTCAATCTTTTAGATTTGTACTTTTAGAATGTAGAGTGTCAAAGCAGCATATCATAGAAGATGAAATGAGAGTGTAAAACTATAAAAATGTTACAGATTGTGGAACCATTCCAGTATATATATATGGGCGCTACGGTGGCGTAGTGAGTAGCACGTTCGCCTCACAGCAAGAAGGTTGCTGGTTCGAGCCCCGGCTGTGTCAGTTGGCATTTCTGTGTGGAGTTTGCATGTTCTCCCCGTGGTCGCGTGGGTTTCCTCCGGGTGCTCCGGTTTCCCCCACAAGTCCAAAGACATGTGGTATAGGTGAATTGGGTAGGCTAAATTGTCCATAGTGTATGAGTGTGAATGTGTGTGATGGGTTGCAGCTGGAAGGGCATCCGCTGCGTAAAAAATATGCTGAATAAGTTGGCGGTTGATTCCGCTGTGGCGACCTCGGATTAATAAAGGGACTAAGCCGGCAAGAAAATGAATGAATGAATGAATATATATATTTATGGTGTACTGAATATTGGTGTAGTTCTAGTTCAATTAAAACCAATTCAGTTCAGTGTACTATAGATGTCAGAGTTGAAGTTTGAAGTTTATTACAGTTTAATTCAGTTCAACATCATAAAAAATATCACTGTTAAAGGAGAATTCAAGGGACCAAAACTGCACCAATTGACGGAAGTGAAGAACAAAACCAGGCTCTGTCAGTGCGACCATTTCTCCTCAAACGAAATGTAAAGGATATGAATATATGAATACAGGCCAGATCCAAGATAATGTGAACCTTGGGATAAAGAGAAACAGACAGACTAAAGCCACTGTCACAACTTGGCTCTGTAAACTTGGCTCTGGCCCTCTTTCTTCTCCTGCTCTGGCTCTCTCCCTATTCTCTCTCTATCTCCCCCCCCCCCCCCCGCCTCCCCCCCTCCCCCCCCTTCCCCCCCCCCCCCCCCCCCCCTCTCTCTCTCTAAGGTAACTTTAATTTACATTTAAGCTGGGTACAATTATTATCATATGCTTTTATGATTTCATGTTTTATTGTTTTATACAGTTATTTGTAACTAATTCAGTTGTAACCATAGAGAATTATTGTCATTAAATCATCTTATTTTCAAGTATTTGTCAATTTCTTTTGATTTAACATCAACATTTAATGGCTCCATATTGCATTACAATATAATAATATAATAGCAATGCTCTCCCACATTTAAAGCTATTAATACTGCCCTTATTTCTGTTTTTGGTATAAGATTGCAGAAGGATGGTTTGACTAGAATGTACAGTTTTTTACCATTATACTAATAACTTTTTAGTCATTCGGCAGAACTACAGTCCGAACCGCTGTAGTTAAAAGACCAACCTTACCTTAACCTTAGATCTACCACAAAAAAACGATTAATAATTAAATATGGCTATATAAACTATTAGCTGCTAATGTTAGGCTTGTACTACCTTTCCACTCTTCACAGTATACACTCACATGTAATTATTTAAGTAGATGTGTTAGGATAGTGTATACAGTATGTTTCTGACGTATTGGTTTCAATTCATATAACCACACGTTTACTACAAATGGATGATCTACTCTCTAAAAATGATGATGTTTGTTCAAACTACTTATTTAAAATGAGCTGAAACAACACAATTCTTGAGTTTATTGGGGAAAACTTGATTGTTTTATGTTCAATCCACTCCAAATTTGTAAAAACTAATTAAAATCATAACTTAAATCCTTCATGTTGCCCCAACACAAATCGATTATGAGGAACCCATCATTTTTAACAGTGTACATTATAGTTAGTGTAGCAACACCACGATTAATTTTTGGTTACTTAGCGTGTTTTAGCTACCACAACAATAGCTCTTGGGATTTATTTGTGGGTAAATTGTTGATTTCTGTAAGGGTAAAAGCAAAATACACCTATGCAGGGTCTCTGCTACACTTATAACAGGCTGACTGTACATTATCACTTACTGGCTGCATGTCTTAAAGGTGTTGATTAGTGTTTGATCTCTATATAATTACACTGTCTGCTTGGATGATAAAAATAGCTTGTGCGTCACAGTTTTTCTGTATAAAAAGCATTTTAATGACTTGTCTAATGCACTGCTGTACATTTGTAGCAAATTGTCAAGAAAGCGAGGTGCATTATTAAATTGGCTCTGTGGGTTTACTTGTTGTATACGTATACGTGGACATCATTGCATTACTGAGATTGAATCTATTTTTAGAGTTGATCTACAGGCAAGGTCACATCATCTCGCTACATGCCCTCACTGGGGAGTCTCGATAACCATCAGCATCGGTTAAAGCTTTAAGATCGTCTTTCCTCACTTAAAATGTCAAATGGCTCTGACATTTCCTGGAATTACATTCGATTAGAGGGGACGTTTGTGGTTTGTGTGGTCAGAATTTGTGATATGATTATTTTAACCTCAGAAATTCTCCATAGTTATCAGTGATGGTGATGCGAAACGATTTTTTTTGAGAGGCTCTTTTTGGATTCTGTTCTAGAGAATCTTAAATTAAGCCGAGAGCCTGTCGTAATGGCAACAGTCGAAATCTGTGCTGAAAAAATGTGCTCTAATCCATTTTGAAAATGTATATTTATGTCTCTGACAGGGACCAGGCTCTTGCTGGTGGATGAGGCTCAGGGATTTATGGGAAATGATTTGCTTAGCGTAGGTGTCTGTTGAGAGCTCACAACTATCTGAGACAGGGAGGAGAAGTGAGCTCTGAATCCATCACGAAGAGCCTTTTATCTCTGAAGATGTTTCATACGGCAGAGCTTGTTCATACGGCAAATGAGAGACAAATTTGGTAAAAGCCTAGTTTTCACCCTGCTATTACAAACATTTTCTTTTAAATTAGTTTTTTTTAGCATGTTTAGAGCTTTGAAGATATGTGGCAAACTTTTTGAAATAAAAATGCTACAGCATTTTATAGTGTTTTACAGTGTAGTGTTTTTGAACCATGCTATGGCAAAGTATATTGTACAGTATATATTATAGTATTTACTGTACATCTCTTTAATGAATGCTACAGCATACTGTAGTATTAACTATAGTAAACTGAAAAATTTTAATAAATACTGCAGTATACTTCAGTTTTAAAGGGCACATAGTTTACCCCTTTTTATTTATATATTTATTATACCTTTCAGAGGTTTCTATTTTATAGCTCTGAGCATCAGCTAGCGATTTTTGTGAACTGTACCTTTAAGGCTAGTCCTCTCCGCCCACTGTTCCCAAGTGCCTGTCAGTGTCCCTCAATCTCCACCCTTGGCTGCCTCAGACAGTGGACAGACTTGAAGGAAGCAGATCTCACGTACCGTTGAGATCTGTGAGAAATACAACAGTAAAAACTTCACCAATGAGTATTTGATGGATTTGTTGTGGAGTTGCAATGATGAGTCACACACAATGCTGTTACAAAGTTTACGCACACACACAGCGGACACACGCACACAGACAGCGTGCGCGTTTAGCTTTACACTGTTTTTGTACGCAAATGTGATAGGATACAGGTTAATATCCACTGCTTTTATGTTAATATACAAAATAAACCTGATTTAATGCCCACAAACCGGGATTGAAGCGTCTTCTTTTATAATTGTCCTGACAAGCAGCTGTGCTGATGAAGTAAAGCTGAAGTAAATCGCTATAGTTTATTACAAACATGCACCGTTTTAAATACGTGTTTAACTTGTAAAACTCACTCTTGATCACATTTGATGATGATTGATGATCCTAGCGAACTAAACAGAACTTTTATTTCTGGTTGCTTTGCGCACGTCCTGTCTTGTTGATATGATTATACACGTTAATACGGAGACATTTTAATACGCAGCTGTCAATCAATTCGGTGGGCGGGGAAACCACATCCTACGTTACTTTAAATCCCCATGCAGACTGGATTTCTGAAGTGTCTTTATATCATTTTAGTGTTTTTTGTTACTACAGTGTAATTTTTTCCCCAGTTTATTTGTGAACTAAACAAAGATTAATAGATTATTATTCTGCCTTTCTACTTTAAATTTTCACAAATCATTTCCATTACTTCTGATGTTTCTTTCTTTGGAAATGCACAGTTCATTCATTCATTTATTTTCATTCAGCTTAGTCCCTTTATTTATCAGGGGTCACCACAGCGGAAGGAACCGCCAACTTATCTAGCATATGTTTAATGCCCTTCCAGCCACAACCCAGAACTGGCTAACACCCATAGACACTCATTCACACACGCACACTAAGAACAATTTAGCTTATTCAATTCACCTATAGCGCATGTCTTTGGACTGTGGGGGAAACCGGAGCACCCAGTGGAAACCAACACAGAGAGAACATGTGAACTCCACACAGAAACGGCAACTGACCCAGCTGAGGCTCGAACCAGCAACATTCCTGCTGTGATGCCACAGTGCTAAACACAGAGCGGCCATGCTGCCCCTGAAAATGCACAATGAAATGTTTTTTTTATGTGAAAATATTTTAATTAATAATTATCAGTCAATATACTGTACTAATATTCAGAGGAGCAGCTATGTCACAGTTAATAATAACTAAATGTTATGTGCTGCTCTGGAAAAAAATGCTACAAATTAGGCAATGCCCAATCTGTTCTTGTGCTCATTCTGATGATGATGATGAATCCTGAGTATTCAAGCAGGATTTGCCTAGAGCTATTAATTAGCATTTAAACAAACTCCATATAAAGGCACAAACTTATGCATATGAATACTCGAGTAAACCATATGTGTGACATACATTTGACTTTTTACGTTACATTTGACATATTTTACGTTTCTAAATCCTCTGCCAGTCTTTTAAGCTAAATTTAGAAGCTCAAATCTGTTTTAAGCATATTAGCAATTCAGTTTGACTAACTATTCAGTTTTATGTGCATGCACAGATATTATTTACACATGCACAGATTCCTCATTGAAAGTGGAATCTAATATATTGACGCACTAATATAGTTGGTTTTGTGCAGTTTTTTGCTGGCGTCACAGCGAGCTTCAAGGGCCCCTGTGAAGTCCATCTGGCTGTGTGCTTAGTCGCATTCTCATCCAAAGTAACACTCACTATGATTAATTCTGAACCCTCAATGCGAGAAGTTTGCTCGCCCGGCAGCTGATATATGGGGATTTTAAGCTATTTTTGTTCACTTCAGAGGCCAGTGGTTGAAAGGCTTTGTGTTTTTATGTGTGTGTTAGCATATGCGTACAGTCAAACACTGCATATAAAATCTTGGGTTTACTTAAAGGGAGCCTATTATGCAAAAATCATAAGGGCTTTAAACACCTCTGTGGCAGCAGTCTGTGAATATAGCCAACTTCAAATGGTAAAAATGTATTCATTTTATTTTTTATAATCAAACCTTACAATAACAGTCTGCAGAAACACTTTGGTTGATGTTCTCCATTTGTATGTGTCATCAGAGAAGGAAAGCCCTGCCCATTAGTGACATTATCTCACTCATTAGCATTGGACAATAGTCTTGTTTTTGAATCTGACACTATGCTGACACCAGGCATTTATAGCTCCGCCTTCTTATGAAAAGAGCACAATTTAATTTGAATTAAAAAGGGGTAAGTTTCAAAGAATTATAAAACATTATTTGTGAGGTATTTTGAACTGAAACCTCACATACACACTCGAGGAATATCAGAGACTTATTTTACATCTTGTAAAGGCCACTTTAAAGGCTAAATAAGGTTAATTTAGGCAAGTTAGGTTGATGACAACACAGGCTCATTGGGAAAATTTACCCACATATACATTGCTGGAGAGTGCAAATTATGTAGCTAGAGCTACGTACGACTGCATTTTGTCTTTTAACATGCGGCAGTATGATGCCGCCGATGGTTTCTGTTTCTTTTTGTGCTACCAGCTGACCTCTTACCTCCATGTGGACGGTTTTTCCCAGTTTGCTAAGTAGTTCGCTGCATACATAGAGGAGCTCCATAGAAGAGTTGACCGCGATGATGGGGTTTGGTGAAGAACGGTTCCAGAAAGCAGGTAAAACAAAAACTAAAGGCAAAAAATGAAATGAATGAGTAAATAACAGGGTGAAAACATGGTTAGATCTGAAAACGTGCTTATTCTGGATTGCTTTTGAAAACACTTGTTGGTTGGGTTTAGGGAAAGGGGTGAGTCGGTTTATTGAGCTGTCGATCGATCAGCGACCTCTGGTGGATTTACGCAAGAACAGCAGGTGCAAATGGCACTCGCAAGAGAAATGAAAAAGCTTACACTGCTGGGTAACACTTTATTTTGATGGTCCATTTGAGTATTAGTAGACTGTCTGCATAATATCTTTTGATACTGACATTGAACAGTCCTTCAACAGAAATTTAACTGACTATAAGAAACTTTGCAAGTACATGTCAACTTACACAAACCCTAACCCCAACCAAAATAAAGTGTGACACAAAACTGCCAAAAAACGTACCTCCTGGGACGTATTTCACGCTCTCTCGAAGTGTATATAGGGGTACGTATCAATAATGAGCCTGGTTGGTTAATTAGGCAACTCTATAGACAACAGTAGCATGTTCTGTAGCCAATGGAAATAAAAAAATACATTGTTACGGGGGATTTCTCCAGAAGAAAATATACAATAGGACAAACTTAGAAAATGTCATTACTTTTTTAAACATCACTTGGGAAATAATTGGAAAAGAGGTAACATTTCACAGCAGACCTAATCATTTTGCCCTCAACTGTATCTACTTTTAAGATTTTGTGAACAACACTTCTTTTTCACTAGGGTAAACAAAGCGCCATTAACAGTATTCAAAGACATATGGTTCCAGTCTCTCTCTCTCTCTCTCTTGACAATTTAACTCTGTAAATCAAGGTCTTGGACATGCTCACCATGTTGAGAGGGCACAATTTGTCTAAAGGGCACATTTTGGCAGGCGGGCTGTGTATTCAAACAAACAGGCGGCCAGACAGACTCCCAGCCTGCAGGGACAAGATAGCAACCAAAACACTGGAAACAGTGTATCGTATATATTTAGACCAGTCGCTCGGTCAGTTTTGGACACTACCTGCTGCTGGCTCCGACAGACTCTGTACCTGCCATTGAAACAAGTCCAAATCCTTCAACACTGACTGTAATCTGTATCAATCTCAGAGAATTAGGGACACAGATTTACACACACAGTCCCACATATACGCAGGAATGACACAGTTTTATTATAAAAACACACACATATACACACATGCAAAATGCATACGAGTAATTTTACCATTTAGGTCAGGTTCTTTGGAGCTTCCGGGGGAATTAGCCTAGTGCTTATTAAAACATTTAGGCATGGCTTTTTATGTCATCTCACCTAAATTATAATCAAATGGGTTCTGATCAAGCAATGCATGTGTGTTTTCTCTTTTAACATAATTTAACCACATGGCTGTACCTCGAGTGATTTGCACTGCTAGTTCTGGTCTTTTTGGTGAAATTTTTGAGAGGAAAAGGAGATATCTGTGATGGGGATTAGGGAATTGGGGACAGATTTATTTCCCCCACACCCACCAAGCGAAGAGGCAAATGTTGAATGGCATTCAGAAAGCCTTAGCTTAAGCTATTGATCCAGAGAGCTCATTGGCCAGTCAGAATGTAAATGTCACACATAGATGAATATGCATGAATAAGTTAGTATTCAAATGGTCCCATTTCTTTAGGCGCTTAACGTGAAATGAAAAGGTGGATTAACGCTGCGTTGAATGTGGGAAATATCTAGATGTATCTCTAATATTTGATGGTTTAACATATAAAGAATGGAAATGTCAATGCACTGATGTACTTTTTTTTGCATTATTCTCTATAATTGCTCAATTTTTTTG